>CM055266.1:37632214-37998121 GCA_029237695.1 Conchocele bisecta | reverse complement strand
ATCAATATTTGTTTTTTGTCGCGCCTGCTTTAGCAGAGGCGCGACTATAGTCGGCGCTTTTTCCGTCGTCGTCCGCTTTTTTGTAAGGCAAATGCGTTAAAGTTATTGTTTTTATGCCCCCGCTACCGAAAGGTACGGGGGCATATAGTGTTACCGGCGTCCGTCCGTCCGTCCGAACGTCCGTCCCGATATTACCATATTCTTTACTAACTTCTACATGGCTTCACATATTATGGTAATATTTATACACGTGATACATATGAACATGCCTTACACACTCCACCCCCCAGTACTTCGACCTTGACCTTTGGCCTTGACGTTTTCCACTTTAAATGTTTGCTTGGCACTTTGGGACAAATCTACGTACCAACTTCTCAATACTTTTGCCAATCGCATAAATATGTATACACATGATACATATGAACATGCCCTACACACTCCACCACCCAGTACTTCGACCTTGACCTTTGGCCTTGACGTTTTCCACTTTAAATGTTTGCTTGGCACTTTGGGACAAATCTACGTGCACGTTTCTCAATCCTACACTAACTTCTCAATACTTTTGCCAATCCAAGATGGCCGCCAAAAGGTCCATTTATTCAAGATTTTGAACGTCTTTTTCTCCGGAACCATATGGCCGATGCTGGCCAAACTTCATAGTAAGTTAAGATCCTTGGTTGAGGCATTTTCAGATTCGGTAAAATGAGTCATCGCTTAAGCCAAATTGTTATTTCGTGGGAACGAATTAATAATAAATAAAAAACCCATTGTCATTGCGGGGCTCCGTACTGTACAGGTATCTCAAGTAGACACTGATCATCAGAGTGCACATTATGCTCATTGCTAGTTGAGCCATTTGTTTTGATGTTTATCACAGTAGCATGGGCGGAAAATAGATTTCATTAAAGCTGCTGTCCAGACGATAATTGGCATTCTAAGCTTGCAAGCTGTCATAAGTGTTTATTCCAATTGAACTGGCTGTGTGCCGTGTAAGGTTTCTATTGGCATTCTGTCTGGTGGTCTAGCAGTCATGTCTCCACATTTGTGGCTGTGAATGGAATGGGGCTTATGGGATTTGTGACAAGTGTAGCTCCATATCAAATAGCATACTCTTGTAGCCTGATTATGATCCATATTGCTTGTTAGAAGCTTGATGGGTGTTTCATTGATGGAATGGCGAACAGTGCAGATCCTGATTGGACTAGTCACAAAACCGGTAAGCCCCATTTCTCCTGTTACAGCCACCTTTATATTCCGCAAAGAAAAATCTCCCGTTGAAAATAATGTAACAAATGTTTTATTATGCTGCCACCTATTTATTATACGCCTGGCATAGGAAGTATGTCGTGTGGTACATGTATATAGTTTTTATACCCCCCACAACGAGTTGTGAGGGGGTATACTGGAGTCAGGTTGTCCGTGTGTGCGTCCGTGCGTCCGTGCGTCCGTAAACTTAACATCAGATAAATATTGTTATAACTTCTATTTCCTTCATCTAAAATGCTTAATATTTCACACATGTATTCCTGTAAGGCTCTACTACCATGCTGTGCCAAATCCACGACCGTCCAACCCCCGCTGATCCCAAGGTCAAGGTCAAATACTTATAGTCTCTTTTCAAAACTTAACATCAGAGAAATATTGTTATAACTTCTATTTCCTTCATCTAAAATGCTTAATATTTCACACATGCATTCCTGTAAGGCTCTACTACCATGCTGTGCCAAATCCACGACCGTCCAACCCCCGCTGATCCCAAGGTCAAGGTCAAATACTTATAGTCTCTTTTCAAAACTTAACATCAGAGAAATATTGTTATAACTTCTATTTTCCTTCATCTAAAATGCTTAATATTTCACACATGCATTCCTGTAAGGCTCTACTACCATGCTGTGCCAAATCTACGACCGTCCAACCCCCGCTGATCCCAAGGTCAAGGTCAAATACTTAGTCTCTTTACAAAACTTAACATCAGAGAAATATTGTTCTAACTTCTATTTCCTTCATCTAAAATTCTTAATATTTCACACTGCTTCCTGTAAGGCTCTAATACCATGCTGTGCCAAATCCATGACCGTCCAACCCCCGCTGATCCCAATGTCAAGGTCAAATACTTTGTCTCTTTACAAAACTTAACATCAGAGAAATAAGTTATAACTTCTATTTCCTTCATTGAAAATTCTTATTATTTCACTTGTGCATTCCTCTAAGGTTGTACTATCATGCTGTGACAAATCTACGACTGTCCAACCCCCGCTGATCCCAAGGTCAAGGTCACATACTTAGTCTCTTTACAAACTTAACATCAGACAAATATGTTATAACTTCTATTTCTTTCATTGAAAATTCTTAATATTTCATATGCTGTGACAAATCCCGCTGATCTCGAGGTCAACGTCACATACATACCGTATAACCTCGAATTAACGCCCCCCTCCTAATACCCCCCCCCCCCCCAATGACCGCCAATTTCAAACACAAATAATCCTTAAATCCTTATTTGTGTTTGAAATTGGCGGTCCTTGGTAAATTTATTTATTTTATTTTTTTACTGGCTAATAAACGCCCCCCCTTTTGTAAAATGTAACTCCTCCGGGGCGTTAATTCGAGGTTATACGGTAGTCTCTTTACAAAACTTAACATCAGAGAAATCGGTTATAACTTCTATTTCCTTGCTCGGATCTGCTTCACATTTCACACACTCATTGCTTCAATGGACCTCTACCACCCTGTGACAAATTCACGTTCATGCCGCTCGCGCTAATCCCAGAGTCAAGGTCACAAGCCCACACACTTAGAAATTTTTACATATTTTAGGGGTACCTGGGCCCACGCGGGGGGTATTCCGTAAGCCTCGCTTACTGACCAATCTAGTTATGTTTTGATGTGTAATGATCATACTTTATAATCTGTCGAAAATATTATTTTTTCAGGTGACATTTAATTAGTATAAATAATTAAAATAATATCATGCCTCATTTGCATATGAAAATAACCTGATACCACCGTGAGTCACTATCAGTAAAATAAATATTACTAAATGATTATATATGTATAGCGGGCACTCGTAATTTTTAGAACTGGTGGAATAGTGACACAATTATACACTTATTTAATTCCTATAAAACATTTTGTGCCTACTGAGTGGGCATGTACCTTTAAATTTTTTTAAATATTTGCATTTTTGTTTGTCGGTCCAGGTGGCCGGGGTATCCGTGAGCCTCTGCTCACATGCTCTAGTTGGGTTGGGGTGTAGATAATCTGTTGCACTTGCCCGTCCATGTTTCGATCATACAACCCTTGTATAATATTGCTAATACAGTAGAACCTCTCTAAACCGGACACGCTGGCAATCTATGTATCCTTAATTTTGTGGGTTTCATTGTCATCTATCTCTGATGATAATGCCTATTTATGTTCGTAAGGCACAGCCGCATGCATTGAACTATCCATATGTCTAATTTACAGTGAAACATCTCTAAACCGGACATCCGGGTTGGTCCACGCCGTCAGATATATGCAGCACTTGTCGTGTGAAAGACAACGTACAGTAGAATCACTCTAAACCGGACACCCTGGGGACCTCCCCGGGTGTCCGGTTTAGAGAGGTTCCACTGTACCATGATGATTGAACTAAATGCCATCCCTAAATGACCTTAGCTGTTGCTGGGACGTTAAACCATTTCACTTTCACCAACTCATTAGGGAACATTGTAGACCATGAAGTCTGATCTCGGGCTACAACGGTCGCTACAGCCATAAGCCCAATTCTCCAGTCGTGCAGGCTTTCGATCCCACTGGTCTGTCGGATGATACCTTAAACTGTGTTCCGGTCTCGATATGATTGGCACCAACTGAATCCCATCCCTAAATGACCTTAGCTGCTACTGAGATTTTAAACACATTCACTACACTGGTCGTAAATAGTTGATACCTTAAGCCCCATTTCTTCAGTCAGAGCCACAATTGCTGCCAGCAGGCAGTGCTCCAGATAAGGTGCGTATTGGCGTATTTTACGCAATTATTTTAGCTGAATACGCATTGATTATCAAAAGTGAGAGTGCAAAATACGCACAGCAATGTGAAAATACGCATTGCTTTTCAAATTTAGTAGTGAAAATACTGTCATAAAGTTGGAAATTCACTTAGTTGAGCTGCAAAAAGCAAACACTGTTTGCTTTTTGCAGCTCAACTAAGTGAATGTTTAAATTTGTTATATTTCTTTATCATTTGTTCCCTATTTAGTAATGAAAGAAATCAATAATCCATCTGTAAAAGTAAAATACGCAATGATTTTGAAATCAGGGGGTATAGTACACTTTAGACACAAGCTTATCTGGAGCTCTGAGCAGGGGCATACATGTATGTGGGCTACACCCCCCTCATTACTTGTTTATTATTTATTTATGTGCCACACTGTGCATGTTGTTATTATTGATGAACCACGAGTCAAGTGCGACCCAGTACAAAGGAGTGGATATTGGACATTGAGATAGCTAGCAAGTTAAGTTGGTTGGATTAATGTACAATGGAATAGCAGATTAAACTAGGGAATTGAACATGTAAGATGGGAATTAACCCTTTCACCGCTAAGTAACTGGGATGGAGTTTGATACGTTAATTTTGCAGCCAATTCAATTGTCACAAAATTATTTTCAGACTAGTCCATTTATGAAAATTGGGTGCTTTCGTTGTCAAAAATGTGAAAATTACTTGCAAAGAGTGCAGACCCTGATTAGATGGCTCGTCACGAACCGGCTCATCTGGATCTTACAGTATTTGCCAATACCACTGTAGTGTTGAAAGGGGTAATTTTGTATATGGAAACTGGTTTCGTAACTGGTTATTAGTAAACACGACAGTCTGGATATACCTACAAAATGTATGCAGGTATTGTATGGACATTTAATTTGAGCTATTCAGGGGCATGTCCAGGATTTACATCTAGAGGGGTGTATAACCCACCTATATGTGGCCCCTGTGCTCACGGTCATGGTCAAAGTTTGTGTTAACCCTTAGACCGCTACTCACAACAATTGTCGTCTGCTGTTGCTTTTATGTCTTGCCTTATATCTCAATTAAAACATGGTTTGACAGCACTTCAGAATCATTTCCAATGGAAATGATTCTGAAGTGCTGTCAAAGCATGTAATCTAAAGTGCTGTTAAAGCATGTTTTTGATGATAAAAATGGAAAATTGAAAATAAACAGCTGATGACAAAAAAGGTTGTTTATTTGCATAAATGTTTTTTGAGGATTTCACCCATCAGTATTATAGATTGCTTGCTTGTATGTTCTCCCTATTGTTCTCATTGCTCATACATTACTAAATATCTTAGTCATTATTCTTTAATGATCAATTAATAGCTGTAAATAATAGGCATAATTTATAAAACACCTACATACAAAGACTTGTGATTCAAGGTGCATGATCACGAGGTTACCACAACAACAACAATGTCTGAAGGTGTTGAAAGCGCTCCCACTCCAAAGTAAATATTATTGATTTTTAGCCAGGTTTTTTGAAAAAAAATCCAGGCTATTGGATTGGCGAAAGCCGGGCGGGCGGGCGGTGGGCGGCGTCCACAATCAATGTTAAGTTTTCGTGTTTGAGTCCATTTCTTTGTTACTGTACCACCTAGGACCACCAAACTTTCACAGCTTCATAATCAAGGGGTGCCCACCACATATCACTATCCAACATGTTACTTTTTTTTTAACTTGACCCATTTTTTCCGCGTAGTCGACTTAGCCATTTTCAATGTTAAGTTTTCGCGTTTACAATGTTGTTAAGTTTTCGTGTTTAAGTCCATTTCATTGGTACTGTACCACCTAGGACCACCAAACTTTCACAGCTTCATAACCAAGGGGTGCCTACCACATACAACTATCCAACATGTGACCATTTTTTTACCTTCACCTATTATTTCTACGTAATTGACTTAGCCATTTTCAACGTTAACTTTTTAACGTACGTCTGGTTAAAGTTTTTTGGTTTTAAAACATTTTCGTTATACTATATATATCTCTGCAACTGCTTCGCCCAATTACCTTGAAACTTCACATGGGTGTTTATCATCATCCATATTTTCATTCTAACCCCCAACCGTGCGGCCCCTGTGCCCAATGTCAAGGTCAAATTACTTTGAATTTTTTTGTTAAAGTTTTTTCGTGTACTATATCTCTGCAACTGCTTCACCCAATACCTTGGTACTTCACATGGGTGTTTATCATCATTGTCGCACCTGCTTGCGGAAAGCGCGATCCTGTGCCCAATGTCAAGGTCAAATTACTTTGAATTTTTTTGTTAAAGTTTTTTTATGTACTATATCTCTGCAACTGCTTCACCCAATACCTTGATACTTCACATGTGTGTTTATCATCATTGTCGCACCTGCTTGCGGAAAGCGCGATCCTGTGCCCAATGTCAAGGTCAGATTACTTTGAATTTTTTTGTTAAAGTATTTTCGTGTACTATATCTCTGCAACTGCTTCACCCAATACCTTGATACTTCACATGGGTGCTTATCATCATTGTCGCACCTGCTTGCGGAAAGCGCGATCCTGTGCCCAATGTCAAGGTCAAATTACTTTGAATTTTTTTGTTAAAGTTTTTTCGTGTACTATATCTCTGCAACTGCTTCACCCAATACCTTGATACTTAACATGGGTGTTTATCATCATTGTTGCACCTGCTTGCGGAAAGCGCGATCCTGTGCCCAATGTCAAGGTCAAATTACTTTGAATTTTTTTGTTAAAGTTTTTTTGTGTACTATATCTCTGCAACTGCTTCACCCAATACCTTGATACGTCACATGGGTGTTTATCATCATTGTCGCACCTGCTTGCGGAAAGCGCGATCCTGTGCCCTATGTCAAGTTCAAATTACTTTGAATTTTTTTTTTAAAGTTTTTTCGTGTACTATATCTCTGCAACTGCTTCACCCAATACCTTCATACTTCACATGGGTGTTTATCATCATTGTCACACCTGCTTGCGGAAAGCGCGATATCGTCAGCATTTTGGCATACGTCCGTCCGTTCGTCCGTGTGTCCGGTTAAAGTTTTTTGGTTAAAGTTTTTCCATCTACTATATCTATTTTTTTAGTGTCCATGGCTCGCCCCAAGGCGCGACATGCAGGCCACGGCCATCTAGTGGGTATAATTATGTTATCCAAATGTCTATGCTTGGAAAAAACCTGGCCTTCGTGGCTTTGCCTCGTTTCTTGTTCCTTAATATGCAACTGATTTTGATGAAATATGGCGCAGCAAACAACGTGTCTTCGTGACCTGCATTTGATGGTCTCGGGACTTCGGCACATACTTATGTCGTTTTTGCGAAGAATCGATTTCCGTGTCAGTATTGACAGTAAACACGGAAATCGATTCTTCGCAAAACCGACAGATGTTTGGGCCAAAGTGCCGAGACCACCAAATGCAGCTTAACAAGACCCGTTTGATGCGCCATATTTCATTAAAATCTGTTACATAATAAGGACAATACAACAGAATACGTACCTTGAATCGGAGGCGCTGATAGAAGTTTCAGTAATTGTTGTTGTTGTTGTAGCCACGCGATCAGCACCTTGTGCTTGTGCAACAATAATATGTATGGTATGTGCACACGTGTATTGATCAAAAACCAATTCCAGTAGCCGATTTCATCAAACTTGCAAATTATACTGTTCTAGCAAAGTATACTTTGAGGGAGTAATCATTTATTTTTCCTGAAATGCATTATTTCATATAGAACTAAACGACTGCATATATTTGATGATTAAAAGCATGCATACTTATTATACTGAATTTATTACATTATCACAGCCATTTTGGCTGTGATAATGTAATAAATTCAGTATAATAAAAATTAATAAATTTATCATAAAACTGAAAATTTCTCCCTCAAAGTATACTTTGCTAGAAAAGTATACTTTGCAATGTTGGTGAAATAGGCTACAGTTACAAATTACCGTTGGTCATATGCCATAAGGTCATACCAAGTTCTTTCTACATGTACATCCGCATGCAAGTTGGTTTTGAGTGTGGTTCTGTGTAAAAACAAACCGTGTGTTGTTATTTTACACAATTTACTGCTGGAGTAATATGAAAACTGATTGGGGACTTGTCCAAGTTTTAATTCCATTCATGAATTTATTCCTAACCCTTTCATGCCAGAAAGCCAATATGTGCAAACACTGTAGTTCCTGATGAGACGGCTCGTAACGAGCCGTCTCATCAGGATCTGCAGTATTTGTCACTATTATTCACTTCTAAAAATTCCATATTTATCACTAATGGAATAGTCCAAAAAATAAAATGTAGGATATGCAGGGTTGAAAGGGTTAATAAGTTATTTTGTCTTAATTTTTTATAAAGTTTGCTGATTGACATTTAAATTTATGTAAAAAACTTTCTCAACCCTTTGCAAACTGCAAAGGTTTTTTTTAACAGCCTTGACTATTTTTACTGGATAGATGTACCGGGCGCGGATACAGGGGTGGGGGTCCAGGGGGTCGGACCCTCCCCCCCCCTGCTCCCGGCAAAAAAAAAAAAAAGACGAAAATCTACAATACTCGAATAGTTGGATGACTTTTTTCATGAGGTGTCAGGAAATCGCATCTGAGGCAATCTGGCATCTAAAAATTTCCTGGGGGAGGACCTCCAGACCCCCCTACTTTACGATTTTGCGTTCTTGTAATTACAGACCCCCGCCCTGCAATTAGTTCTGTATCCGCGCCCTGCTTAAAGTGGTTTAATTGAAGATATATGACGATACTAGGACCACTGGGTTGTTTCTATTTTCACCCATATAGGTACATAAATATAACATTTTCTATCTTGTTGCATTCATCAAGATTGAAAATCTAACCCGCTAACCCCAAGGTCAAGGTCACAATTTTAGTGTGTTCACAAACTTTACGGTGGGGAAAATTTGTTTCTACACGTATTTCTGTTTCCTTTCACGCCGCCTTTTGCTATTTCACACATGCCTTGCTCTCAGTCTTTGCTAATCCCAAGGTCAAGCATCACTAGGCACGCTTCGTTGTCTTTTGACAACTCTTGTCGGACTGACTGGTAAGATAGCGTATGCTTATATAAATGCACTGCCACACAATTATGGTGTATTTCTGTGGCTGTTTTCCCTCTTATTCTTTCTATTTAAATATATCCCCTTTGTTGTTCGTTAATGATTCTGACCGCTGTGCCAGACATGACGTCATAAATGATGACGTCATTACGTCTTGTCATTATGTCTTGAATTGTATTGACGTCACAAACGAAGTAATGTTAATAAATGCATGTACCAAATTTTATTCAAGTTGGATGACTTGTTAGAAAGATAATTGTGGAGTGACACAACATATTGACCCACCCTCGTATTTCACATGGCAGCAACTATTTCATTTTCTCAGAAAACAGATATATCGTATTCCTGGCGATTATTTTCTGACAGTTATAAAATGTTTGCCAGACAGTCGTAACATCGAAATTATATGCATCAAAAATCTTAGAAGCAGACTTAACGCATCTCTCATTTGAGACACACCATGTGATTTTGTACCTAAGAACATGTGTGATATCTCGTGAAATATATTTACACAAACTGTGATATTTTGTATAAATGATGTCGAAAGATAACAAAATGTTAATAGAATTCTGCATTTTCTATGAAAATTTCGTCAACTTAGGATATGATTTACGGAAATTTTTCTAAATTTTCTAAATATTTTTCAGGAGATATCGCACGTCTTACTAGGTACAAAAATTGTCGTCGGCTGTTTTTCATTTTTGCCTTAATTCTTAGCAAAAAACCCGTTTTGACAGCACATGATAATCGTCTCCAATGGACTGCCAAAACAGGTTTTTATCGGGAAATATTGAAAATAAAACATTTCCAGCAGACGACAAAATTTATTTCAGCGTAATAAGGGTTAAATAAATTCGGAAGTTGGTGGAAATTTCAGAGAGAACATGCCGATGAGTAAAGCAGGGATTCCGCTGGGGAAAATAAAAAAATCGGCACTTCAAAAAAAATAAAACAATTGGCGATAAAAAATTACAATTTTCGGGAAAAAAAAACAATTTTTTTTTCTAAAATTGTAATTTTTTACCGCCAATTGTAATTTTTTATCGCCAATTGTTTATTTGTATCGCCAATTGCGAAAGTGGCGATCGCCAGCGGAATCCCTGGTAAAGTACCGGTAAATACCCGATGAGTTACCATGTTACTGACCGATAAAGATAAAAAAAGATTCCACATTTGTAAACGTCAATAACGACAACACTGGACGCTCCGACATCAGTAACGTCGCGGGTTACGCCGACATACACAAGATGTATGTTTTCAGTGTGGTAGACTGAAATAACTACAATAGCGTGTGTCATATGAAAGAAATAAGCGCAGGAATTTCACAGCTGCAATAATAAAATAGATTTTTGGAAAACCGCAAGATAGATTGTTGTGCACCGAACCATGGAGTTATGAATCATGAGTATGGCGGTTAATCCTTAGACTACAGAAACATTTGCAATAACATAAATCTAGCACAAAAAAAGTAAACAAAACATTTATCATACTGAAAAGGCGATCATGCTAAGTTGTTAGAACTATTTTTTGCGGTGTAAGACCCGTGTTTTTGAAAAGTTCAACCTGCAAAATATATGCTGCGATCAACATTAGCTCATTTGCATAAAAGCTGGAAGACCTCAAATTTGTATGTCGGTTGTATAATTCTTCGCTCGCGCTCGAATAATAAGCTCCATTTCTCCAGTCACAGCCACAGATAAGGTCATGTTATAATAAACTCCATTTCTCCAGTTACAGCCAAAGCTACGGTCATGTTATAATAAACTCCATTTCTCCAGTCACAGCCAAAGCTAAGGTCATGTTATAATAAACTCCATTTCTCCAGTCACAGCCAAAGCTAAGGTCATTTTATAATAAACTCCATTTCTCCAGTACAGCCAAAGCTAAGGTCATGTTATAATAAGCTCCATTTCTTCAGTCACAGCCACAGATAAGATCCTGTTATAATAAACTCCATTTCTCCAGTACAGCCAAAGCTAAGGTCATGTTATAATAAACTCCATTTCTCCAGTACAGCCAAAGCTAAGGTCATTTTATAATAAACTCCATTTCTCCAGTACAGCCAAAGCTAAGGTCATGTTATAATAAGCTCCATTTCTTCAGTCACAGCCACAGATAAGATCCTGTTATAATAAGCTCCATTTCTCCAGTCACAGCCACAGATTAGGTCCTGTTATAATAAACTCCATTTCTCCAGTCACAGCCACAGATAAGATCCTGTTATAATAAGCTCCATTTCTCCAGTCACAGCCACAGATAAGTTCCCATTATAATAAACTCCATTTCTCCAGTCACAGCCACAGATAAGTTCCCGTTATAATAAACTCCATTTCTCCAGTCACAGCCACAGATAAGGTCATGTTTGTCATGCATGGTTGCGAGCATCAGCTGAGTGACGCTGATGGAAAACCAATTTCCGATAGACAGATTGTCTTGCTGTAAGACGAGTCTTTTAATCCAGATCCCATCAGCGAGGTTATTAGTTCAATTCTGCCTGGCTTCTAACCTGGGCGTTTCAATGTTTAGGACCAGTGTAACGTCAGTATTGATGTTGTTCAGAGGACATAACTCTAATTACATTACATTGCATTACATAATCATTATGATGGAGTGGTATTTCCAAATTTGCATTTGAAGAGATGGAGTGGTATTTCCAAATTTGCATTTGAAGAGTTCTTTGTTTACTTCCTACTTTGTGGAGAGTGACCTAAGAATTATCTTAAACTCACATAATAAAGTCTGTATTAGCAAATGCTAATACAGACTTTATTATGTGAGATTATGATAATATTTTTGTCTCATTTTGTTGCCTTTACATTCAACAATAATATAGTGAAGTATGAACGCGAACGTCCAGTGGGTTAGCGCTGAATTTTAGTGTAAAATGGAAACATTATTCTGCAAATATACCATTAGCTGGTGTGTAGCAGTATAGAGCAACCCATTGCCTGTTAACCCTTAGACTGCTACACACAACAATTGTTCTAATGCACTCTATAAATATCACTCAATCTGATTGGCTGATGGTCATACATTATACGGTCGCAAATTATTTCAATATGTATTCCTACGCCAGTAGTAAAGGAATGCATTAGAAATAGGTTAACCACATTGTAATTTTTAAATTTGCGGCGTATATCAGAAAATGATAGGTCAGAAAACATGTTTAATGGCTCCGCTAGCACGTTGCCATTAAACAGATTTTCCAACCTATCATTTTCTGATATACGCCACAAATTTGAAAATTACAATACAGTTAACCCTATATCGTCTACTATTGCTTTTATATCTTGCCTTATTTCTCAATTAAAACATGATTAAAAATCAGCAAAAAATTAAGATAGCGGTGTAAAGGTTAAGCGGACGACATTCTGCACAGTTGATCGGGAACTAGTTCTACTGATGTGTAGACCATCCTTTGTTTCGAAGACAATAGCTTCGGAAATGTGACTGAATAGTTGTATAAAGTGTATCTGACCCTGTTTTTCTTAGCGTATACTATATTATGCATTGAGTTGCCATCTGAGCCATCTTAGCGTGGACAAGCTATCGGCCAGTTTCAGATTGACACAAACAGCTCAGAATTTGACAGATATGCTAATACAATTTAGCACAATATGTAGAATTCTTTACAATGTGATTGCTCCACCCTTTCTATATGATTCACACCATTACACTGAATCCATTCATGGATTTAACCCATTATGGCCCCTCACTACCGATATTTATGTTTGTGGCCATTTATGACAAATAGGGACTACGCACCCTCTCCTACATTGAATATGGCTATCCAGATGCCTGGGGCCCGTTTCACTAAGCTTCGTACGACTAAAATGTTCGTAAGGGCAAAATTATGATAGTCAGTAAATTTCACATTAACAGTGTTTTCTTGTAAACAATTATTGGATTTACATTTATTGAGCATAGGCTGCATATGCAGCCTATGCTCAATAAATGTAAATCCATCAATTGAAATTTCCAGACGATCCTAAATTTGCACGTACGAACATTTTAGTCGTACGCAGTTTAGTGAAACGGCCCCCATGCAGTTTCTCATGATATTGCTGTTGATGGGAAAGTGACCACAATCACTCACTCACTGTCAAAACTGTTGTTTTTTGTCTCGCCCGCGAAAGCGGAAAGCAAGACTAAGGTTTTGCTTTTCCGGAGTCGTCGTGGTCGTCATCATTCAATGTTAAGTTTTCGTGTTACGGTCATTATTTCAACACCTTATCAGCTACAGTCATCAAACTTTATACATACCTTTACTATGATATATGATATGTAGATGAATATAGGACTATTCTCGGGGGTCAAGGTCAAGGCGGAACAAGGTGAGACATTTGATTCCGCGGAATTCTTGTTTTAAATAATGAAATTGCAACATTTTAATTCAGCCTTGTAAGTTGTGAATTATGTCTCCCCGCATACATGGGGAGACATATTGTTTTTGGCATGGTTGTATTTGAGTTAGTCACACAATTGTCACCATTGTGAAGTTTTAGATGCGGATTGATCCAGTATTCCCACAGTTATGGTCCTTGACTGAGTGAAAAAACAAGGTAGCTACATATATGCATGCTGTTGTTGCCTTAAATTCAAATTTTCTAAGTCCCGATTACATGCAGTGGTTGTGTGGGGGGAGACACATGTTTTTGTCTGAAAAACAACCCTCTCGTTCCTCATTTTGTGATAGCAATCTGGGAACGTGATACACTGTACTCCATTTGTCTTTACATTGCTTTAAAAAATACCTACATATCTGCTTGCCAGGGGACATTACCTTGTTTTCCCAGCATAATGTTTTCTTGTAAAACAAGCCACTTACTGCTATCAGACTACTTTGCCATGCCTGATTACCTTACTGTGTCTGACAAGCCATTGTATATACATGTACCAGCCTGTTCATGTGGAAAAGCAACACTTGAAGAGATATAAAACTATGTATGTACAGACAATATACATATGTAGTTGTAAATCCCAGCCAGAGTCACTGTACATGTACATGTATCCAGATAAGCTTTGTATGTAAAGAGTAGTATACTATGGAGCCCTGCAAGAGACATGGATTTTTTTTATTAATTCGTTCCCACGAAATGACAATTCATTCCCTCTTAATTTAACAATTCGTTCCCTGGAATTAACATTCGTTCCCATGATATAACAATTCGTTCCTGTGGGAACGAATTGTTAAATTGAGGGAATGAATTGTTAATTTGTGGGAACAAATTGTTAATTCGTGGAAACGAATTAATAACAAAAATAAGGCCATTCATTCCTTATAATTCCAGCATTTTAAATAAATTTATCAAGAAAATGTGTTTATTTTCCGTTTTCTTAAGAATTATTTTAACTGCGCCTGACGGTTATGGAAAGTAGTTTGGCATGGGAGTTTACTGGGATATAAATTTTGGACAGAGACTTGCTACGGACCAATCAAATTTTAGGGAATTTGTAAATATTTTTGTGCTGGAATTATAACGTTATTAGATCAGTTTCCCTCCTCAATTTGGAAATCAATGAATATTTTCAAGTTGTGACTATTTTGTACTCCCACCTTTGAAAATCAATGCGTATTCAGGTAAAATATGTGCGTAAAATACACCAATACGTACATTATCTGGAGCGCTGTGTATGTGACTCACCATAAAAACATGGCTAATTGTGGCTTTGACTGGTGAAACGGGGCTTATCTGATTTGTGACCAGTGTAGATCCTGATCACATAGCACATTTTTGTTGCCTGATAACAATCTATATTGCTTGTTAGAAGCGTGATGGAATAGTGAATAGTGCACATCCTGATCAGACTGTGCGGATGCACAGGCTGATCTGGATATACACTGGTCGCGAAAGCACTGGTCGCACTGAATTTGTGACCAGTGTAGCTCCAGTAGCCTATTTCATCAACATTGCAAAGTACACTTTGGTAGCAAAGTATACTTTGAGGGAGAAATTTTCAATTTTAGGAGAAATTTATTAATTTTTATTATACTGAATTTATTACATTATCACAGCCATTATGGCTGTGATAATGTAATAAATTAAGTATAATAATTCTGCATACTTTTAATCATGAAATATATGCATTTGTTAGTTCTATATGAAATAATGCATTTCAGGAAAAATAAATGATTACTCCCTCAAAGTATACTTTGCTAGTAAAGTATACTTTGCAATGTTGGTGAAATCGGCTACTGGTCAAATAGCACACTCCTGTAGCCTGATAACGGTCTATATTGCTTTTTAGAAACCTACTGGATGTTTCATTTGATGGAATAAAGAACAGTGCAGACCCTGATCAGACTGCGAATGCACAGGCTGATCTGGATCTACACTGATCACAAAACCCATAAGCCCCATTTCTCCAGTCACTGCTACAATTGAATGTTGGACCAGTGTAGTCCCAGAGCTCCAGATAAGCTTTGTGTCTAAAGCGTACTATACCCCCTGATTTCAAAATCATTGCATATTTTTACTTTTACAAATGGATTATTGATTTTCTTCATTACTAAATAGGGAACAAAGGATAAAAAAAAATATAAAAAATTTAAACATTCACTTATTTGAGCTGCAATTTGCTTTTTGCAGCTCAACTAAGTGAATTTTCAACTTTATGACTGTATTTTCTCTACTCAATTTGAAAATCAATGCGTATTTTCACATTGCTGTGCGTATTTTGTGTTGTCCCACTTTTGATAATCAATGCGTATTCAGCTAAAATTATTGCATAAAATATGCAAATATGCAAATATGCACCTTATCTGGAGCTCTGAGTCCCATATCAGCACAGTCAGAACAGGGATTATACTGTTCACCATGTGATCGTGAAACATTCTTGACGAGACAAATAGGAAGTACATGGTCAAATTTTCCAAAATATATAATTGACTTGAGAAAGTCTGATGCAATAACATGCATAGCCTTCAAATTATAAATCATGTTATAAATCATGTTCAAGTGTGATATTGACATATTAACCAGCATTTTATACGCCCGTTTGAAAAAAAACGGCACATATTATGTATTCATCTTGTACCACACTCTCCATGCAATAACTCAAGTTATACTGAAGTGATCGAGGTGTTCATGTGTTTGAACAACCTACATGTGCCCATGGAACACCGAGCCACGAAGCGGCGAGGTGTTTCATGGGCACATGTAGGTTGTTTAAATACATGAACACCTCGATTAGGACAGTAACTGACTTACACATCTACTTACTGACTACCGTTGGCTAGTATTCAGTGGAAATTTTGAATTTGACATTAAAGGAACTGTCTCTACAGTTATGACAGCCGATCAATAAGATCCATGTACGCATGCTGCCAGTGGGATTATACGTGTCCCATTAACACATTTCTCATTATTTGTGTTTGATGTCTAACGTATACGTATACGAAGCAAGCACTCAATATGCTGTATAATATGCATTGGAACATGCTTGCATAAATCATACTCATTCACAGAATACCAGGATAGTGTAGTTTGAAATACCAGTTTATCAGGCAAGAATAGGTCGTTTTCGAGCCGAGCCTCATTATCTTGATATCGAAAGACACTAGACTAGACTTGTTGTATCGGGTAACGTTTTAAGCTAGCCAATGATCAAATTTAAAACAGTTTTCGTTGAAAAGAACGCGGACTTGTTTACGTTACGTGATTAGTCCGACGTCGTTCGGTAACGTCATGTGACGTCGTTCGTCCAATAGAACGTCACTTTTCAATTTGTTGCAACCCGGATATTCATATCAGATCGATTCCTTATACGGTAGTATGTTATTAGTCGGTACGTATTGGATCAATACAAAGCTCGTTTCCCGATAACAAATAAGTAAACAGTACAATGGAACATCTCGAAAACCGTCACCCTGGGATGTCCGCAGGGTGTCCAGCTTAGATAGGTACCACTGTAACAATAAATGGCAGCGTTAAACGAAGCTTATGCCCTCGCTGTCTGCCTTGGTAATACTAAAAAACACAAGTCCTCTGTGACCTTGACCTTGGGCGGTTGTACTGGCAGCCTTGATAATGAAATAAGGACTTTAACAGTGTTGCCTTACAAATTTGTCTTATTACAAACAATGTGAACAAAATTCCTCACTGACCTTGACCTTTTGCGGTCGTATGTGGGTAGCATGCATCACATTGTGGCCCAATATTATCAAAATCGGTGAAGCGTTTTTGAAAAATGAAAGGTGTTACTAACGTACGTGTGCATGTACGTATGTACGCAGTACATGGACTAACACTATATCCCCTCTTGTCTATCGGCAAGGGGATAATTAAACAGTACATGGACTAACACTATATCCCCTCTTGTCTATCGGCAAGGGGATAATTAAACAGTACATGGACTAACACTATATCCCCTCTTGTCTATCGGCAAGGGGATAATTATACAGTCCATGCAGATTTGTTCATGAACAAACTACAATCAATGCCATATAAATGAAATGCAATGGGGTCCCCAGGGTGTCCGGTTTAGACGTGTATACATAGCCCACCACGTTTACGTTCAGCAGTTCTCTGTCAAAACATCGACGAAGTGATAAGCACCCGACCATATAGAATATATTTGTAATTGAAGGGCCTCTCATCGCCTGGTGCAGTGCGTACAACTGTATACCTGCACGTGCACCATATGAATGCATATATCTATTATTGGATGGTCAGTTATAAAAGTCATTTACGTGTTCAATAATTAATTTCCCAACACATACATGATCACAATAAATTGAAATGACATTAATTTAATGAATGAAAACTATTAGCATAATTAAAACAACAATTTAAAGACAAGTGGTCTTAGATATTTGTATACAGTGATGAAACATGTTTAATTTAGGAAACAATAATTCAATGGTAGATTTACATGGACTGTCTTAACCAAATCGTGCTTATAAGTCGTCTTGAAAATGATCAGGGTTTGGTAAAATATGTATATTATACCAAATCATAAATAGCGTTGCGAAATACTTTTATTTAGTTGAATTACTTCCAAATGTGTCTATAAATAGCAACACATTATTATATGTGTGGAACAGTATTTTGATTTCAAAGTAAAAAAATGTTTCACAAAGTGCTTCCTGTAGCCTATTTCATCAACATTGCAAAGTATACTTTACCAGCAAAGTATACTTTGAGGGAGTAATCATTTATTTTTCCTGAAATGCATTATTTCATATAGAACTAACAAATGCATATATTTCATGATTAAAAGTATGCAGAATTATTATACTGAATTTATTACATTATCACAGCCAAATTGGCTGTGATAATGTAATAAATTCAGTATAATAAAAATTAATAAATTTATCATAAAATTGAAAATTTCTCCCTCAAAGTATACTTTGCTACTAAAGTATACTTTGCAATGTTGGTGAAATAGGCTACTGATACTGAAATAGCGAACGGAAATGCGTTACCAACTTAACTTCCCTCTTCATAAGAGTCAATTGTAGTACATTGTATACATGTATAACGAAACACACATTCCTTTGGAGTCAATAAAGCGAACATTAGAGGAACATGGAATATCTTCACATCATCTGAAACAACATGTGAGACACAGTTTCTTTAAAATACGTTAGGACATCCCTTTTGTCATATATCATCAGTTGGGTATCTGTAGCACATCATTAATAATTTAATCCTTCATATGTTTAGCCACTGTATGTAAACAGAAATATACTGTATACTACGTGTGGGAGATTCACCAGTAGCCTATTTCACCAACATTGCAAAGTATACTTTACTAGCAAAGTATACTTTGAGGGAGTAATCATTTATTTTTCCTGAAATGCATTATTTCATATAGAACTAACAAATGCATATATTTCATGATTAAAAGTATGCATAATTATTATACAGAATTTATTACATTATCACAGCCATAATGGCTGTGATAATGTAATAAATTCAGTATAATAAAAATTAATGAATTTATCCTAAAATTGAAAATTTCTCCCTCAAAGTATACGTTGCTAGAAAAGTATGCTTTGCAATTTTGATGAAATGGGCTACTGGTAAGCTTTTATTTAAAGTACAGTGAATTCGCGATGGCTCGAAATGCCACGGGACCGCACATTTTGTTCGAGTGATCGCATCTTTTGAGCCATCGCATCTTTCGATTTTGTTATATTTGCCGACTAATGTACCCGTCGGATTTAGGAAATAAAGAAAGCACAATAGAATGTATCCATGTTTTAGATGATTATAATATTTATTCGCAGATTAGTTATCAATTAAATTAAATAAACTACATGTATTTACAAAACTGTCTTTATTTCAATTATTATCAAAGTCGAAAAGGAGAAAAGGTCCAGTATTCACTATAAATAGCGGCGCACTATAATTAATGCAGCAAGTGGTTGTGACGTCACTCGAAACAGTGGTATTTTCAATGGGCGTTTTTCGTTGTAACTCCCGGGTAGCCTCTCGAATAACACGGGAGTTAAAACGAAAAACGACCAATGACTTACGACAGACTCTATTAAATACTCCGAGTGGACGAAACCCGGAATATTTAATAAATCGCCATATGCCGTTGAGCGGTTATGGGACACAAAACAACAACAACAAAATTAAGAATACAATAACTTTTATTTCACAAATAATGTACAAGCATAACAATAAATAAGAGTTTCCACAAATTATTTTGAAAGTTTCCGAATAATCTAATATAGAATTCACAAAACGATCGCCATCAACAACGTTAACGATCAAATTGCACCACTTTAGGCAATTAACTGCACTTGAAAAGAAATCACATTTCACAGACAGGTAGAGCGCGGCTCGGCCTTTGATCGTAATAAGTCAGATGCGGAGGTGTGAAAATTAGCCAAACACAAACTTCGACATCAATTTCAAGTCATCGTATAGAAAAATAGCGAGAAATGTGTCTGCGGGACTTGACAATTGTTTCGAGCGATCGCATTTTTCGAGGAGTTGCATTTCGAGCCATTGCATGTAAAATACATTAAACATATAGGGAAAATTATCGGGACCACAATGCCATTTCGAGCGAGCCCGACATTACGAGCCATCGCATTTCAAGCCATCACGATTTCACTGTATTTCAATAATGTTTTACATTATAGTTTACACATTTCTGCCGCCCGTCTGTATATATATATTTGTTTATACATCTGTCCACGGCATTGACACGATGTGTGATTACATATGCGTCACTGGCACGGAGAAGGACCTTGCAGCATTTGTACGTCGAATAAGTGTACCTTTTTAGCTCGACTATTCGAAGAATAAGTAGAGCTTATGTTGTCACCCCGGCGTCGGCGTCACCGTCACGCCTTGGTTAAGGTTTTTAGTCAAGCTTGTATATGGAATACTACTGGCCCTACACCCACCATACTTGGACAACTTCATCTCCTAGTGATGTACATCAATAACCCCTGATCTATATTTGACCTTCACCTACATTTCCCTTAATTATTATTTAATTCTTGTTAAGGTTAAGGTTTTTAGTCAACCTTGGTTACGGTTTTTAGTCAAGCTTGTACATGGAATACTATTGTGCATACAGACACCATACTTGGACAACCTTTTCTCATAGGATGTACATCAATAACCCCTGGTCTATATTTGACCTTGACCTACATTTCCTCTTCAATTACTTACTTAATTCCCCTTGGTTAAGGTTTTTAGTCAAGCTTGTATATGCAATACTCCTGGCCCTACACCCACCATACTTGGACAACTTCATCTCCTAGGGATGTACATCAGTAACCCCTGATCTATATTTGACCTTGACCTACATTTCCTCTTTAATTACTTAGTTAATTCTCTTTGGTTAAGGTTTTTAGTCAACCTTGTAGATGGAATACTCCTGGCCCTACACCAACCATACTTGGACAACTTTATCTCCTAGTGATGTACATCAACAACCCCTGACCTATATTTGACCTTCACCTACATTTAACCTTGAATTGCCTAGTTAATTCCCCTTGGTTAAGGTTTTTAGTCAACCTTGGTTAAGGTTTTTAGTCAAGCTTGTACATGGAATACTATTGTGCATACAGACACCATACTTGGACAACCTTTTCTCATAGGGATGTACAGGCTACGCTCGTTTACTCATAGTCGCTTACGTCGAAATCACCGGTTACGTCGAATTACTAGCACGGTCCCGTTTAAAATCCTATTATTTTCCATATAACTAAGTTCGGTTAAGTCAAATTTCGATAACTCAAATTTTCCGTTTATTCAAAGGTATATTTAGGTCCCGAAAACGTAAATCTACTGTATTTCACACTCGTTAAGTCGAAATGTCAATTTGCGGAGGTAAGTAGAAGTTTGTCACCTGCAGTTTACCTGATCAAAGTCGGGTATTCAGACCGTAGTTAAAGGTGTTTGCGTTGACACTGATTAAACAGGCCTCCCGAAATGACCGTCGGTGATCATTAAGTGGTGAGAAATAAATGGCAACTATTTTAATTGGACTCGCATTAAATGCTTTTACTCGAACGTTAATTAAAGTGAACACAAGTTGCGCGATTAGAAATGAGTGAAATATTTCACACTCGATCGTTTGTATATATCTCCCGAATGTGACAGCATCAGTATAGGGACGAAACATTGAATGGGCGAGTTTTATGTTCTAAACATTATTAGTTTGTACAATCAAGTCTGGTCAGAAATAATCATTTATAATAGTGTTACAAATCAGTATTTCTTTCTTGTTGTGTTGTGTTGTTTCCGTGTATAATTTATTAAAATAATTCATAAAGTATTATGTTCTTGTTATTATTTATTTCATTGATGAACTGAATATGTACATATCGCTACATGCGCATGTCACGTGTGCCACATCCGGGTTATCTATTAATTACACACAGACATGCATATGTGTATTTGTAAACAAACCGAAAGCGTTTAAATATGTCTTAGAAAAAGCATTTAACATGTATCCATGTACATTTAATTGCTAAAATAAATCATATTTACTACTCGAGGCTACATCAGCAAGTAATCATTTGGTTCTAACTCTCAATAAAATAGTTTGTTGTCCGACAGGTTGCGTTCTACGGATACGTCAAACTACGGTTAACTCGAAGTATTTTTTTATCTCCCTTCGAATTCGAGTAAGTGAGTGTGGCCTGTACATCAATAACCCCTGATCTATTTTTGACCTTGACCTACATTTCCTCTTCAATTACTTAGTTAATTCTCCTTGGTTAAGGTTTTTAGTCAAGCTTGTATATGGAATACTACTGGCCCTACACCCACCATACTTGGACAACTTCATCTCCTAGTAATGTACATCAATAACCCCTGATCTATATTTGACTTTGACCTACATTTCCTCTTGAATTACTTAGTTAATTCCCCTTGGTTAAGGTTTTTAGTCAACCTTGGTTAAGGTTTTTAGTCGAGCTTGTACATGGAATACTATTGTGCATACAGACACCATACATGGACAACCTTTTCTCATAGGGATGTACATCAATAACCCCTGATCTATATTTGACCTTGACCTACATTTCCTCTTGAATTACTTACTTAATTCCCCTTGGTTAAGGTTTTTAGTCAACCTTGGTTAAGGTTTTTAGTCAAGCTTGTACATGGAATACTATTGTCCATACAGACACCATACATGGGCAACCTTTTCTCATAGGGATGTACATCAATAACCCCTGGTCTATATTTGACCTTGACCTACATTTCCTCTTCAATTACTTACTTAATTCCCCTTGGTTATAAGGTAGTCAAGCTTGTATATGCAATACTCCTCCCACACCACCTACTTGACAACTTCATCTCCTAGGGATGTACATCAGTAACCCCTGATCTATATTTGACATTGACCTACATTTCCTCTTTAATTACTTAGTTAATTCTTTTTGGTTAAGGTTTTTAGTCAACCTTGTAGATGGAATACTCCTGGCCCTACACCAACCATACTTGGACAACTTTATCTCCTCGTGATGTACATCAACAACCCCTGACCTATATTTGACCTTGACCTACATTTAACCTTGAATTACCTAGTTAATTCCCCTTGGTTAAGGTTTTTAGTCAAGCATGTATATGGAATACTCCTGGCCCTACACCCACCATACTTGGACAACTTCATCTCCTAGGGATGTACATCAATAACCCTTGATCTATATTTGACCTTGACCTACATTTGACCATGACCTACATTTCCTCTTGAATTACTTACTTAATTCTCTTTCGTTAAGGTTTTTAGTCAAGCTTGTAGATGGAATACTCCTGGACCTACACCAACCATACTTGGACAACTTTATCTCCTAGTGATGTACATCAACAATGCCTGACCTATATTTGACCTTGACCTACATTTAACCTTGAATTACCTAGTTAATTCCCCTTGGTTAAGGTTTTTAGTCAACATTGGTTAAGGTTTTTAGTCAAGCTTGTACATGGAATACTATTGTGCATACAGACACCATACTTGGACAACCTTTTCTCATAGGGATGTACATAAATAACCCCTGGTCTATATTTGACCTTGACCTACATTTCCTCTTCAATTACTTATTTAATTCTCCTTGGTTAAGGTTTTTAGTCAAGCTTGTATATGGAATACTCCTGGCCCTACACCCACATACTTGGACAACTTTATCTCCTAGTGATGTACATCAACAACCCCTGACCTATATTTCACTTTGACCTACATTTAACCTTGAATTACTTAGTTAATTCCCCTTGGTTAAGGTTTTTAGTCAAGTTTGTATATGGAATACTACTGGCCCTACACCCACCATACTTGGACAACTTCATCCTTGGTTAAGGTTTTTAGTCAAGCTTTCTACATGGAATACTAGTGTGCATACAGACACCATACTTGGACAACCTTTTCTCATAGCGATGTACATTAATAACCCCTGATCTATATTTGACCTTGACCTACATTTCCTCTTGAATTACTTAGTTAATTCCCCTTGGTTAAGGTTTTTAGTCAAGCTTGTATATGGAATACTACTGGCCCTACACCCACCATACTTGGACAACTTCATCTCCTAGTAATGTACATCAACAACCCCTGATATATATTTCACCTTGACCTATATTTCCTCTTCAATTACTTGCTTAAGTCACCTTGGTTAAGGTTTTTACTCAAGCTTGTACATGGAATACTATTGTGCATACAGACACCATACTCGGACAACCTTTTCTCATAGGGATGTACATCAATAACCCCTGATTTATATTTGACCTTCACCTACATTTCCTGTTCAATTACTTACTTAATTCTCTTTGGTTAAGGTTTTTAGTCAACCTTGTAGATGGAATACTCCTGGCCCTACACCAACCATACTTTGACAACGTCATCTCCTAGTGATGTACATCAACAACCCCTGACCTATATTTCACCTTGACCTACATTTAACCTTGAATCAATTAGTTAATCCCCCTTGGTTAAGGTTTTTAGTCAACCTTGGTTAAGGTTTTTAGTCAAGCTTGTATATGGAATACTATTGTGCATACAGACACCATACTTGGATAACATTTTCGCATAGGGATGTACATCAATAACCCCTGACCTATATTTTACCTTCACCTACATTTAACCTTGAATTACTTGGTTAATGTTTATAGTCAAGCTTGTATATGGAATACTCCTGGGCCTACATCAACCATACTTGGACAACTTCATCTCCTAGTGATGTACATCAATAATCCCTGACCTATATTTGACCTTGACCTACTTTTATCCTTGGATTACTTAGTTATTTCCCCTTGGTTAAGGTTTTTAGTCAAGCTTCTATATGCAATACTCCTGGGCCTACAGCAACCATACTTGGAAAACTTCATCTCCTAGTGATGTACATCAATAACCCCTGACCTATATCTGTCATTGACCTACATTTAACCTTGAATTACTTGTAATAAGAAGCTATATAACATGTTTCTTAATCAACAGAAACCGGTTATGCATAAAGCCAAGACAAAATGGGATGACGAATTCGCGGATAAAAATATAAATTGGAAGATAGTCTACACAAATCATTTTACAAACACTATAAGTTCTAAACTTAGGAATTTTCAGTACAAATTTTTTATGAGAATTGTTGCTACAAACGATTATTTACTTAAGTGTAGCTCCAATCAGAGTTGGCAATTTCCCGGGAAATAAGAGTATTTCCCAGGACGGCGAGAAATACCGGGAAATACTGGGAAATACCGGGAAATATGAATCTTGGTGGTCTTTTTCATTCCAAAATGTCAAGATGAGTCTCTATATTCCCCTATATCTACTATGGTTTATATCTGTGTAGACTGATAAGCCTACAGGTAAAACATTCTGCAATAAAAAAAGAAATGATAAGTTTATTTAGAGAAAAAAAACATCATTATTTTCTAGACAATTTTCTTCCCTATTTACAAGTCTATGTTAAGTATTTGCCAACTGTCTATTTTATTGTATATGAGAACACCCCTCATTACTATAGTAACACCTGCCACTAATAAAAGCTGCTTTTGAAATTTTGAGAAAATCCCTGTTGATAACGGATAATCCATGTACAGTGTAAGTCTAATTGTTTTACAACTTGACATGACCATATACAGACCATCTGTGTTCTTATTATACAGTATGACACAAAAGGTGTGAGAGAATGCTGAATTAACAGCCTGTTGTCATAGTCTGATGGTTTATTAAAGTATATTAATGTCTCATCAATGTACATGCAAATAAGTAGGCATTTGGCTAAATTTAACGATTTTAGGTACTGTATCTCATACGTACCATCGTGGCCCAGTCTTCACGTTAAACAAATGTCATAATAATACTGCAAATAAGTAATACAAATGCAAAGCATAAAGCAACAGTACTTGTCAGTCATATAAGACTTGTAAGAGACTGTGTATGCACATCTTGCATGCTAAGATCATTTATTATCATTTCTTGATACCGAATACATGTATTAGTGTGGAAGAAGGTTGACAATTAACAGCCTGTTGTCTAAACATAGTCTGATCATGATGACGTTATCCTTGTGAATTTTATCTAGCAGACACTCGGATGCTTCCTAAAAAATGAAAAAGTCATTTACAAAAAAATAATACAACCAAAATATAAATGTCATGGTTGCCAAATATTCCACCTGATGAGTACCCCTAGTTGGGAATGAAACAGATCTATACATTGTAATTAACCCCTATATCTAATTATTAAGTTGTTGATTGTTTAATTAACTATTACTGAGCTTAAAACTTAATTTAAATAACTTTAATTATCAAACAATAACATCAAAATTCATATTTCCCGGTATTTCCCACTTTGGGGAGTATTTCCCGGGACGGGAAATACCGGTATTTCCCGCCGGGAATTCCCGCCCCCGGTATTTCCCGGCCAACCCTGGCTCCAATTTGTGTGATTTTTGCGCCATGGCTCCAGAAACAAATAAGCACCTTTTTTGGGAATGCACTATAAGCCAACATTTTTGGTCACAGCTGAATACCTTTTTAAACAATAATAATATTGTATGTGATTTTGATTGGCACACTGTTTGCTTCGGGCAATATGAGCAAGACAACAAGTTTTTCAACTTTTGTATCATACTAGGAAAATACTTTATATATACATGTAAATTACGAAACACGGAACCTAAATTTCCAGAGTTTATGTCTTACCTAAAGGCAACACAAAATATTGAAAAAGAAATTGCAATGAATAGAAATAAGCTCGTAGTTCATGAACGAAAATGGAACTCATTTATTGTTTGTATATGACTATGTACGGAAATAAAAAACTTAAAACTGAGAAGAAGAAAAAAAAAAAAACCTTGAATTACTTACTTAATTTCCCTTGGTTAAGTTTTTTAGTCAACCTTTGTTAAGGTTTTTATGCAGGCCGCAGCCACCTTGTTTGTCAAGCTATGTGTACATCGACGACCCTCGTAGTCGAGCTATGCTGTTCTCCTACAGCTCTTGTTCTGCAGGCCGCAGCCACCTTGTTTGTCAAGCTATGTGTACATCGACAACCCTCGTAGTCGAGCTATGCTGTTCTCCTACAGCTCTTGTTATGTTATACATGTAATCATTCCGCTGATCGCAAAACATCAACAACTGCTACATTGGTGACATGTAGTAAATATAGAAAATGGTATTGATCGAATGGCGACCAACACATGCAATGATCAAACTGCGCTGATACTCAGACTGATCAGCGCTACGCTAGCCATCGTAAGACCGCTTTTCTTAGCCGGTGTTCCTTGTGTCAAGCTATCACTACAACCAATGACCATAGACACACAACTTTTGTGGTTTGCTGTGAGGCACGACTTTTCGTGCCCAGGTTTGCATATAGATGCAAACTTTTCTTTTGTCTACAGAGGTGTTCAAGTTGCTTACCAACCTCTGACAAACAATAATAGAGTCGATGTGTAAATAAGTTTATCATGGCAAGACGAAGAAGCCTATTGATTTTTTGTTGACTTATCTTCCCTTGGTGCCATTTTTAGCTCACCTGCACGAAGTGCAGAAGAGCTTATGGCTTACCCCCGGCGGCGTCGTCGTCTCGTCGGAGTCCACAAACTTAACGTTGGGGTAAATATCTTATAACATCTGTTTCCTTTCATGGAACGCCTTGATATTTCATACATGCATTCCTCAGATGACCCTCAATCATGCTGTAGCAAATCCACGACCCACAACCCAACCCTTACCCCAAGGTCAAGGTCACAAACTTAGCACGTTCATAAACTTTACGTTGGGGTAAATGTTGTGTAACTTCTGTTTATTTACAGTGAACACTTTGATATTTCATACATGCATTCATCTGATGATCCTCTATTGCAAATCCATGACTCCCCCCACCCCTTTCCTCAAGGTCAAGATCACAAATTTAGCACATTCATACATGCATTCCTCATGTGAATAGCTATCATGCTGTAGAAAATCACTTAGTGTGTTCATAAACTTAACGTTGGGTTAAATTTTGTTTTATTTCTGTTTTCAGGGAGCGCATTGATATTTCATACATGCATTCATCTTAATATGCTATATTATGCTATAGCAAAGCCACGACCCACCTTGCACCACTAACCCCAATGTCAAGGCCACACGCCCCTAACCAAGTCAAGTTATAATAATACATGTTTTTTTATGCCACTGTGCCATGGCAAGTGAGTGAAGGCTGCCAACATATGGCGAGCTTCGTTCTCTTCTGACAACTCTTGATAATTTTCGCACTCTGTATCCTTGTCCATGCAATAACTCAAATTCTTATCATGGCAAGAGGAAGAACCCTATTGGTTTTCAGTGTGTTCAGTGCTCCATATAAGCTGCGTATTTGCTTAAATATTAAAATTGCCAAAAACCCGATTGAAATCAGAAATAGCGAGTATCAAAAAGCAATACAAATTTTGTGGTACCTTTATCATGCTGCAGAAAACAATAAACAGACCATAAATATAGCATATTTTTCTTATTTTCCATGAAAACAAATCTTGGTATTTCATTAGAATTGTCTCCAAGGAGACAATTCTAATGAAATGCCAAGACATGTTTTCATTTCGAAGCAAACTAAACAATAATTGCTGTCTGTTGATGTGTAAACAATAATGTGATTTTTTTTACCCGATTAAAATTTTGAAATACCCAATTGCTTCAGAAATGATGGAGTGACAATACTCAATTACTAATTCCTTACTTGGAGCCCTGAGTTAACTCCCCGTGTTGACTGGCCTTTCTCCGACTGGAGTATATTGTGACCTTCGGCACTCTTGTTCCTTGGGTACATGTATTAAAATGTGGCCCATATGGATTCATAATTCTTGCCCATTTCTAAAAGTTTTGGGCCCCTATGGCCCCTCATTATTATTATGCCCCCAGCATATGAAGTATGTCGAGGTGTATATATTGTTTTCATCATTCCATCTGTCTGTACGTCCGTAAGATTTGGGTTAAAGTTTTTGGGTACCCATCTCTGCAACCGTAAGTCAGATTGACTTAAAACTTCATATACTTTGTTATTATCATCCATATTTTCATTTTATAGCCCACCCATGTGGCTTCATGCCAAATGTGAAGGCCAAATAATTCCAGCACAAAAATATTTACACAGTTCCCTAACATTTGATTGGCCCGTAGCAAGTCTTTGTCCACAATTTATATCCCAGTAAACTCCCACGCCGAACTACTTTCCGTAACCGTGAGGCACAGTTAAAATAATTCTTAAGAAAACGGAAAATGAACACATTTTCTTGATGCATTTATTTCAAATGCTGGAATTATAAGGAATTAATGGCCTTTTTGTGGAATTTATCAGGGATATAAACTTGGAAAAGTCGCGGGAATACTCAGGCGCGGATCTAGCACTGGGTTGTGGGGGTTGCAACCCCCCCGTTCAGCCACGGAGGTTACGCAAATATGAACTGATATGAAATTGTCATGATGGTATTCATGATGGACAAACATGTTCGATATATGTTTAAAAACGTGAACCATACACAATTAAACGATTGAGTATGTATATGTATTGTGTTTGTTACTGTAGCTACTTTACATTGTATTCGCATGATTCATGATTGATCATAGAGCGTTGATCATTTACGGTGCCATGAAAAGTAAATGCGGGAAACATGTGCACGCAGCAGAAACAACAACAACAATAACCTGACTGCTCTAGATTTACACGATGGAGCCTGTCACGAAAAAGATGCGACAGACCAGCATGAAATCATTTTTCACTGATAGGTATAGTCAAAATGTGTAACTTATTTATGGCAATCTCCACAGACCGGTGCCCAATAATTTCCTTGCTAAAACTTGTCGGCGTCAAACACATAATAGGTGCTACCTATGTGACGGGCTTCAGCAGCTGTACATACATGGCTCATATTGGTGAGGGGGTGGACAGGGGGGTCAGTCTAGTCTCCCACCTCCCGCCCCTACCACCCATCTCCCGCCCCTACCTCCCACCTCCCGGCCCCCTGTCCTCCCACCTCCCACCCCCTACCTCTCATCTCCAGCCCCCTACCTCCCACCTCACGGCCCCCTGTCCTCCCACCTCCCACCCCCTACCTCTCATCTCCAGTCCTACCTCCACCTCCCGGCCCCTGTCCTCCCACCTCCCACCTCCCACCCCCTACCTCTCATCTCCAGCCCCCTACCTCCCCACCTCCCGGCCCCCTGTCCTCCCACCTCCCACCCCTACCTCTCATCTCCAGCCCTCTACCTCCCACCTCCCGGCCCCCTGTCCTCCCACCTCCCACCCCCCTACCTCTCATCTCCAGCCCCCTACCTCCCAACCTCCCGGCCCCCTGTCCACCCACCTCCCACCCCCTACCTCTCATCTCCAGCCCCCTACCTCCCACCTCCCCGGCCCCCTGTCTCCCACCTCCACCCCCTACCTCTATCTCCAGCCCTCTACCTCCCACCTCCCGGCCCCCTGTCCTCCCACCTCCCACCCCTTACCTCTCATCTCCAGCCTCTACCTCCCACCTCCGGCCCCCTGTCCTCCACCCCCTCCCACCCCTACCTCTCATCTCCAGCCTCTACCTCCCACTCCCGGCCCCCTGTCTCCCACCTCCCACCCCCTACCTCTCATCTCCAGCCCTCTACCTCCCACCTCCCGGCCCCCTGTCCTCCACCTCCCACCCACCTACCTCATCTCCAGCCCCTACCTCCCACTCCCGGCCCCTGGTCCTCCACCTCCACCCCCTACCTCTCATCTCCAGCCCCCTACCTCCCACCTCCCGGCCCACCCCGGACTGTCCTCCACTCCCCCACCCCCTACTCTCATCTCCAGCCCCTACCTCCCACCTCCCGGCCCCCTGTCCTCCCACCTCCCACCCCCTACCTCTCATCTCCAGCCCTCTACCTACCCACCTCCCGGCCCCTGTCCTCCCACTCCCACCCCCTACCTCTCATCTCCAGCCCTCTACCTCCCACCTCCCGGCCCTGTCCTCCACCTCCCACCCCCTACCTCTCATCTCCAGCCCTCTACCTCCCACCTCCCGGCCCCCTGTTCTCCATCCTCCCACCCCCTACCTCTCATCTCCAGCCCTCTACCTCCCACCTCCCGGCCCCCACTGTCCACCACCTGAGGCTGTCCTCATTGGTAGTATAATATCCAGGACCCACTGAGTAGCCTACATGGCGCTGACCTGTGTACATGTAGCCTATCCTGTCAGCGGTACATGTAATGCCGATGTGAAACCGAGGCTGTTGCTTTGCTGTTTGCTTATAGTTCACTGGAAGGTTTTGGTGACTGTACTGTAGCCAAATAACGCGGACCATTACGACCGTTTTTTTGTTGTTTTTTTTTATCTTTATTTTTGAGGTACGGGCGAATCGCATTATAATTGAGATCGCAATACGCGCTCACGATATAAAGGTGAGTTGCAGTGTATATACTACGGTACCGAGTGTCCGTTGACGTATAGTCGATGTCATTACATGTTCTTATATTTTACGTCAGCTGATTACAGGTATGTGGTTTTGATAATCAGTTAACTTACAAAAGAATATCATCATAGCGGTACAAAATATAACAGTTTATTACCAGCTCGAGTCGGATTTTAAATCCCGTAAAACCCAGGAAAATGCATTTCAGGACATCTGTATTTCAATTTTTTTCCGGACCCCCCTAGCAAACTCGGTCCACTGCGTGCACCTCGACAATTCCCCCCCGTTCTCAGAAACCTACATCCACGCCTGATACTGGACGAGGCCTTCCGGCCTTCGTCCAGTATTCCCGCGACTTTTCCAAGTTTATACCCCGATAAATTCCACAAAAAGGCCATTCATTCCTATAATGACTTAGAAAATATTTGTTGGTCAGACAAGGCATCGGTTGGGGATATCCGTGAGCCTCTGCTCACTTGCTGTAGTTTTTGGGGCCATTTATGACAAATACATGTAGGTGCTAATGGCCCCATGGCCATGAACATAAATTCTCGCTAATAGTGCAACTTTCTGCACTTTATCTGAACAAAATTGTTCCAATAACTCGTCACAAAAACAAATTTTCAGTAATAACCCTAAATATTTGGACACATTTTGTTTTGGGAAACCCCTAAAATTGGGACTTCTTAAAACAATTTGTATCGAAATACATTGTTCTTGTGATAAACAAGTGCAACCATACTAATTGTAAATATGTGGACATTCCTAGCTGTGAGAAAAAAACATATATTAACTCTTTGCATGCTGGGAAATTTGTGGGCTATAAATAGTTAAAAAATATCAGACGGCAATTCAATATATTTTCTTTATTTCTCTATAAATATCATGCTTATTTCATAGAATTCAGTCCAGAGGACGCAATTCTAATGAAATTCCAAGACGTATTTTACAGAGTTAATGTGTTATTTCCAGAACTATTTGTGTCCAAATATTTCGGATTATTACAGTATTGAGTTTGTGACATTTGTATCCACACAACCTGATCAGGGCCTACACTGTTCTCTGTTACATGAACATATAAATCTTTAATAGTCTTTAACTGCCCTGTGACAAATCCACGATCATCCTGCCCCCACTAAGCCCAGGGTCAAGATCACATACTTTGTGCGTTTGACACGTTAATGCTCGGGTAACTGTCTTATATTCCTTGCTCTCATATGCTTAATATTTTGCATACGCATTGCTCTGATGGTCCTCTACCACCCTGTGACAAATCCACGATTGTCCCGTCCCCGCTAAGCATAGGGTGAAGTTCACATACTTGGTGCGTTCGAAACCTTAACACTCGGGTAAATGCCTTATAATATCTGTTTCCTGATTGGATCTGCTTGATATTTCACACATGCATTGCTTTAATTGTCCTCTACCGCCCTGTGACAAATCCAAAATCGTCCCGCCCCTGCTAAGCCCAGGGTCAAAGTCACATACATGGTGCAATCGAAACCTTAATGCTCGGCTAAATGTCTTATAATATCTGTTTCCTTGCACGGATATGCTTGACATTTCACACACGCATTGCTCTCATGGTCCTTTTTTGCACTGTGAAAAATCCATGATCGTCCTGCCCCCGCCAAGCCCAGGGTCAAGGTCACATACTTGGTGTGTTAGAAAATTGTGTAAGTGTCTTGTAATGTTTTCTTGCATGGATCTGATTGATATTTCACATGCTGTGACCAATCCACGCTCCTCTGGCCCTCTGTGTTTTCAAATGTGTCTGGTTTTCTTTTGCTGCTAGCGGGGGCATTTGTGTGCCGACACGCCACATGAAACAATAGGTGACAACAAGCTTTTAATTGAAAACGCTCGAAATTGACAATTTTTCTTGCCACATTTTAAGGGGTAAGGTAATATGCGCCCACTTGCGGACAGCGCGATATAGTCGGCACATTGGCATCCGTCCGTTCGTCCGTATATACATACGTCCGTCCAGGTTAAAGTATTTGGTTAAAGTTCTTTGGTATACTGTCAAAGCCTCGGCAGGCGTGACATGCGGGCCGCGGCCATATTTGTATCTAAAATATGTTGCAGGAGCTACACTGGTCAAACTCCATGTATTATATATTATTTTTTAGACATGTATGTAGAAAAAAAAATGTAGTCATTTTATGTCAGGTTTTTGGGCTGGTACAGCTTCTGCGTGTAAAGTGATTATGTGTCGGTTTTATTAGGTGCAGGTGAGCCTTAGCTCTGTGTATACGTAGGCATTAGGAATAATGGGATTTTATGAGAAATAGAAAAGGTATGACTTGCTGAAACTTAAGTGATGGTGAAATTGAGGCACAGAACATGTCTAAAAAAGTATAATTCACTGTCCTATCAACATGCTGATCATGCCTGTGACACGTGTAGATATAGCATTCGCACAGGCTGATCAAGATCTGCACTGTTCACCGTTCCGTCAATAAAACAGCTTCTATGCATCTAACTAGCAATATAAATCGTTATCAGGCAACATGTCGAGTGTGCTTTTTGATCAAGAGTTACGTTGGTCACACATCCAAATACCCCATTTCTCCAGTCACAGCCATTATATGTGGCGGTGTTTCATTGAGGGAATTGCGAACGGTGCAGATCCTGATCAGACTGTGCGGATGCACAGGCTGATCTGGATCTACACTGGTCGCAAAACCCGTAAGCCCCATTTCTCCAGTCATAACCATTAAATGTGGCTGTGACTGGAGAAATGGGGCTTATGGGATTCATCACCAGTGTAGCTCTTGATCATATAGCACACTTGTGTAACCTGATAGTGATATATATAGAGAATAGTAGGTTAGTGCCGTGAATGGGAAAAGATATCCGGCAACGCTCACAAATTTCTTTATTTCTCATCAGAAGTATATGTTGTGACCACTCATTTGAACCCTCGCTGAGACGGTTCAAATGAGTGGTCACAACATATACTTTGGTTCAGAAATAAGGAAAATAGATAGAGAATAGTAGGTTAGTGCCGTGAATGGGAAAAAATATCTGGCAAGGCTCAGGAAACGGGATGGGCGAGGCTCTACCGAGCACATCCCGTTTCCGTGCCGCGCCAGATATTTTTCCCCATTCACGGCACTAACCTACTATTCTATTTATCCCGTCAACACCTACAAATGGCTGTAAAATGCAAAAATAGTATTGACTGGATATCAAAAATGTTTCACGGCACCGTGTTTCACGGCACATACGCACTGTGTTGACGGGATAAATTGCTTTATTAAAAGCATGGCCGGTGTTTCATTGAGGGAATGGCGAACAGTGCAGATCCTGATCAGACTTTGTGGATGCACAGGCTGATCTGGACCTACACTGGTCGCAAAACCCGTAAGCCCCATTTCTCCAGTCACAGCCATTTATTATATACTGATATTTCTCTTTCAGGTCTTGCTACATTACGGAATCACACACCCGTAATTATCGCAAAGAACAAATGAAGGAATAGTTCGAGATATATGGTCGATAAAACGTGATCTCTCGCACAAAAATTAGCCATGGATATACGGTTACGAGTTGATAGAGAGACTATAAGGTGACAGATAGCTCCACAATGGATGCAGGTATGTACAGATAGAATGTACATGTGCCTTATTTATTCTAATAAACGCCCCCGGGCATATGCAATTTGTGGAGATCAAAACGTGGAAAATGGTTCAAAATGTGTTATTTTCACATACAAAAGCCATTTAAAACAATGAAAATAACATATTTAGAATGTGGGAGGCGGGGTGTGAGGGTGGGGCACTACTATTAGAGAGGGGGCTACTGTTAGAATAAATACAGAACCAATTGTGTGTAGAAATTATAAAATTTATCCCACAAATTGTTTTAAATTTTATATTTTCTTAACAGTATGCAGGCCCGTACACAGGATTTTCTATTGGGGGGTGCGTCAGAGGGGTGCGTCAGGGGCGAGCCCCATGTAGTGGCGCGAGTACACTAGTGGGGTACCCCCCTAGCGTACTCGTGCCACTACATGGGGCTCGCCCCTGACGCACCCCCTTGAAATTTTTTAAACCTAGATGGCCTGAAATGCACTGTCCTGCATTTTATGTCATTTAAATTCGGATTTCAACGGTGGTAAACTGTGACATTTTCATGCAAATTACCTGTATATTAATGCATTTCAAGATTTGTTGAGATTACTGTTTGAAAAATAGCGGACCTCGGCGAATTTAGGGGTCGCACCCCCTCTGCGTACGGGCCTGGTATGCATATATTTTCTTGATACTGCAGTATAACTTGTATATAAAGGACACAACTTACAAAATATTTTAATTCTATTGTTCACCCATGCTACCTACCCACCCAAGGTCAAGGTCAAGGTCAATTGCGTTGAATTTTGTGTTAAAGTTTTTTTATCTCACTAACAATATTATGTATACCCAGTGAGTATCAATGCACCATATGACTGTCAAAAGCCTGGGTGGACTGGACATGCGGGCCGCGATCATCTGAGGTATGTTCAGCAGCCCTGGCGTTCGTGGGCGCTTTGAGCAGTTTGTTTCTGAATGACATTGCTCGCCGAGGCGCCCTCGAGCCGACCAGTGAAGTAGTTTGAATTTACAGCGAGCGCTCGGTGGTTCAGTAGGCGCACAGTTTACTTGGCAAGCGCTCGCTGCGAGCGCTCACGCGCTGAACATACATCTTGTCTAACACTCACTATGCGGAGACGAAAATTGTCGTCTGCTGTTTTTCATTTTTGCCTTAATTCTTAACAAAAAACCTGTTTTGACAGCACTATTTGCTTTTTGCTGCTCAAATAAATAAATTTTTAAATTTGTTTAATTTTTATCATTTGTTCCCTGTTTAAAAAGGGAAAAAAATCAATAATACATTTGTAAAAATAAAATACCTATTGAATTTGAAATCTTGGGGTATAATACTCTGTAGATACAAAACTTATCTGGAGCTCTGTACATGTGGAACGCGTGGTCGAGTGGTCTAAAGCGTCGGACTGCTGATCACACAGTCATGGGTTCAAGCCTTGCCAGTAGCTTCAGTCCACCCAGCTGCAGGGATTCCGCTGGGGAAAAAAAATCGCCACTTCAAAAAAAAAAAAAAAAAATTATCGCCAATTGCGAAAGTGGTGATCACCAGTGGAATCCCTGCAGCTGTAAATGGGTACACATTACCGGGAAAAAGTTTATTGTATTCGTTTGTACATGTGTATGTACATGTATATATATATAAAATATGATCCTGCACATAATCCCCGAAAGGGGGGGGCGGGGTGTTGCAGTATATAAAGAAAGAAACATGTACATTGTACTGCCTGTTTTAATAAAAAAATTTGCCCCATACTTCACTTCTATTTGACGTGTCTCACATTTTATTGATGCCATGTATTGTCTGCATATTAACCATCATTTCAAGTCTGTTGTCACGGTTACCGTCGCGCCTTCAGAGCTCCAGATAAGTTTTGTATCTAAAGAGTATTATACCCCCAGATTTCAAATTCAATGTGTATTTTACTTTTACAAATGTATATTGATTTTTTCCTTACTGTTTGCTTTTTGAAGTAAATTTTCAACTTTATTACAGTATTTTCACTACTCAATTTGAAAATCAATGCATATTTTCACATTGCTAATAGTATTTTTTACTCACACTTTTGATAATCAATGTGTATTCTGCTAAAATAAGTGTGTAAAATGCACCCATATGCACCTTATCTGGAACACTCGCCTTTATCTTGCAGGAATATTGTTATTTTAGTCCTAGGAAATTCTCTCATATTTCATTTCCCTTCAACCACTCCCATTTCCAATTCAATTCAAACGTCGGCTGTATTTTATAGGTGCTTGTTGTCTTTCTTACTCACTTAAAGGTACATTCCCACTCAGTAGGCACAAAATATTCTTTATATCAGAGACATCATCTGATAAATTTTCTTGCAAAATAAATATTCATTCACCATTACCCCACGTAATAATTGGCATAATTCTTATACATTTTATATCAGGTGTATATTTTCACACTGATATCAGGGACGATAACCGTGTTTCCTTAAAATTTTAACGGACAATACTATTTATTATCTGTATTTATTTTTTGATGTACAGTGGAACCCCTCCAAACCGGACCCCCTCTATACCGGAATTCGCGCTATACCGAACATACGACCACGTCCCGAATATTCTGCTATATAAACACATTAGTTTCTACCCCTCTAATCCGGAACCCCTCTACTCCGTAATCCGGACGCCATTTCAAGTCCCAAAACCATATTTCAGCGTTAAAATAACCCCGGAAAACCGGAAACACGGCCACCTGTCAGGATGTCATCCAAGAAATACACCGCGCCCAATTTCAATGTTGTTGTTTCAAGCGGGTGTCAAAATCACACCGTGTTTACAATAGGCTGGTTCCCGGTAGTATTGTTCAGCTCTGGTTCCCAAAATGCGGAGCCACGAGAATGAGACCATCCTAACGGACACCCAACTTGACATTTGTGTGGAAGAAATAACAAAATTGATCAAATTACGCACATTAACTTGAGCTTTGTACAAGCGCTATCCATGCGTGTAATGCGCTAAGCGGCGTGTTTTTTGAACGTCATAAGCGGCATTACAAAGTTAAGAATATTCATACGACCTAAATACGAGACATGTTTGCTGTTTTACAAGCTCATTACAATAGCATGGTTCACAATTTAATTATACGCGTACGTAAGAATTACGGAAATAAAATAATCGGCACATTATTTGTGAACCCACCGACCGATTAATTGAGATAATCTGATAATTACTTAACGAGGCTGTAAACTCGTGACTGTAGCCTGTGGGCTATTGTAGCAGCTCGCGGTAACTACACAGCACACGCGAAATGTGTCATATGCTCTTTGCGACCAGTGTAGACCGTAGACTCAGAGTACATTGCGAATCTGCACTATTTGCTATACCCCTTGCGAATCTGCACTATTTGTAATGTCAATAAATAAAAACACATTCTGATTTTAAAAGAGCGCTCCAGCTGATCGAGAAAGTTATTGGGAATTACACATGTCGACATAATAAAACACAACTGGGTAGCCGAGCCCCCGTTAAGGTGCATAATTTGGGGGTACATCTCTTATTTCTCGATACAAATGGCAAGTTGGGAGTGCTTTAGAATCGTCTCATTGGGAATAAAAAGAAACTTGACATATTTATTGAAAAAATGTGTACATATGCTTTCAATATGGTAATAATGGTATATACTATACAAATCCAAGAGTTAATGATGGAAAACATACATTTCCTTAACTGGAAATAGAAAACCCCTCTAAACCGAAAACCCCTATAAACCGAACTTTTCAGTCTATCCCCAGGGTGTTCGGTTTAGAGGGGTTCCACTGTACAATGATCATACTTTATAATCTGTCGACAATATTATTTTTTTAGGTGACGCATTTAATTAGTATAAATAATTAAAAAATATCATGCCTCATTTGCATATGAAATTAGTCTGACACCACCACGCGTCGCTACCAGTAAAATATACTGGAGTCGGGTTGTCCGTGCGTCCGTCCGTGCGTCCGTAAACTTAACATCAGAGAAATATTGTTATAACTTCTATTTCCTTCATTTAAAATGCTTAATATTTCACACATGCATTTCTGTAAGGCTCTACTACCATGCTGTGCCAAATCCACGACCATCCAACCCCCGCTGATCCCAAGGTCAAGGTCAAATACTTCGTCTCTTTACAAAACTTAACATCAGAGAAATATTGTTATAACTTCTATTTCCTTCATCTAAAATCCTTAATATTTCACACATGCATTCCTGTAAGGCTCTACTACCATGTTGTGCCAAATCCATGACCGTCCAACCCCCGCTGATCCCAAGATCAAGGTCAAATACTTAGTCTCTTTACAAAACTTAACATCAGAGAAATATTGTTAAACTTCTATTTCTTTCATCTAAATTGCTTAATATTTCACACATGCCTTCCTGTCAAATCCACGACTGTCCAACTCCCGCTGATCCCATGGTCAAGGTCAAATACTTTGTCTCTTTACAAAACATAACATCAGAGAAATATTGTTATAACTTCTATTTCCTTCATCTAAAATGCTTAATATTTCACACATGCATTCCTGTAAGGCTCTACTACCATGCTGTGCCAAATCCATGACCGTCCAACCCCCACTGATCCCAAGGTCAAGGTCAAATACATGGTCTCTTTACAAAACTTAACATCAGAGAAATATGTTATAACTTCATCTAAAATTCTTAATATTTCATGCATGCATTCCTAGGAAAGCTATTGAATACATGAAAATACACAGTAACTCTACTATCATGCTGTGACATATCCCCGCTGATCCCAAGGTCAAGATCACATACTTAGTCACAAAACTTAACATCAGGGAAATCGGTTATAACTTCTATTTCCTTGCTCGGATCTGCTTCACATTCACGTTCGTGCTGCCCCCGCTAAGCCCAGAGTCAAGTTCACAAGCCCACACACTTGGAAAATTTTACATATTTAGGTGTACCTGGGCCCACGCGGGGGGTATTCCGTAAGCTTCGCTTACTGACCAATCTAGTTACTGAATGATTATATCTGTATAGAAGGCACCACCGCGTGTCACTACCAGTAAAATATTGATTACTAAATGATTATATCTGTATAGAGTGCACTTGTAATTTTTAGAACTGGTGGAATGGTGACACAACTATACACTTATTCAAATCCTAATAAGAACAGTGTGTGCCTACTGAGTGGGCATGTACCTTTAATGTTGACTAATCGTCCCTCCGCACCCACCCTCACATTTTACCATTAAAATATTTAATTCAGTTTTGTTGTCTGCTGTTTATATGTTCCATTTCCCTTAATGAAAACATGTTTTGACAGCACATAAGCATCGTCTTCAATGCCAAAACATATTTTTTTTGTTAGAATGATTAACAGTACATGACAATATTCAGTTCCTATCTTTCAATCCTTTCAACATGACAGGCCTGTACTGTTGTGGTATTGGCAAAAAGTGTAGATCCAGATGAGCCGGCTCGATCATGACGAGCTGTCAAGCCCGTAGCCAGGGGGGGTCGGAGCGGTCGGACGACCCCCCCGCCCAGCCTCAAGGTCCACTTTTTTAGCCTCGAGGTCCACTTTTTTAGACCCCCTAGATATCTCAGGCCCCTTCGGCCTTTGAAACGACCCCCCCCCCTTCAAACAGGTCTGGCTACGGGCCTGGCCGTCTCATCTGGATCTGCACTTTTTGCAAGTAATTTTCATATTTTTGAAATAAAAAACACCCCCTCTTCATAAATGGACTAGTCTATCACTTTGTAGCCATTGAATTGGTTTCAAAGTCCATTCCAGTTACATAAGGGTGAAAGGGTTAAGGGTTCTTACAAATGTATAATGCAAAAATACATGTTTTCTGTACACCAGTCTCATTGAAAGAATATGTTGTGACCACCATTTGAATAAGTGGTCACAACATATACTTTCATTTAGAAATAAGAAAAATCCGAAAGAAAACATGTAACAAAATTTCATACACCCAAATGTGTGTTCCGAATGTAATGGAATGTATTGCCATGAAATCTCTGATTATACCTTCACAAACAAGGGAGTCAATTTCACTTGGAGGTCAAATGTCAAATTTTGTTTCCGTTCTATATCTTCTAAACTGATGAATGTATTTTCAAATGTTCTGCTACAAATGTTTGCCATGATGAGATGTTGTGTCACATTCAGTACCCACGAGCCTACATCGAAGGTCAAGGTCACATTTAGAGGTCAAAAGTGAAAAGAATGGGCATGCAATTTCGATTCCGCCCTATGAAATTTTTCTGACATTATATCTGTTCATGTGTTGAAGCGATATTTGTAGCGATATAGTAATCACTCTTGTGATAGCTCTAGTTTACGCTAGTACAGTCAAACTGGCATTAAGCGACCACCCAAGGGAGACACCAAAAAACAAACAAAAAATGGAAATCCAGGTACTGGTATGTCCGGTTATATGGTTTAATATTCGGAATCAGGCAAATATCGCGAATATTAAACATTAACATAGAAATAAATACATTAGAATACTACTGGTAATGTTTACTGTGCACTTTTCTGAATTATTTGCAAAAGTTCAATGAAGAACAATCTTTCAAAAACTTCACAGTATGTAATAAAGGAAGGTCGTTGTTGGCAATATATATTTTATGACCGTGATATTGATACCAAGGCCGTCATCAGGGGAGCATCAATCGGTTTGTACGAACCACCCTTTTTTGGACGCGGCAAGATTTTTTACGTAAATGAGGTCCGTGATAGCCATTTTCAGGGCATGAATGAGCAGACATATTATTAGAATGCCCTACTAACAAAACACAGTCAAACGACACTAAACGTATTGCAATATGACAATTTCAGAAGTAAGCTTCTTAAATTGACCCCAAACTCATTGCCCCTAGTTGTTGGCCAAACATGCCCAAATGCAGCATTTGGCTTCTAGAAATCAAAAATATTCCGGGGATGTGATGAAACCGAAATCTGTAAGAGGTCCAGGGGCAACCCAGACAGGGGCAACCCCTGAACCACTTACAGCTTTCGGTTGCTTCACAGCTGAAAGCCGAAGCCCGTTTTCAAAAATGCTGTTGACGCCCATGAATACGGTAATATAAATGCCAATACTTTATATCCAGTGCACGTAATTGTTTTGTAAACCATCTAGGAAGTTACTGTGTATTTTCATATATTCAATAGCTTTTCTAGCTTCCTGTTTCATTCATTAGCTTGTGTCGGCTAATGACAAATCTAGTAGCAAATGTATTCAAACTTAGGGTGTGTATAGACCAATCTAGACCATCCCTGCCTTTCACAAATGGTAACTCTTCTTGATTAGCATCTTTGTTAGATGTCTGTCTTGGTCACACAGTGTCCTCATGTCCTTTGGCTGCCAGTGTCACAGGTGGAAGACTTGGACCTGTGACACAAAAAAATGTGCGCATTAAAAAATTCCATTGCCCCACCCACTTGGTCTCGTATGGTACTATGTTCTATATAGAATGAAAAAAAATCCATTACCCCACCCACTTGGTCTCGTATGATACTATGTTCTATATAGAATGAAAAAAATCCATTACCCCACCCACTTGGTCTCGTATGGTACTATGTTCTATATAGAATATAAAAAAATCCATTACCCCACCCACTTGGTCTCGTATGGTACTATGTTCTATATAGAATATAAAAAATTCCATTACCCCACCCACTTGGTCTCGTATGGTACTATGTTCTATATAGAATGAAAACAAATCCATTACCCCACCCACTTGGTCTCGTATGATACTATGTTCTATATAGAATGAAAAAAATCCATTACCCTACCCACTTGGTCTCGTATGATACTATGTTCTATATAGAATGAAAAAAATCCATTACCCCACCCACTTGGTCTCGTATGATACTATGTTCTATATAGAATATAGAATATAAAAAAATCCATTACCCCACCCACTTGGTCTCGTACGGTACTATGTTCTATATAGAATATAAAAAAATCCATTACCCCACCCACTTGGTCTCGTATGGTACTATGTTCTATATAGAATATAAAAAAATCCATTACCCCACCCACTTGGTCTCGTATGGTACTATGTTCTATATAGAATATAAAAAAATCCATTACCCCACCCACTTGGTCTCGTATGGTACTATGTTCTATATCGAATGTAAACAAATCCATTACCCCACCCACTTGGTCTCGTACGGTACTATGTTCTATATAGAACATAGTACTGTACGAGACAAGTGAGTGGGGTAATGGAATTTTTTTTGTGTCACAGGTCCGAGTCTTCCACCTGTGGCCAGTGTGGGTATTTGTGTGTCGACTGGACACATTTTTAACTACAGGGAAGTTTATAGCTCGCCATTGGCCAGTTTTTCCAAATGTTTAAATGTGAAAGGGGAAGATATCTTAATCCATTATCTGGTGCTCAAATAAAAAATCTGAATTCACTTTGCGCATCTGCAAACCAGAGGGAAGCCACATATCAAATATGAAGTCTCCAGATATTACGTTTTAAAAGTTTTACTTCTTACAATGCAATAATTCCAGCAAAAAAATATTTACACAATTCCCTAACATTTGATTGGCCCGTAGCAAATCTCTGTCCAAAATTTATATCCCAGTAAACTCCCACCCACGCCAAACTACTTTCTGTAACCGTGAGGCACAGTTAAAATAATTCTTAAGAAAACGGAAAATAAACACATTTTCTTGATGAATTTATTTCAAATGCTGGAATTATAAGGAATGAATGGCCTTTTTGTTGAATTTATCGGGGATATAAACTTGGAAAAGTCGCGGGAATACTGGACGAAGGCCACAAAAAGGCCATTCAATCCTTATAATTCCAGCATTTGAAAACGATGTGTTGAAAGAAACGACAGGCGTTTAAATAAGTGAAAGCTTGGTATTTAAATGAAAATATCACTTTCACTTACTAAACATACAAATGATAATTGTTTCTATGCAAATCGTTATGCAAAACGGTCGTTTTCAGTGTGTTTTCCATTTGTTTTGTTTGGGAAACTTCAACAAATATTCACTGTTCACTGTACTCTGGTTATAGTAATGAAATAAGCCCTGATTTTTCAGATCAGGCCGAAATAATTTATACGTGCTTACTGTTCCATAAATTGTGATTGAGTGCGCTTGTAACTGTGTCATGTCATACAATGCATTATTGTTTATTTATAGCCTGTCAAATCAGTTTGCAGGCTGGCAATGAATCATTGTGTGAGTACAAATCGTTAATGGTGAATATGTAAAGTTTAACCCTTACACTGCTGAATTAAATTTTTGTCGTCTGCTGTTTATTTTTTATTTTCCGATTTTTCTCGTCAAAAACATGATTTGACAGCACTTTAGAATCATTTCCATTAGAATCATTTCCGATGGAAATGATTCTAAAGTGCTGTCAAACCATGTTTTTATTGAGAAAGAAGGCAAAATATAACGTAAAAGCAGACGACAATGTTCGTGCGTGGCAGTCCCGTTGGAACAAATTGTTATTTTGTAGGAACGAATTGTTAAATTGAAGGATGGGATAGTCCAACCCGTTGACCTGGCCTTAAATTTCCTAAGCTGTTGATAGGCCATTAAACACCAATTATCAATCTATCAGTCATTGAAGTAGAAGTAGAAGTAGTGACTAGCATGGCCCCAGTAGCCGATTTCATCATCTAGCAAAGTATACTTTGAGGGAGAAATTTTCAATTTAATGACAAATTTATTAGTTTTTAGCCAGGTTTTTTGAAAAAAAATCCAGGCTATTGGATTGGCGAAAGCCGGGCGGGCGGGCGGGCGGCGGGCGGGCGGCGGGCGGCGTCCACAATCAATGTTAATTTTCGTGTTTGAGTCCATTTCTTTGTTACTGTACCACCTAGGACCACCAAACTTTCACAGCTTCATAATCAAGGGGTGCCCACCACATATCACTATCCAACATGTTACTTTTTTTTTAACTTGACCCATTTTTTCCGCGTAGTCGACTTAGCCATTTTCAATGTTAAGTTTTCGCGTTTACAATGTTAAGTTTTCGTGTTTAAGTCCATTTCTTTGGTACTGTACCACCTAGGACCACCAAACTTTCACAGCTTCATAACCAAGGGGTGCCTACCACATACAACTATCCAACATGTGACCATTTTTTTACCTTCACCTATTATTTCTGCGTAATTGACTTAGCCATTTTCAACGTTAACTTTTTAACGTACGTCTGGTTAGAGTTTTTTGGTTAAAACTTTTTTTTTTCGTTATACTATATCTCTGCAACTGCTTCGCCCATTATTACCTGAAACTTCACATGGGTGTTTATCATCATCCATATTTTCATTCTAACCCCAACCGTGCGGCCCCTGTGCCCAATGTCAAGGTCAAATTACTTTGAATTTTTTTGTTAAAGTTTTTTTGTGTACTATATCTCTGCAACTGCTTCACCCAATACCTTGATACTTCACATGGGTGTTTACCATCATTGTCGCACCTGCTTGCGGAAAGCGCGATCCTGTGCCCAATGTCAAGGTCAAATTACTTTGAATTTTTTTGTTAAAGTTTTTTCGTGTACTATATCTCTGCAACTGCTTCACCCAATACCTTGATACTTCACATGGGTGTTTATCATCATTGTCGCACCTGGTTGCGGAAAGCGCATCCTTCCCAATTGGCATACTGAGCATGCCCAAGTTGCAAATACTTGAATTTTTTTTGTAAAGTTTTTTTGTGTACCATATCTCTGCACAACTTCACCCAATACCTTGATACTTCAGACACTGCCTCTTCAACAATACCTTATACTGTTCACATGGGTGTTTATCATCATTGTCACACCTGCTTGCGGAAAGCGCGATATCGTCGGCATTTTGGCATACGTCCGTCCGTTCGTCCGTGTGTCCGGTTAAAGTTTTTTGGTTAAAGTTTTTCCATCTACTATATCTATTTGTTTAGTGTCCATGCCTCGCCCCAAGGCGCGACATGCAGGCCACAGCCATCTAGTCTACAAAAAGTGGGTATAATTATGTTATCCAAGTGTCTATGCTTGGAAAAAACCTGGCCTTCGTGGCTTTGCCTCGTTTCTTGTTATTATACTGAATTTATTACATTATCACAGCCATTTTGGCTGTGATAATGTAATAAATTCAGTATAATAATTCTGCATACTTTTAATCATCAAATATATGCAGTCGTTAGTTCTATGTGAAATAATGCATTTCTGGAAAAATAAATGATTACTCCCTCAAAGTATAGGAAAGTATTTTGTTATGTTGAATGTTGAACAACAACAACATGGATGGCTTCCATGGGAAAATGATTTTCCTGTTCTATTATTTTTGGCAATTTACTAGTTCTACACCAAACATTATTTGTTTAGATGTATAAAATATACAGTTTACTAAATTTTGACCTACATACTGGTTTTGGGTATGCGCTTCGGTTGCTAACATTTTTTAATGGGTCAAATTGTAGCCGTAGATAACATATCGGAGGCAAATTATTGTAGCTCAAATCTCAATTTATTACAAATGTTGTGAGGTCCCATTTCTCAGGACGTCGCCGGCATATCACATTAGGCAGTGGGTGTTAAATGTCACCAAGTTAGAACTGAGACACTGCTGGGGAAACAATAAAGCATGTGCTAATTATGGCCAGGTTTTAACCTTTCATATTTTACATGATGAAAATTCTAAATATTTTTCTTACTGCTTGTCGGATGTATATGTTGTGACCACCATTTGAACCGTCTCGATGAGACAGTTCAAATGAGTGGTCACAACATATACTTTGGATGAGAAACAAGAAAACAATTGGGGAAAAAATATAGATTTTTTATATCCATAAAGGTGTTTTCCGCATGTCATGGGGTTAATGATGGTAATTATGACCTGTCGCTAGTGCGACAAAAACCCATGTATTAATTAGCGGAGGATGTACAGTATATGCAGCTTCGTGTTGTTGTCGGTGACCTGAAGTACACATGTTAGAGTTGTCCGTGTTTGTATGTGTTAGGTACCAGTCCACCAAGATTTTAGAATTTTTTAGCAATTCTTGGCCGAGTGAGCACTTCCGCAAGTTTTTTTCTCAGATATCCTCTTCATATATTCACAGAGGCTGTTTGCTGTATACACCTGTTACATTATATGTCAAGAAACTTTAGTAGCTACACAAATCAAATTGGCATACAGCTAAGAGCATTTATAATGTGTGAAAGTTAGCATGTGGTGGTCAATTTCTGCACTTATTCCGTCATGGCCGCTGGACTAAAGGCGCCAGAAAGCTATGTGACGTGCGGAGTTTGCACCAACAAATAATGTGTGAATCAAGTCTACATGTATACCTGCCCACACTGATCATAGTCTGTACTGGTACTGAGTGTTTTGTTTTCGAGCCACAAACCTCTGTTTCAGACTGTTAAAATGGCGCCCCAAACAACAAACACACATTTCGAGCGGAAGATGCGTACAATTTTAATTTGAATATGCTCACTAAATGGCCCAAATCACAGTTTGGCACATAATTTTACAAATACTTGCTTTTGTCAGCTGAAAATAGCATAGGATGGGGAGTATTTAATTGTAAGTAACATTCAATCGCCACAGACAGGCAGTTTTGGAATATTCAGTAAAAAGCCCATAGGCAAACTACGAAACTAAGCCTTTTTCAGGTGGACTGGTACCTTAACATCTGCACAGCTTGCTGATGGACCATAATATACTTATGGTGGCCGTCTGCGGCCAGTGTAGCAACATAGTTATGAGACATGCCATGTGATTTTGTACCTAAGAATTTTATGAAATATATTTACAGAAACTGTGATATGTTTTGTAAATGACGTCGAAAGTTGATGAAATGTTCATAGCAAATACAGAATTCAATTCCGCATTTGCTATGAACATTTCGTCAACTTTCTACATTATTTACGGAAACTATCGTAAATTTTGTACCTGTAAATATTTTTCAAGAAATATCGCACAGTATGTATAAAATTACATGGCGTGTCTCACTCATATATGGCCTGAGCCTACACTGTTTGTCATTCACACATTGAGCCAAGTTCATCCTTTATGGGATTCACATCTTGGGCCAAGTTCCTCCGTTGCGGGATTCATTCCTTGGGCCAGGTTCATTATTTATGGGATTCGCACCTTGGGCCAAGTTCATCCGTTATGGGATTCATGCCTTGTGCCCAGTATTTCTTGCCTTTTAAAGACACCTGCCACCAGATCAGGATTATTGCTAGAAGTGTCAATGCTCACCATACAGGGGGCCGTTTCACAAAACTTTGTACGACTAAAATGTTCGTAAATGCAAAAATATGCATATTCAGCCTATGCTCAATAAATGTAAATCCATCAATTGAAATTTCCAGATGATCCTAAATTTGCACTTACAAACATTTTTAGTTGTATGAAGTTTAGTAAAACGGCCCCCAGATGCACAGGTGGAAGACTCGGACCTAGGACCCAATACTTGGCTCATCTAGTCTATGACCTTCTTGTTGATAGAGTTCAACCAAAGTTCAACTCCATTCATTCAAGGAGCAAATTCAATAACATGTTATTATATGTTTTGCATCGCATCCTGCCAATAATACTTTTATAGTCTATAGTCTATAATCTGTGTTTCACCTACATTTTCATATCATGTGACCAGATATTAGTGTCACAGATCAGTGTATATGATGCATAATCTCCATTAACCCTTAGACCGCTATCTTAATTGTTTGTCGTCTGCTGTTTGTATTTTCTATTTTCCATTGTTATCATCAAAAACATGCTTTGACAGCACTTTAGAATAATTTACAACATGCTTTGACAGCACTTCAGAATCATTTCCAATGGAAATGATTCTGAAGTGCTGTCAAAACATGTTGTTATTGAGAAATAAGGCAAGATATAAAAGCAACAGCAGATGACAATTGTTGTGTGTAGCGGTCTAAGGGTTAACCTATTTCATGTTGACTACCATATATAGGGCATGAACGGTATTTCTATGCAAAAGTTTATGTTGTGACCACTCATTTGAACCATCGATGGATGGGATGTGGCTCAGACGTAGAATAGAGGACTTCAATACTGAAGGTTGTGAGTTCAAAACCTACGCTAGGGCATGAAAAATACTTTCATCGTATTTCCATCCCACTGGTCTGTTGGATGAGATTCAGCACTTCAGAATCATTTCCAAGTGCTGTCAAACCATGTTTTTATTGAGAAATAAGGCAAGATATAAAAGCAACAGCAGACAACAATTGTTGTGTGTAGCGGTCTAAGGGTTAAAATAAATATTTAGAATTCATGGTAAGAAATATTGTGCATTGTAAGCAAGTTAAGGATTCATATGATTGTTAACAACATATACTGTTGTGGACAATTAAGAGAATTATTGTTATTTTTTGTATGAACAATTGTCGTCTGCTGTTGCTTTTATATCTTGCCTTATTTCTCAATAAAAACATGGTTTGACAGCACTTGAAAATGATTCTGAAGTGCTGTCAAAGCATGTTGTAAATTATTCTAAAATGCTGTCAAAGCATGTTTTTGATGATCAAAATGGAAAATGGAAAATAAACAGCAGACGACAAAAAATTAAGATAGCGGTGTAAGGGTTAAGAGAATTATTGTTATTTTTCGTACAAACATTGCGCAGCCTCAGAATGTAAGGACAAACCTTGATCAACAAAGATCGGGAAAATAATCCAATTGGTAATTATGTCCAGGAGCGGCCACATGACAGTTGCAGACCAGACACCATAATCATCTCCCAGTTACCCCTGTAGTCTTGGTAGAACTCTGATCTCCCAGGAATAGCTGGCCTTTCTGACACCCACGAGAAACGGGGCTTATTATCCATTTCACCCCTTAGTAACTGACATGTAAAATTGCGAGCCGGCTCATCAGGATATACACCCATTTGCATACTTGGACATAATGGACTGGTCCATTATGCATAAAAGGGGGTCACTTTGTAAAAAAAATAAAAATATCCACAAATGGTGCAGATCCTGATGAGACGGCTCGTTGCGAGCCGGCTCATCAGGATATACACCCGTTTGCATATATTAGAAAAGATGTCTGTTGTGTTGAAAGGGTTCTGGCTTTGGTGACGATGGTAGACCCAGATCAACATTCACACGACACAGTAGTCATCTGTCATTTGTGGGTGGCAGGTGGGCGTATGGGATGGGTAATTTAACGATCATTCATCCTTACCGGAATTCCGACAGGAGACCTGGTTTGGCCCTCATATACGTCTTTGGCATTTTGTATGTGACAGTTGCATTAGGAGCCAAGTGACTTTGGTATGGTATGGACCTGGCACCAGGTCAGTTTATTCTAATTTCAGGGCTGAATATATTTGTTCTCGATGTAAATATTCCGTTCTGATTTTGGAATTTCCTGCCCAATGCAGCAGGTTAAAATGGGATCGAACCCGTTTGCCCGGCATTACATGACCTTAGCTGTTGATAGGCCGTTAAACGCCAATAAACAAACAAAAATCTGTAATTTATGCCTGCATAGTGTTGGTCGACTTCTCTGATCTACCAGAAAAACTGGCATTTCTGACCAACTGGAGAAATTTAGCCTATGGTCAGGGCTCCAGATAAGGAATTAGTAATTGAGTATTGTCATCATTTCTGAAGCAATTGGGTATTTCAACATTTTAATTGGATAAAATAAAATCACACTACTGTTTACACATCAACAGACATGAATTATTGAATAGTTTGCTTCGAAATGAAAACATGTCTTGGCATTTCATTAGAATCGTCTCCTTGGAGACAATTCTAATGAAATACCAAGATGTGTTTTCATGGAAAATAAGAAAAATATGCTATATTTGTGGTCTGTTTATTGTTTTCTGCAGCATGATACAGGGACCACAAATTACCGGTATGGATTTTTTGTGTAGATCCAGATCGGTGCATTTATTATTAAACAGTTCACGCTTGTACTCAAATTTTATGCTACATATATGGAAGGTACATGCTGCGCTCTGTCTTGGTCAATCAAACTGCCTGATTTTGAGTAAAAATTTAGAGAACATGATCGAAGCCTTGATTATTAAACAGTCCAAGCATTTACTCTAATCCTCAGGGCCGTAACCAGAGGTAAAACCCAGACGAGGCGAACCAATTCCCGATATGGGGGTCAGGAAGCATTCTCCCCGCCAAGATCCTCAGGCCCCCGCTATACCCAAGGTCAAGGTCACATAGTACTTAGTGCATTCAAAACCTTGCACAGATCTGCTTGATATTTCACACACACATTGCTGTAACAGTCCTCTACTGCCCTGTGGCAAATCCACGATCATCCCGCCCCTGCTAAGCACAGGGTCAAGGTCACAAACTTGGTGCATTCGAAACCTTAACGCTTGGGTAAATGTTTCTGTTTCCTTACATGGATATTCTTGATAATTCACACACACACACACACACACATTGATCTGATGGTCTGCTTTCATGCTGTGGCAAATCCACGCTGGCCCTCTGTGTTTTCAAATGTGCCTCGATTTCTGTGGCTGCCAGCAGGGGCATTTGTGTGCCGATAGGCCACATTTCTAGTTTAATTCGTAAAATAAAAAATCGGCAAAATGAACGACGAAGCGACCGCCTCATCGGCCTCTTCCTAGTCACGGCTCTGATCTTATGCTCAAAATATGGGACCTAGCTCTGTTGAGGCTGTGTTGTGCTCAGTCTCGGCCAATCAAACTGCCTGATTCGAGTACAATATTCGAGAACGTGCTCGGGAAATATAATTACAGAGCCTTGGTATGCTTCATTAGTTGAGTGATGATTTTCAGACTAGTCCATTTATGAAAAGGGGGTGTTTTTGCAAAAAGTGCAGATCCTGAAGAGACGGCTCATCACGGGCCGGCTCATCTGGATCTACACGTTTTGCCAATACCAATATACAGGCCTGTGGTGTTGAAAGGGTATTTTACCCCCTAAAATAATTTTTATTTAAATACTGAAATTATATTTTCAAAGAGTATTTCACCACCAACTCGAATTGTAGTAGTGATTATTCCAACTTTTCATGAACTTATTTAACTGAACAGCACAACACATACTTTCAGCTGCAATTGTCGAATGCTGAAATGTGAACTGTCAATGCTGATTTGTACTCCCTCAGATCTATTACAATGCTCATTTACCCCCAAAATATGCTTATCTGGAGCTCACATCATAATAACCCAAATTTTCTGTCTGTAACGCTGGCAGAAAATTCAGGTTTTGTATGCTATTCCACCTGTGTGAAATGTCAACATTGACAACAGCAAAGCTTATAATGACAGTCCTCCAGCTGATCTAGATTATTGGTACAAATGCCAAATTGTTAATTAATTTCTCACGTGGCGTCGCAGTTATTATTGATTTCGTATTGAGTGGGTCTTCATCACAATACACAGCTGCACCACGGCGTGTCGCGATGGGCTGGATAAGAGATCGCTCAGTGTAGCTCCTGGTCATCTAGCTCTACTGTGGCTGGGTATGAATCTATATAGTTCATTGGAAACATCAGGAATGTTTTACTGGCCGATGAAACAATTTAGATTCGGATGCACACAGATCGGGGGCTATGCTTGTTTTAAGTGTTATTTGGTGTTTTTCTCATTGTTGTGTCACATATTCTGCTTGAGATGAAATTAATAGAGGCTGTCGCAGTCGATGTCCAAATAAGCACTTGTCGCAAGACAGCCTGGTTATCAAGCCATGGCTGGTTCTCAGCATAATCCACACTGGTGCTGGCTGGGAACCGGGGATTGTGGAGGTGTGTCCACTTGATGATAACGCTGTGGCTGGTACCCAGTATAATCCACACTGGTGCTGGCTGGGAACCGGGGATTGTGGAGGTGTGTCCACTTAATGATAACGCTGCGGCTGGTACCCAGTATAATCCACACTGGTGCTGGCTGGGAACCATATAGTTATATCATATAACTTGTATGTGTTTCCTAGAATAAATTGTGTACGAATATTTGGGGTAAAAAAACTTTATTTATTTTACAACGATTTTAATTCAATGTAACTTCTGTTTCCCTCGATGGAATGCTTTAATAGTCCATATAGGTCAAGGTCACTGACTTAGAAATTTCTGGATTTGGAAAACTTAACACTCGGTTTAGTTTATTACAATTTCTGTTTCCCTTGATGGAATGCTTCGGTATTCATCAACACTGTGGTGTAACCATCTCACACAGATGGATCCCATGTGACTTTGACCTAGTTTTCATGGTTTATTGACATACATTTCACATGCATTCAATGTTAAGTTTTTGCATATTGCTCAGTTTCCGGAAAACTTATAAGTCCTACTACCTCCAAACTTGGTATACATTAACACTGTGGTGTAACCGTCTCCCATGTGACCTTGGCCTAGTTTTCATGGTTCATTGACCGACTTTTCACATGCATTCAACGCTAAGTTTTTGCGTTTGGCTATGTTTCTAAAACTTAACGCTCAGGTTAATTTGTTGTAACTTCTGTTTCCCTCAATGGAATGCTTTAATATTCCATACATGCATTTGAAACAACATCCCGCATCATTCTACAGAAAGCCCATGGTCCCCGCTAACCCCAAAGGTCAAGGTCATAGGCTTAGAAAATTCTGGGTTTGGAAAACTTAACGCTCAGTTTAATTTATTACAACTTCCGTTTCCTTTGATGGAATGCTTTAATACTTCTTAGGTGTAAACTATAGCAACATCCGGCATGATTCTACCGAAATCTCATGGTGCCCGCTAACTCCAAGGTCAAGTTCATGGGCTTAGAAAATGCTCAGTTTTGAAAACTGAACGCTTGGGTTAATTTATTGTAACTTCTGTTTCCCTTGATGGAATGTTTTAATATTTCATACATGCATTTGTAAGAACATTCCACATCATCTGCAGAAAGTTCATGGTGTCCGGTAACCCCAAGGTCAAGGTCACAGACTTCAAAAATGTCTAGTAAAGAAATTTAGCATCAGTGCCAGGAGATACATGTCGTTGGCGGCATTCTTGTTTGTGTTTAGCTGCGCTCAGTGACTTAGGCTGCCAATGGGGCCATTCATGTGCCCATAGATCACATATATAATTCTTATAAGAAATACGCATGAGATTTACAGCTCCTTATGTACTATCAAACTGCGGCAGGCTCTTGCTCCGCGGAGCTCTTGTCTATGACATGCAATAATGGATCGTAGCTACCGGTAGTTATTCCCCTTTGCAAATTTATATTTATAGAGATCTGGGGTGCGTTTCACTAAACTTCGTACGACTAAAATGTTCGTAAGTGCAAACTTATGATAGTCTGTAAATTTCACATTAACAATGTTTTCTTGTAAACAATTATTGGATTTACATTTATTGAGCATAGGCTGCATATATAATGCAGCCTATGCTCAATAAATGTAAATCCATAAATTGAAATTTACAGACGATCTTAAATTCGAACTTACGAACATTTTAGTCGTAAGAAGTTTAATGAAATGGGCCCCTGGTCCTATGCTGTATTTCAGTGTTTATTTCTTACTGAATGGCACAAAAAATGAGTTTGCAAACAGAGTAGACCCAGATCAGACTGCACAGGTATCTGAGTCTATACTGATTGCAATAACATTAATAAGAGTGAAAATATGAATCTGGCAAATAATGCAGTCCCAGATCAGATTGCGCAGATATGTAGGATGATCAGTTCTGGATCAAGACTACCGTATTTACCGTATATATTGGGACAGTAAAAAATAATTAAAAAAATTAGTGTCCCAAAATATAATATAAAAAAAATAATTATTTTTTTTTCTGTCCCAATATTTATGGTAAATTCGGGAATATTTGTTCATTTCATGTTTGCATTGTCATTATTAAAATTTTAATTAAAGTTTGTGTTTGTGTTAAATAATCCCTAATTATTTATTCTCACTGTGACTATGAATGAACGACGTTGCCAATGCCTATAATATGCCATAAGTTTTCACTGTTATCTTCGCATGTAATACATATATTGAATCCAAGAATTGTTAACGTCATGTTTTATTTATTCATCATGTTCATGAGCCCCGTGCAAGGCACCGGGGCGGGATCAACTGATCCTGAGAATAGTGCTGCAGTAGCCATTGCTTGTCGTAAAAGGCGACTAAACTGGCTTAACGATTGGGTTCATACTTTCCGGAACCCACTATACCGGATTTGGCCCTCATGTACATTTTTGGCTTTCTTGTATGTGAGAGTTGAGTCAGGCTATGCCCATATATAAAAGTAAGATTAGCGCTAATCCTATTACTTTTAGGGGATGGGATAAATGATGCTGGTGTGGCGAGGGCCTGGCACCAGATCAGGTTGTTCTAATTTCAGGACTGAATATATATTTTGATTGTAAATATTGAGTTCTGAAGTTGGGATTTACCCCCCTTGGACAGGTGGATATGGGACTCGACCCTGTTGACCCGTCTGCGTGTCGACTCCCTGAGGCTTGTACCTCTATGTCAGAAAAGCGGACGTTAAACCCTATTCACTCACTCATCATGTTCATGTAGAATGTAGATCTACGCAGGTCCGTGCAATCCATTATTGTAAACGCGTGTAGAAAAAAGTGTAGTAATGATGACGCAATGATGCAATGACCCAATGACCGATATCCTGTTCCATCAGCTGCAACGCCACGGACAAGCTCGTGCGTTGCAATCTGTGTTTACTCTTATGGTGAGCACAGGTGGAAGACTCGGACATATGACACCAAAATAAATGCCTATTAAAAAAAACCCATTATCCCACCCACCTGGTATCGTACTGTACATGACGTTAATAATAGAACGAGATCAAGTGGGTGGGGTAATGGATATTTTTGAAATGGTCATTTTCTTTTGTGTCACACGTCCGACTATTCCACCTGTGGGTTTGAGCACAGACCTGTATAGACATGTTTTGCCCGACGTGTTATAATATTGCGCCAGTTCATGAGGTAATCAGGCTTATCACGTGAGATTTTCGACGAAGATAAATCTGATAATAGTGATAATAGTGTACATTTTCTGTAAACGATATCGAATGTTAACGAATATTAAATTAGTAATTATTACGCATTTGCTCTGAAAATGTTATCAACTTTCCGATATATTTGCAGAAAAAAGTAAAATCATTCTCGGCGAAAATCTCAGTTATATAATAAAGTTGATTATCTCATGCACTTGCTCAATTATGACGTAGCGAAACAAGGCCAGTTGTCACGTACACATTTGTGTACATGCGCCGGGGGCGTGGGCAGTGCTGTAACAATTTAGTTAATCTGGGTCGAGTTAATCTGCGCGACTGATACGCGATCTCCGATTGGTCAGCCTTTACACCTAATTAATATTCCACCAATGGTGAGCGTGAACGCATGCCGGAAAAATGAAATCGAGCACATAACAATTAGCACTGCTTTGTTACTGGGACCAATAATTGATCTTATTCCCAGTTTGCTCGGATTAATTTACGAAATGTGCAAACGTGATCAGCTGCACATTCACATCGGTGAGATAAAAGGAGGCTATGCGTCCATAAAATTTTTTTTTCGTCCATTTTGGGTCTAATTTGATGGAATATTTTTTATATTTATTCACCAAAAATGGCAAGTTGGGAGTGCTTTAGAATCGTAAGACGATTCTAAAGCACTCCCAACTTGCCATTTTTGGTGAATATATATCAAAATTTCCATCAGTTAAGGTGATTAATTTGAGGGAAATTTTAACTGGAAACTTGATTATCTCATGCACTGAATTGTGACGTAGCGAAAACAATGGCACTTGTCACGTACACCATTTTGGGAAGGATTGAACAACGTGTTTGTGGGATTTAAGAATGCAGAATATCAAAAGTGCATGTTCTTCCAAATATGTGTACACACTCCAAATGGATTCACACAATGATGAAAAAGGGTTGTCCCAAAACTTAATACGAAAAAATTATGGAATTTTTCGCTGATTTGAGGTATGTCCCAAATCTTAATCTCCCAAAAATAATTATTTTCGTAAAAAATAGAGGTGTCCCAATACTTCCGGTGTCCCAATACATACGGTAAATACGGTAGTCAAAATCGCTATATTTATTATGGCTCCTTTTCCTAACCAATCATACTACATTCGCCCTTTTTACAAGCAATAGGGCCATAAACCACACAATTGGACCGGATTTATATAAATAAATTCAACGGGAGATAACTAGCTACGATCACTCATTGTTACGCCACTGTTGTCCATTCCCCTGTAGCCTATGGGTAGGTTTCGTGAAACAGACAGTAGTTTAATTGTAGATCTTATTTCAGTCTGGTTAAAGTTTTTTGTTTAAAGTTTTTCGTTATTCTATATCTCTGCAACTGCTTCGCCCATTACCTTGAAACTTCACATGAGTGTTTATCATCATCCATATTTTCATTCTACCCCCCCCCCCAACCGTGCGGCAACCTGTGCCCAATGTCAAGGTCAAATTACTTTGAATTTTTTTGTTAATGTTTTTTTGTGTACTACTTCACCCATTACCTTGATACTTCACATGGGTGTTTATCATCGTTGTCGCGTCCGCTTGCGGAAAGCGCGATATAGTCGGCATACGTCCGTCCGTCCGTCTGTACGTCCGTGTGTCCGGTTAAACTTTTTTGGTTAAACTTTTTCCATCTACTATATCTCTTTTTTTAGTGTCCATGCCTCGCCCCAAGGCGCGACATGCAGGCCACGGCTATCTAATCTTGCAAAAAGTGGGTATAATTATGCTATCCAAGTGTCTATGCTTTGAAAAAACCTGGCCTTCGTGGCTTTGCCTCATTTCTTGTTATTATACTGAATTTATTACATTATCACAACCATTTTGGCTGTGATAATGTAATACATTCAGTATAATAATGCTGCATACTTTTAACCATGAAATATATGCAGTGGTTAGTTCTATATGATATAATGCATTTTGGTGAAAATAAATGATTACTCCCTCAAAGTATACTTTGCTAGATAAGTAAACTTTACAATTTTGATGAAATCGGCTCCTGGTTCTGTGTTTCCAGACGAAACCGGCATGTCTACCCCAATGACGCCGATGTCTGGAGGCGATGGTAAGTTTTAATATTACATGCTACCCAGTGATTTACCGTGATTCTGGAGTGATTTATTTCCTTGAAGGAAATATTTCCTCCTTCGTTCGTGAGACGTAATTGACGTCGCGTTTTGACGGCTTTTCCGGCGAATAAACGTCCAAATTGTCAAATTTGATAATGTTATGTTGTAAGCTGCTCTAAGAGCAAATTTCACATTTTTCGAAGAGCATGACTTATTGTAATATACAATTTATTCCACTACCATTTTGAAATACCAGATTTATTTCATTTGACATCTGTAAATCCGACAAAGAAACTCATGCTCCGCACTCATTTCGTCATCGGATTTCCAGATGTCTCGGGGGAAATAAATCCGCTATTTCAAAATGGTAGTGAAATAAACACTATGTATTACCCAACTCCCTATATAAGTTGATATTACATGTACATACTTTTGATTATTTCCTTGGATTTTGACATGTCTGGGAAATAGTGTCACATGACTGGGCAATCGTTCTGCCGTGCCTGCGGGATAGTGTCACATGACTGGGAAATAGTGTCACATGACTGGGAAATAGTGTCACATGACTGGGCAATCGTTCTGCGTGCCTGCGGAATAGTGTCACATGACTGGGAAATAGTGTCACATGACTGGAAAATAGTGTCACATGACTGGGAAATAGTGTCACATGACTGGAAAATAGTGTCACATGACTGGGAAATCGTTCTGTGTGCCTGCGGAATAGTCAAAACTATTTTCACCCCTACAAATCATGACTTCATGAAGTTTTGTCGAAGATTGCGTCTTCTTCACAATTTATATCGGTGCGCCCCACCCCAAATTCATGTTCATTGTATCACTTACAGTATGTTACAGGTTGAGTAATAAAACAGTTATATCATGGTCATTCAGGGAATTTTCAAAACGTATTGCCCGTCGTTGCTGTAAATGACTCCTGGCATTATTGTAATAGGGTCAATAGTGCCTCGGGTCCTCCACGGCACCTAGGGGAAATAGTTTTGACTATTCTCCGAATGACCATGAAATAACTGTTTACTGTAGACCAGGGGCCCGTTTCACTAAACTTTGTACAAATAAAATGTTAGTAAGTGCAAAGTTAGGATCGTCTGGCAATTTCAATTGATGGATTTACATTTATTGAGCATATGCAGCATATGCTCAATAAATGTAAATCCAATAATTGTTTACAAGAAAACATTGTTAATGTGACATTTACAGACTATCATCAGTTTTTACTTATGAACATTTTAGTCTTACGAAGTTTATTGAAACGGCCCCCAGTCTTATAAATAGGTTATCATGATTGACTTCCCTTAGAATGACTGTCAGTTAGGGCATCGTTCATGTTATATTTGGCAGACTATCAGTTTGACATCACATTGTTATGTATCCCGACAAAAGGGTGCAAATAGTCGCCATCCTGGGGGCCGTTTCACTAAACTTCGTACAACTAAAATGTCCGTAAGTGCAAAATTATGAGTCTGCAAATTTCAAATTAACAATGTTTTCTTGTAAACAATTATTGGATTTACATTTATTGAGCATAGGCTGCCTATGTTCAATAAATTTAAATCCATCAATTGAAATTTCTAGACGATCCTAAATTTGCACTTACGAACATTTTAGTCGTACGAAGTTTTGTGAAACGTGTACCTGTTCGTCTGTGCATCTGTCCGACTGTCTGTCCGTGATTTGCGTTAAAGTTTTTGTCTACCTTCTTACTATCTATGTTGCTGTAAGTCTGATTCACTTATTTATCATCTTGCATATTTTCATTCTATAGCCCACCCTTGCGGCCCCTGTGCTCAAGGTCTATGTTAACTCTTTACATGCTGGGAAACTTGTGGGCTATAAAGAGTTTAAAACTAGCGGACAAAAATTCATCATATTTTCTTTTATTTCTCCTTGTATTTAATATCATGAATATGTCTTGGAATTTCATTAGAATTGAGTCCTGAGGACTCAATTCTAATGAAATTCCAAGACATATTTACAGAGAGAAATAAAACATATAGTCCTAATTGGTTTTGGCGGATATTTTCGCCGCTAGCATGCAAAGAGTTAAATTACTTAGAAATTGGAGTTAACGTTTTTGAGGGGTACATGTATATTTCCCAACAATGTTACTGATTATGCCTAAAGTGTTTACCCTGTCCGTCCGTCCGTCCGTCCGTCCGTCAGTAGACAATTTTCCTTGTCCAGCGAACTCCTTCTACAGTTTTTGGCTGATTCTCTGGTATACAGCAGGAGTGCGTAACGTGAACAGTTTTGCTGTCCCACTGATCTATCCACAGTTATACCCCTTTTTCAACTCTGAAAATATAATTTTTTCCTTGTCAGGCGAACTACTTCTACAGTTTTCGGCTGATTTTCTTCATATTTGATTTACAACCCTACCATCAAGTGCAGGACACAGGTTGAAGTAACGGACCGAGGTATATAAATATATTAAATATGCCTAAAAGCATCAATAAATGCAAAAAAAATAAGCTAAACAATTTTGTTTGACCCCTCCATATACTCCATTATACAAGGTTGCTTACTTTTTAATAGGCCGAACCCGGACGGCCTCGAGACAACAGACTCTCACGAATGATGATAATTTTTTTAAAACAAAACAATCGATAGCTCGAAAACGCGTTGACATAGCGCATCGGGGAATATATCGTTGCGGAATACTAACATTGTCCCAACTTCTGCAATAGGCGACAATGATATAACTCGGTTGATGTTTCGTGAGAGTCCGTTGTCTCGAGGCCGTCCGGGTTCGGCCTATTAAAAAGTAAGCAACCTTGTATAATGGAGTATATGGAGGGGGTAAAAAAAATAATTTTAGCTTATTTTTTTCATTTATTGATGCTTTTAGGCATATTTAATGTATTTATAGAAGTCGGTCCGTTACTTCAACCTGTTGTGCAGGAGTGCGTAATGTAAATGTTTTCGCTGTCCCACTGATACATCCAGAGTTATGCCCCTTTTTTGATTCAGAAAATATCTTTTTTCCTTGTCTGGTGGAGGGGGCATTTAGTGTTTCCCTTGTCCGTCCGTCCTGTCCCATCCTTCCATCCGTCCGTCACCAACCTTGTAAGTCATAAAACGTTTAAACCATACTAGCTTGGTATTTATTGTCCTTATGATGAGTAGATGCGCAAAGTTTATTTCAATTTTTGATTTGACCTCCAGTCATGGATTATCTCCCCCTTTTCGGCTTAGAATTTGACAATTTTGCCTTGCGACACGTAAAACTTTTAAACCGTAATAGCTACACACCTGAAACTTGGTATGTAGCTGTCTTGTGATGAGTAGATGTGCAAAGTTTATTTCAATTTTTGATTCAATCCCCAGTCATGGATTATCTCAACCTTTTTGACTTAGAATTTGGCAATTTTGCCATGTGACTCGTAAAAGTTTTAAACCGTAATGCTACACACCGGAAACTTGGTATATAGCTTCCTTATGATGAGTAGATGTGCAAACAATTTTTGATTCGACCCCCGGTCCTGGATTATCTCCCCTTTTTCGACTTGGAATTTGGCAATTTTGCCTTGCGACTCGTAAAACCTTTAAACCGCAATAGCTAGACACCTGAAACTTGGTATGTAGCTTCCTTGTGATGAGTAGATGCGCAAAGTTTATTTGAATTTTTTATTCGAGCCCCGGTCACTGATTATCTCCCCCTTTTCGACTTATAATTTGGCAATTTTGCCTTACCTGAAACTTGGTATGTACCGGTAGCTTGCTTATGATGAGTAGATGAGCAAAGTTTATTTCAAGTTTTTATTCGACCCTGGGGTCATGGATTATCTCTCCCTTTTCGACTTAGAATTTGCCATGTTTGGCTTGTAAGTCGTAAAACTTTTAAACCTAGCTACACATCTGAAACTTAATATGTAGCTTCCTTATGATGAGTAGATGCACAAAGTTTATTTCAATTTGTGATTTGACACTCAGGTTATGGATTATCTCCCCTTTTGGACTTGGAATTTTGCCTCGTTTATTATCAAAGTGATAAGTGAGACATCCGTGTTCCTTGAACACATTTTCTAGTGTCTCAATTACTCCTCAACCCCATCACCAATTTCAATAATAATTGCCCACAATGTCTGTCTCGGGATGGTGCTTTGTTCGCATTCGACCCACGCCTGAACACCCAAGGTCAAGGTCACTGGGGACTTATGTTCACCTTGTTTGTAAGTCAAATATGTTTAAGTTTTTAATCTCTTCTCAATAACTCAATAACTTCACTCCTTCACCAATTTCAATAATATTTGCCCACAATGTCTGTCTAGGGATTAGCTTCTTAATGATGCCCTTTTATTATACCCCCACAAACAAAGTTTGAGGGGGTATATAGGAGTCAGCTTGTCGGTCGGTCTGTCGGTCTGTCGGTCTGTTGGAAATTCCCTTCCGCTCTATATCTTCTACACCCATGCATGGATTATCAAATGGCTTGGCACAAATGTATCTCATGATGAGAAGGTGTGTCGCAATCAATAACCACGCACCACGTGTGCCGACAGGCCACATTTCTAGTTATCAAGGCTGCAGGTCAGAACATCCATTCTGTTTCCTTGCATAAATCGGCTTGATATTTCACACACGCATTGCTCTAATGATCCTTTACCACCCTTCGCAAATCCACGATTGTCCCACCCCCGCTAAGCCCAGGGTCAAGGTCACATACTTGGTGCGTTAGAAACCTTAACGCCCTTGCACTTGCATCTGCTTGATATTTAACACACACATTGATTTAATGGTCCTCTACCGCCCTGTGATTCCAAATGTGCCTTGTTTTCTTTGGCTGCCAGCTGGGGCCTTCGTGTGCCGACAGGCCACATTTCTAGTCTAGTTTGTGTTCTAAAACTTTGAATCAGCCAACCTATCATCAAGCCTACCGACCGCCTGTGGTTAAACCCTCCCATGTTATTGTGTTACAGAGAATGTGCAGGTGGCGAAGGCGTCGCCAGCAGACGAGTACCAGAAGTCGCTACAGATTATGCTTGGAACCGTGTTTGGGGTGTTTGGCTTCGTCGGTATCCTCGTCATTGTCATCCTGCTCTACAGATTCTGTAAGAACCGACGATCCTTCGGTAACTCAGGTACGACACAAGGGGATGGTCTGTACCCATGGTTGTCTCTTAACCCATTACAATGCTGAATTAAAATTTGTCGTTTGCTGTTTATTTTAAATTTTTAAAAAACATGCTTTGACAGCACTTTAGAATCATTGGAAATGATTCTAAAATGCTGCCAAACCATGTTTTTGTCGCGCCTGCTTTAGCAGTAGTCATTTTTTCCGTCATCGCCGTCCAAAATGTCAATAAGTTTGTACAAGCTTCGTCATCGTGGTATAACTTTAATATTACTTGACGGATTGCTTCAATAGTTGGACACTTGATACATGTGAGCATATTTTGCATCAAAAAGTTTGTACAAGCTTCTTTATCATGGTATAACTTTAATATTAATTGATGGATTGCTTCAATATTTGGACACTTGATACATGTAAGCATTTGGAACACACTCATGCTGCCATTAACATGACCTTGACCTTTTTTACCTTCACATTTTTGCGGAAACAAAGAGTTTGTACTAGTTTCTTCATTATAGGAATGAATGGCATTTTTGTGGAATTTATCGGGGTATAAACTTGTAAAAGTCGCGGGAATACTGGACGAAGGCCGGAAGGCCTCGTCCAGTATTCCCGCGACTTTTCCAAGTTTATATCCCCGATAAATTCCACAAAAAGGCCATTCATTCCTTATAATTCCAGCATTTGAAATAAATTCATCAAGAAAATGTGTTTATTTTCCGTTTTCTTAAGAATTATTTTAACTGCGTTTCACGGTTACTGAAAGTAGTTCGGCATGGGAGTTTACTGGGATATAAATTTTGGACAGAGACTTGCTACGGACCAATCAAATGTTAGGGAATTGTGTAAACATTTTTGTGCTGGAATTATTATCATATAACTTTAATATTACTTGACAGATTCCTTCAATATTTGGACACTTGATACATATGAGCATTTGAAACACACTCGTGCCTCTCCATTAACATGACATTGACCTTTTGTACCTTCACATTTTTGCGGAAACACATAGCCATTTTTTTGCATCAAAAGGTTTGTACAAGTTTCTTCATCACCGTATAACATTAATATTACTTGATGGATTGCATCAATATTTGGAAACTTGATACATGTAAGCATTTGGAACACACTCGTGCCGTCATTAACATGACCAAGACCTTTTTTTAACTTCACATGGTGTGGAAAAACATAGCCATTTTTTATGGCAAAAAGTTTCTTCAACCATGATCTTTTGCGTGTTTTAAGCATGCACTTTTCTGATTGTTTTTGTGATGCTTACATTAGCACATGCAAATGATCATGTTACGGTCAAATTCCTCGACAGGCGCGACACCACTTCCGTGGCGGAATTCTTGTTATTTAGAGAAAATACAAAATAAGAAACAACAGCCAATTTTCGGTTCCCACCTTCTAAGGGCTAATGTACAGTAGCAGCAACTGTCTGAATGACTGCGCACCCATGTACAGTAGCAGCAACTGTCTGAATGGCTGCGCACCCATGTACAGTAGCAGCAACTGTCTGAATGGCTGCGCACCCATGTACAGTAGCAGCAACTGTCTGAATGGCTGTGCACCCACGCACCCATGTACAGTAGCAGCAACTGTCTGAATGGCTCCGCACCCCATGGTAACAGTAGCAGCAACTGTGCTGAATGGGCTGCGCACCACCCATGCTTACCAGTAGCAGGCAAACTGTCTGAATGGCTGCGACACCCATGTTTACAGTAGCCAGCAATCTGTCTGAATGGCTGCGCACCCATGGTTACAGTAGCAGCAACTGTTCTGGAATGGGCCTGCGCCACCCATGTTATTACAGTAGCAGCAAACTGTCTGGTATTGGCTCCGCACACATGCTACAGTTGCAGCAACTGTCTGAATGGGCTCCGCACACCCATGTTACAGTAGCCAGCAAACTGGTTCTGGATTGGGATCCGCCACCCATGTACGTAGTAGCATGCAACTGGTCTTGGAATGGCCTCCGCACCCATTGTACAAGTAAGCAGCAAATCTGTGCTGAATGGCTCCGCCACCCTATGTACAGTTAGCAGCAATCTGTCTGAATGGCTTCCAACCACCCATATACAGTAGCAGCAACCTGTTCTGTAATGGCTGCGCACAACCATTGTACAGTAGCAGCAAACAGTGCAGAATTGGCTGCGCAAACCCATGTACAGTAGCAGCAAACTGTCTGAAATGGCTTGGCAACCCATGGTACCATGAGCTGCAAACGTGTCTGAAATGGATCCACACCCATGTACAGTTAGCAGCAATGGTTCTGAATGGCTGCGCAACCCATGTACAGTTCGCAAGCAATGTTATGTGCTGAATGGCTGCGCACCCATGTACAGTAGCAGCAACTGTCTGAATGGCTCCGCACCCAGAGTCTGTAAGTAAATACTTTATTTCCAGCGGAAAACTCAATTGGTAATCAGATCTTCCTGGCGGATTTAATTAACCCTTTCAATGTTAAATTGATTCAGCAATAATTATAATCAATGATCATGCAGGGATTCCGCTGGGGGGAATAAAAAAATCGGCACTTTAAAAAAAAAAAAATCAAAAATTAAAAAAGAAATTCTCGAAAATTATAATTTTTTATCGCCAACTGTTTATTTTTATCGCCAATTGCGAAAGTGGCGATTGCCAGCGGAATCCCTGTCATGGTCATCATTTTGTTGTTTTTTCCAGGCAATGCTGACAGACATACCAACACCACAGTGCACAGATCAGTATCTATAGGTAAGCTGTGTTTTTCTCAATATAAGAACAGGGCTCCAGATAAGGAATTAGAAATTGAGTATTTTCACTCCATCATTTCTGATGCAATTGGGTATTTCATAATTTTAATTGGGTAAAATAAAATCACACTACTGTTTACACATCAACAGACAGCAATTATTGAATAGTTTGCTTCGAAATGAAAATGAAATACCAAGATGTGTTTTCATGGAAAATAAGAAAACTGTGCTATATTTGTGGTCTGTTTATTGTTTTCTGCAGCATGATAAATGAACCACAAAATTGTAATTGCTTTTTGATACTGGCTACTTCTGATTCCAATTGGGTTTTTGGCAATTTTAATTGGGTATTTACGCAAATACGCAGCTTATCTGGAACTCTGTAAGAATGGGTTGTGGCCGAGAGGTTAGAGCACTGGACTTCAATACCAGTAGCCGATTTCACCAAAATTGCAAAGCATACTTATCTAGCAAAGTGTTCTATGAGGGAGTAATCATTTATTTTTCCCGAAATGCATTATTTCATATAGAACTAACCACTGCATATATTTGATGATTAAAAGTATGCAGAATTATTATACTGAATGTATTACATTATCACAGCCAAAATGGCTGTGATAATGTAATACATTCAGTATAATAAAAATTAATTGTATCCCTCAAAGTGTACTTCGCCTGGTAGCTATACTTTGCAATTTTGATGAAATCGGCTACTGAGGTTCTGGGTACAAACATTGCCTGATGTATCAAAAATATTTTCATCATATTTCCATCCCACTGGTCTTTCAGATGAGACTTGAAAACGAGGTCCCGTCCCTTAATGCCATTAGCTGTTGCTGGGACGTTAAACCCATTCACTTTCACTTGTTATCCTCTTAGTGGGTGGTTGGTCAGGCGAACGCGACGGCATACATTTATGTTCCTCCTTATAGGAATCACGAATTGCCTGGTTTGGCCCGTTTTTATCTTTGGCTCTTTTGTTACCTGGCAGTTGAATTGGGTTATTGCCCATTATAAAAGTAGTAAGATTATTACTGATCCTACTGCTTTTGGGAGGGGGCCAAGTGATTCTGGAGTGGCGAGGACCTTGCATCAGATCAGGATTATTCTGATTTCAGGGCTAAATATATTTTTTTTTTATTTTAAATATTCAGTTCTGATTTTGGGATTCCCCCCCCCCCCCCATTTGTACATGTACTTGAAAAACATGTACATGTACTTTTACAGGTAATATATGGGATTTAGTACTAAACTCAATGACCCGGCCTTAAATGACCTTAGCTGTTGATAGGCCGTTAAACCCCAACAAACAAACACTTTTTCTCTTCACTATTCTGTAGTTCTATAGGTTCCATGAACTGTGTACAACTTATTCAACCATTACCGGTGGTAGCATGCTGGACACACAATTTGTCATCTACTGTTGCTTTATATTTTAATTAAAACATGGTTTGACAGCACTTAAGGATTATTTCCTTTGGATCATCAGGATCTTCACTATTTGCGGATATATTCCAAGCAAATTGAAATAGTCCAACCTCTCTACAACGAACACAGAGACAAGTTAGTTGTGCTTAATTTTGATATATGCATGTCTTGAAGTAGTTCTGTACATGTTTCACAGTCTCTCTAAACCGGACAGAGAGGTTTAGACCGGTTTAGAGAGGTTCCACTGTAGTCTGAAAATTAAAACTGAATTTGCCATCCAGTTATTATACGCCCGGCACACATTATGATATGGCGTTGTCCGTCCGTCCGTCCGTCCGTCTTTCCGTTAACTTTTTTTGGACCACCAACATTGTGTAATCAACTCCTCCAACAGTTTTCAACCAATCATTCCGACACATACTCGACGGGCGTTTATTGTGACCTCCAGGGCTCCAGATAAGGAATTAGTAATTGAGTATTGTCACTCCATCATTTCTGAAGCAATTGGGTATTTCAAAATTTTAATTGTGCAAAATAGCATCACACTACTGTTTACACATCAGCAGACCGCACTTATTCAATAGTTTGCTTCTAAATGAAAACACATCTTGGTATTTCATTAGTATTGTCTCCTTGGAGACAATTCTAATGAAATACCAAGATGTGTTTTCATGGAAAAATAAGAAAATATGCTATATTTGTGGTCTGTTTATTGTTTTCTGTAGCATGATAAAGATACCACAGATTTTTCGTTGCTTTTTGATACTCACTACTTCTGATTTCAATTGAGTTTTTTGGCAATTTTAATTGGGTATTTACTCAAATACGCACCTTATCTGGAGCTCTGGACCTCAGGCACTCTTGTTTATGGGTTGTTATTTGTTGTAGATCTGGAGCAGAAGCAGGTGCCCTCCGTGCTCCTGTTGTACTCGCACGACTGTGCAGCCCACGAGAAGGTGGTTGAGGCCCTGGCTGGCTTCCTCATCGAGACGTGTAACTGTAACGTGCACGTTGACCTCTTCGAGGAACAGATCATTCACGAATGTGGCCTTAATGAGTGGCTCGTGGAAAAACTTCAGGAGGCGGAGTTTATAATTGTGTTGAGTTCCGTCGGTGCGAGGTTACGGTGTTGTAAGAAGAAGGTGAAGTTTAAAATAGATCCCATGCAGACCTTGCCGGATTACTTCGCGATTGCTGTGGATTACGTCGCGGAGAAAATGCGAGTCGAACGTGCGAAAGCGATGCCGTTAAATACGTTCTGTATCGCTTATTTTGACTACTCTACCGCAAATGATATCCCGCCGCAGTTAGAGATGGGGTTTAAGTTCTGTTTGATGAAGGATATAAATGCCCTGTTTTCTCACCTACATGGCATTGACGGAGAACCAACCAAAGACGGCTCACCAATTACGGGTTTAACGGAAGACAGTTACGACACAACGGAGCTCGGAACAGAACTCCGAGTTGCAATTGAATCAGCGAAGGAGTATTTCCGCGCCAACCCTGGCTGGGTGGAAGACAGAATAGAACCAGTCCCGAATCCATCAAAATCAAAATCACGATTGAAACGGAAAAGTTCACTCGAGCCATTACTCGGCTCATCGCAGAATGACGAAGTGGGTGATCTAAGCCCGGACCCACGTGACCCGAACAGCCAGACATTACCAAAGGCAAAACACTCGGTCCTCGCACACATACCAATGCAAGCTTCACTGAAAAACAAGCAGAACTCATTCTCATCTTCTCTCAGTAGCAGACAGTCGATGTCCACACCACCTTTACCGGCAAATTCCAAGAGTTGTGACAACCTAGACTTGTCGAGCAGTCACTGTGACCTCTGTGGCGATGACCCTCACCATGATCGAATGACCTCGTGTAATGGAGGTCAAGTTATTGAGCACCCACCAGGTGAACATGCTGTTGTAGAAAATCAAAACGACAACGGCCGGCTGAAGAGCAAGTCCATGCCGACCGTGTATAGAAACAGCCTGTACAGCTCGCAGACCGTGTTTCAAGCAGAAGTGCATAAAGAATGGGATGACCCTGATAAAAAACTGTCACGGTCAAACTCACAGGACACTTGCTCAAATCATGATTCAGTTATAGACGATTTAGAAAAGGACTTGAATTCCATCGTAAATCCAGGCACGCTCGTTGCCGAACCATTTTCTCGCATCAGTAGCGATAATTTGACGTTGGCTTATTCAGGATTGCCCGTGTCGACTAACTTAACAGAAATTATTCCCCAGTTACCAACAAATTTCACCCTGCCCACTGTGGAGTATTGTGATGAAAATGGTTACCATGGAGAAAACATTTACGATTTTTCTGACATGAAATATTGTCATTTTGGCGTTACAAAAGATGACATTCCACTACAGAAGTTATAAGTCGGCTACAATTTGGTTGTTAACCCTTTCAACTCTAGGGGCCAGAAAGCCAGCATGTTCAAACACTGTAGTTCCAGATGAGCCGGCTCGTAACAAGCCGTCTCATCAGGATCTGCAGTATTTGTCACTATTATTCACCTCTAAAAAATACACATTTTGTCAGTAATGGAATAAGTCAAACAATTAGTACGAGACAGCCAATGTATGATATCCAGGGTTGAAAGGGTTAAGTCGGCTACCTGCGGCAAACCCCTGCCATAGCGTGATTCCATGATCGTAAAATTGGCCACGATCTGACTAAACCAGCCTTATTTCATTTGTGACTGACTGGAAACATGGGGTTTATGTGATTTGTGATCAGTGTAGCTCCTGCTCAAATAACACACTCCCGTAGCCTGAAACTGATCTATATTCCTTGTTAGAAGCATGACGGGTGTTTCATTGATGGAATGGCGAACAGTGCAGATCCTGATCAGACTGTGCGGATGCACAGGCTGATCTGGATCTACACTGGTCGCTAAAACCGTAAGCCCAATTTCTCCATTCACAGTCCCATTTGTAGATAATGTAGGTATTAATCAACTTGCAGACCCATGTAAACGACATTAATCATTATTGGTCGCTCCATGTTTACTTCTATGTTCAAACAGTGTAGACCCTGAGCAGATTGCGTGGACAGGCTGGTCTGGGCCTACACGGTCTGCAGGGATAATAAACCAAATTTTGTCAGATTGTGGCCCAAATTCTTTCAGCATGCACTGAAATCGTAATTGAATCTGAACGGATCTGAACGGATCATATCTTAAATTTTTCGATAAGATGGACTGGTCAAACCTAAGATTTTCAATCAAATGGACTGGTCTCTCAGATGGACTGACCAAGCCCGAGCCTTTCTCAACCTGGACTGGTGAAACTGTTCAGGCGTTTTACATTGATACTCTTGGTAATGTTCCGAGTATCACTGGAACAAGCAGTTCCAATTCAAGTTATCCCTTTTATCCGTAAGTAACTGGCCACTCCCATGTTACTTTTCAGACTATTCCATTTTTTAGAACGGAATGTAGTTGTCGCGCCCGCTTGCGGACAGAGCGATATAGTCGGCACATTGGCGTACGTACGTTCAAGTTTTTCTGTATATCAAAGCCTTGGTGAGCGACATGCGGGCTGCGGCCATCTACTGTCTGTTCCACGTTTTGCTGCCGACGAACTTTTGGCCATTAAACACATTAAATCTAAAAAATATTTAAAAGTAAGTACGTTTTCATCAATAACAAAAAAGTCACCCTCCCCAAATTTTTTTGTTTCATGAAATACCATCAAATATTGATTTTATTGCGAAAAAACGATTTTCCTATGGGAATTTAACATGGGGGCTAAAAATAGATTTTTTTTTAAATATTTTTTTATTTGTCAACCGATTTTTAAAATCTAACTTTTGTTTTCTTAATTACATCATTTTTTTTCAAGCTATCTCGCCAGGTGCCGAAGTCAATTTCCCAATTTTTTGGTTTTTTGAACCTTCAGGATCAAAAAACGAAAAAATTGGGAAATTGACTCCCCAGTTAAATTCCCATACTATAATAAGGAAAATCGTTTTTTCGCAATAAAATCAATATTTGATGAAATTTCATCAAACAAATTTTTTTGGGGAGGGTGACTTTTTTGTTATTGATAAAAAAGTACTTACTTTTAAATATTTTTTAGATTTAATGTGTTTAATAGCCAAAAGTTCGTCGGCAGCAAAACGTGGAACAGACAGTAGTTTGTAGATATGTAGCGTTGAAGGAATGCCAACACTATGATAGAGGTCTGTAGTGTTCAAAGGGTTTAGACATTTTACCTTTTGGGCTGTACCCAATTTGAACCCATGCCGTATGGTGGATTACTAGTCCCAACTAAAGTTGGACTCCGACTTGGAACTTTGCTTATTCCAAAACTACTCTGGTTACTCAAGTTAAACCCAGGAGTTGCAATGAAAGACACCCATTGAAATTTGAGTACTTGCTCTGAAGATTTTTGTCATCTACCGGTATATGAGACACGTCATGTGATTTTGTACCTTCGGACATCTGCGTAATTTCATGAAATATGTTTACAAAATTTACAATCTTTTCCGTAAACGGTGTCAAAAGTTTACAAAATTTTCAGAGTACATGCAGAATTATATTTTTGTCAACTTTTGACTTTATTTATGAAAAATATTGTAAATTTTGTAATCGTTTTTAATGAAATTACGCAGATGTTGGAAGGTACAAAATCACATGTCGTGGCTCATATATACTACTCTAGTCAATTGTTCAAAAGTAAACGGATCATACCAACGATGTAAACCAAGATCAGCTGGTTTACATTTTATACCAAATAAAACATTTCTGAATGCACATAGCAAAAGGGTTAAAGCAGGGCTCCAGATAAGGAATTAGTAATTGAGTATTGTCACTCCATCATTTCTGAAGCAATTGGGTATTTCAAAATTTTAATTGGGTAACATAGAATCACACTACTGTTTACACATCTTGGTATTTCATTAGAATTGTCTCCTTGGAGACAATTCTAATGAAATACCAAGATGTGTTTGCATGGAAAAATAAGAAAATATGCTATATTAATTTTGTGGTCTGTTTATTGTTTTCTGTAGCATGACCAAGATACCACAAAGTTTTCATTGCTTTTTGATACTCACTACTTCTGATTTCAATTGGGTTTTTGGTAATTTTAATTGGGTATTTACGCAAATATGCACCTTATCTGGAGCACTGGGTTAAATTACGCAAATATGCAGCTTATCTGGAGCACTGGGTTAAATTACGCAAATATGCAGCTTATCTGGAGCACTGGGTTAAATTACGCAAATATGCAGCTTATCTGGAGCCCTGGGTTAAATTACGCAAATATGCAGCTTATCTGGAGCACTGGGTTAAATTACGCAAATATGCAGCTTATCTGGAGATTACGCAAATATGCAGCTTATCTGGAGCACTGGGTTAAATTACGCAAATATGCAGCTTATCTGGAGCCCTGGGTTAAAGAGACTGTATCTCAGAGGATGTGTCGGGTTTTGGAATTTTCACTATGCATGAAAAATAGTCCTCATATAATAGATGAACTTGTCCAAATTTTAGCGGGAGTCGGTCAATTTCGGTTATTTATGGGTGAAAGGATTAATTATGGTCACGTGCCCTATGGTCACGTGCCCTGTAGCCTACTTCACCAACATTGCAAAGTATAATTTTCTAGCAAAGTATACTTTGAGGGAGTAATCATTTATTTTTCCCGAAATGCATTATGTCATATAGAACTAACAAATGCATATATTTGATGATTAAAAGTATGTAGAATTATTATACTGAATTTATTACATTATCACAGCCAAAATGGCTGTGATAATGTAATAAATTCAGTATAATAAAAAATAATAAATTTATCCTAAAATTGAAAATTTCTCCATCAATGTAGACTTTGCTAGATAAGTATACTTTGCAATGTTAGTGAAATTGGCTACAGTTAGATGAAATTGTTAAATTTATTTTATTTGTTGTTGTGAAATAATTGTAATATACCATATTTAGAAAGAAGTTTCCATCATAGACGCTCATGTAATTAATTTAAAGAAAATAAATTAGTAACCATCGATTGATAAACATGTTTATAATACTGAAATTTTCAGTTATTTACTAATCCCTGATTGTTTTCCAGGCGACATATAGGTGCAGTAGGGTTCAGAAATACGATACAAATCTACAATTAAACTACTGTCTGTTCCACATTTTGCTGCCAACAAACTTTTGGTCATTGAGCACATTAATCTAAGAAATATTTAAACGCGAGTACTTTTTTATCAATAACAAAACATTAAAAGTAGTTAGTTTAAACAATATTTTATTTCATATATAGCAGGTTACATATATACAAGACAAGTGATAAAAGGATTAAAATTAAAACAAGCTTCGTAAAAGCTTATGTGAATTCTTCTCCTTGAGAAAAAAGTTATCATTAAAAAACTATTTTAACATGAGAACCTAACATTGCGCAAAATGAAACTGGGAAGTGAGGAGAAGGGTTGAAACACAAAAAGAAATGGAAATTGACCCTCAAACTTGTCTAGATAGCTTAGATAGCCAGTTGTCGAAGTCAATTTCCCAAATTTTTGTTTTTTTTTATCCTTCAGGATCAAAAAACGATTTTTTTTGGAAATTGACTCCCCACGTTAAATTCGCAATAAAATCAATATTTGATGAAATTTCATGAAACAAAATTTTTTTTTGGGGGGTGGGGGGGGGGGGGGGTGACTTTTTTGTTATTGGTGAAAAAGTACTTCCATTTAAATATTTTTTGGATTAATGTGTTTAATAGCCAAAAGTTCATCCTGCAGCGATACGTGGAACAGACAGTAGTTTTTCCAAATCTGTTGCATCACTTTCAGACATATACGAGTGCGACCATCGGCTAGTTCGGTCAATTGTGACAACCACACAGTCTGTCTCCATAGCTGGATGGCCGTGGTCATTTACTGAAATATTGGTGGTGGTCAATTACTGAACTATACCTGTGGTAAGCCACAGGTGTGAGGCTGGGTAAAATTATACATCCATTCCAGAAATTTAATCAGGTCAGTGTGTTGTTGCACATCCACAGTGTTTGTTTTATCCCATCCATTTTGTTGGAATATATTTTTCGTCTGCTGTTTTCACATTTTATCCTCTTTTATGTTAATTCGGCAAAAACCTGTGTTGGCTGTATATGAGAATCATTCTATATTTGTTGCAAAAACAGTTTACATGTACATAGAAAAAATAGGAAAAATGTATTTACAAAATGAGAAACAGCAGACGGCAAATGGATTGGTTCCCGTATTGCAAGGGTAACTGCAACTAGGCACCAGGGGGCCGTTTCACTAAACTTCTTGCGACTAAAATGTTCGTAAGTGCAAAATTATGATAGTCTGTAAATTTCATATTAACAATGTTTTCTTGTAAACAATTATTGGGTTTACATTTAACAATAAATGTAAATCCATCAATTTAAATTTCCAGACGATCCTAAATTTGCACTTACGAACATTTTAGTTGTACAAAGTTTAGTGAAATGGCCCCCAGGATGTAACTTCAGGGCGTAATTTGCAAGTTCCTCCCGTAATGTATGTGTACATTACCGCCTACAATGATCTTGCCAATCATTTCAAAATAAATACTTGGAATATTATAGGAATTAATGGCCTTTTTGTGGAATTTATCGGGGTATAAACATGGAAAAGTCGCGGGAATACTGGACGAAGGCCGGAAGGCCTCGTCCAGTATTCCCGCAACTTTTCCAAGTTTATATCCCCGATAAATTCAATAAAAAGGCCATTCATTCCTTATAATTCCATCATTTGAAATAAATTCATCAAGAAAATGTGTTTATTTTCCGTTTTCTTAAGAATTATTTTAACTGCGCCTCACTCACGGTTACGGAAAGTAGTTCAGCGTGGGAGTTTACTGGGATATAAATTGTGGACAGAGACTTGCTACGGGCCAATCAAATGTTAGGGAATTGTGTAAATATTTTCGTGTTGGAATTATCATGCTTTAAATCGAGCAGCTTGATCGGCCGAGTCTGAGCTGTGCTACAGCTCAGTCTCAGGTGGGTGGTGGTCGGGTGAACGTGACGGCGTAAATTAACGGTAGGGGTCCTCCTTATAGGAATCACGATCTGCCTGATTTGGCCCTCAGGTATTTTTTTATCTTTGGCTCTTTTGTTACCTGGGAGTTGAATTGGATTATTGCCCATTATAAAAGTGGTAAGATTATTACTGATCCTATTGCTTTTGGGAGGGGGCCAAGTGATTCTGGTGCGGCGAGGACCTGGCATCAGATCAGGATTATTCTGATTTCAGGGCTGAATATATAGATTTTTTATTGTAAATATGCAGTTCTGATTTTGGGATTTTCCCCCCATTTGTACAGGTAATATATGGGATTTAGTACTAAACCCATTGACCTGACCTTAAATGTTTGTAGCTGTTGATAGGCCGTTAAACCCCAACAAACAAACGACTGTAATGACAATAACGTACACATGTCAATGCTACCATAATGACCCTAAATATTCACCATTTCTTTGGGGAAATGCATACAAATATATGGTGTCCCCACAACTGTGAGCATGCCAATATTTAGGGTTAGTATGGCAGTCCCGGTTTAATCACAATAACAATGTATTTGGATACAATTTGTTTTACGAAGCAAATTGTGTCCAAATATTTAGGGTTATTACGATATGTCGGAGATATCTACGATACAGATTTGCATGGGCGGATTCAGGGGGGGGCGGACCCGGCGCGCGCCCCCCATAAAATTCGCCCAGTAAAGATTTTTTACAAGTTACAAGGCACGTTTCATGCCAAGTGCCATGTATTCCATGCATTTTTCTGCTCCGCTCCGCTCGGTCGACTATTTTGCAATACTTGACTATATTATCGAACGAGCTTAGCTCGTTCGATAATATAGTCAAGTATTGCAAAATAGTTACGCCCCCCCTAACCCGAAATCCTGGATCCGCGCCTGATTTGTACATAATAATCCATGGTATGTTGATAAATTGATACATGAAGTTTACACCTATCTATCACATAGCAAAACTATTTATAGCTTCATATGATATGGCAATCTATTTATAAATATTTACAACCTGTATATCAGAATAATGTACTTATTTCCGACATGCCATGACAATAAGGCAGAGCTCCAGATCAGCTGCATATTTGCTTAAATACCCAATTAAAATTGCCAAAAACCCAATTGAAATCAAAAGTAGTGAGTATCTAAAAGCAATTAAAAAATGTGTGGTACCTTTTATCATGCTACAGAAAACAATAAACAGACCGCACATGTAGCATATTTTTCTTATTTTCCATGAAAACACATCTTGGTATTTCATTAGAATTGTCTCCAAGGAGACAATTCTAATGAAATGCCAAGATATGTTTTCATTTCGAAGCAAACTATTCAATAATTGCTGTCTACTGATGTGTAAACAATAGTGTGATCGTATTTTGAAAATTTTGAAATACCCAATTGCTTCAGAAATTAGGAGTGACAGTACTCCGTTACTAATTCCTTATCTGGAGCCCTGATAAGGGCTTATTGACTTTTCACCTGGCAGCTCCTATCAGTGTGACCTGTTTGTAAAATAATATTCTAACACAATCGTAGTTCATAAATTGATCTGGATCTGCACTGGCCACAAAGACAATAAACTTAGTTTTGCCTGTAGCCCATTTCACCAACATTGCAAAGTATACTTTTCTACCAAAGTATACTTTGAGGGAGTAATCATTTATTTTTCCAGAAATGCATTATTTCATATAGAACTAACGACTGCATATATTTGATGATTACAAGTATATAGAATTATTATACTGAATTTATTACATTATCACAGCCAAAATGGCTGTGATAATGTAATAAATTCAGTATAATAAAAATTAATAAATTTATCCTAAAATTAAAAATTTCTCCCTCAAAGTATACTTTGCTAGATAATGTTGGTGAAATAGGCTACAGATCTAGGCCAATGTGTGTGACCTACCACCACAAAACAAGGCTTATTGAGTGGTGACCAATGCTGGCCCAGATCAGACTGCATCCAAGCAGTCTGATCAGGGTCTACACTCCTCACATACGTCTTTGGCTTTTTGTATGCGACAGTTGAATCTGGTTATACATGTACCCCTTATGTGAGTATTACGATTGTTCGTAATCCTATTTTAGGGGAAGGGGCCAAGTGACTTTGGTGTGGTATGGACCTGCCACCAGGTCAGGTTATTCTAATTTCAGGGCTGAATATATTGTTTCTCGATGTAAATATTCAGTTCTGATTTTGGAATTTTCCCCCCAATGCAGCAGGTTAAAACGGGATCGAACCCGTTTGCCCGGCCTTACATGACCTTAGCTGTTGATAGGCCGTTAAACACCAATAAACAAACAGGGTCTACACTGTAGATTTGAAACATTCTCGATGCCTAAAACAAAAAATTTAACCCTTTCACCCCTAATCCAATCATCATAAAATGATTTTCAGACTTGTCCATTTATGAAAAGGGGATGTTTTTAAGTTCTCAAAAAATATGAAAATTACTTGCAAAAAGTGCAGATCCTGATGAGATGGCTGGTGACGACCCGGCTCATCTGGATCTACACGTTTTGCCAATACCACTATACAGGCCTGTGGTGTTGAAAGGGTTAAGATCGGTATCGGGTTACTTTAAAGCTGACTGGGTCTGGGTCAAAATTCAGTAAGCCACTTTTTGTTACGGCAAACGTTTGTGACACATGGTGACAGAATAGGTGTTAGTATGGACGTTTTTACCAGTGTATATCTTGACCAGCTAGCACATCTCTAAATATTTGGACACAATTTGTTTTGGAAAACCCCTAAAAATAGTGATTTTCAAAAACAAATTGTCTCCAAATACTCTGTTGTTGTGATAAACGAGTACGACCATACTAACCCTGAATATTGGGACACATTGTGGCAAACCATATATTTATGTTAATTTCCAATAACCTCCGAAGGGAAGCACATTTAATACACATTGTTTTAAAGTCGCTCTTTAAACTTTAAAACAATGCATATATTTATGTGTTTCCCAGAATAAATGGTGTCCGAAAATATAGGGTTGTTACAGTAACCACTGCGTTCCTTTCAAGGAAAACAGCGTTACACTTATGCATTTCATAGATGAAAATGCTTCATAGCATAAAACGCTACCTGATGAATAGAATACGAGGCGAGTGTCTTTTGATATCGTGTTTATCAGGCAAGGCTAGGAAACGCGTAGGGTTTCTATAATTCCAGCACAAATTTTTTTACACATTTGATTGACCCGTAGCAAGTCTCTGTCCAAAATTTATATCCCAGTAAACTCCCACGCCAAACTACTTTCTGTAACCGTGAGGCGCAGTTAAAATAATTCTTAAGAAAACGGAAAATAAACACATTTTCTTGATGAATTTATTTAAAATGCTGGAATTATAAGGAATGAATGGCTTTTTTGTTGAATTTATCGGGGATATAAACTTGGAAAAGTCGCGGGAATACTGGACGAAGGCCTTCCGGCCTTCGTCCAGTATTGCCGCGACTTTTCCAAGTTTATACCCCGATAAATTCCACAAAAAGGCCATTCATTCCTATGTTTCCAAGCCGAGCCGGATAAACTTGATGGAAAATAAGTTATTGTTCTATTTATATCTACATGTACCATGTAATCTACCATAGATACCGTTTACAGGTATCCAGGGCGTATGGAACGCCAAATCTACCAGAGCTCCAGATAAGGTGCGTATTTGCGTAAATACCCAATTAAAATTGCCAAAAACCCAATTGAAATCAAAAGTAGTGAGTATCAAAAAGCAATGAAAAATTTGTGGTATCTTTATCATGCTACAGAAAACAATAAACAGACAACAAATATAGAATATTTTCTTATTTTTCCATGAAAACACATCTTGGTATTTTTGGAGACAATTCAAATGAAATACCAAGATGTGTTTTCATTTAGAAGCAAACTTTTCAATAAGTGCGGCCTGCTGATGTGTAAACTAGTGTGATTCTATTTTACACAATTAACATTTTTAAATACCGAATTGCTTCAGAAATAATGGAGTGACAATACTCAATTACTAATTCCTTATCTGGAGCCCTGTCAACTCAATTAATGTTGGGTGTAAATAATTAGGGCACCGTCGAGAATCGGCGTTGCCCTATAGGTTTCACCCTGTCCGTCTGTCCGGGCCAACGTCCGGCGGTTTAAGAGGTTAGGGGCGTGGCCTAACACAAAATATTCCTTTCATTTATTCCTTAAGCTCCTAAAGTCTATTGATGTTTAGTGGTTTTTTCTTTGTTCTTCAAACAATGGAAATATCCCATAAACCCAAAATATTGGTACGTCCGTACGTTTATTTTTTGAAAGTTTTTGTAAGAGTTTCTCAAATCACCTATAATTTCTGTTTGCCTTCAGCTAATAAACTCATATTACACACATGCATTACTTAGTAACTATACATCATGCCACATTAATACAATTACCCTTGCTACTGATCGTATGTCCGTCCGTCTGTCCATCATATTTATTTGAAAGTTTTTGTAAGAGTTTCTCAAATCACCTATAATCTTCATATTGCACACATGCATTACCGGTACTTAGTAACAATACAATTACCCTCGCTACTGATTGTACGTCAGTCCGTCTGTCTGTTTATTTATTTGAAAGTTTTTATAATAGTTTTCAAATAGGGACCCCAAGTGCGTTGACAGGCCACATTTTCTAGTTACACCTAGCATTAAATATTTCGAGCTAGCTCCAAATGATTTAGAGAGCTCTTCAAATGATATAATTATTGCTAGCTCTAAATAATTAGTTACCATTAAATATTTAGAGCTAGCATTAATTATTTGAGTGTTAACAAGGGAGGTGTTCACTGGTACTGCGACTGGTACCACTTCATACTCAAGTTGGCTATTTTATACGATCTTAAGACAAACAAATACATGTATTGCATTAATTGAAGTAACAATATCTGTGGCTGTGACTGGAGAAATGGGGATTTAACACCAGTCTAGCTTCGATTCTTCTGGCACAGTCTGTGGTGGTTGGTTGGGAGAATGCGATGCGTAATTTAACGATCGGGATTCATCCTTACCAGAATCCCCGACTGAAGACCTGGTTTGGCTCTCATGTATGTGAGAGTTGAATCTGGTGGTACCCCTTATATGAGAGTAATGCGATTATTCCTAATCCTATTACTTTTAGTGGAAGGGGCCAAGTGACTTTGGTGTGGTACCATGTCAGATTATTCGAATTTCAGGGCTGAATATATTCCGTTCTGATTTGGGGATTTTTCTCCAATGCAGCAGGCTAAATACGGGATTGAACCCGTTGGCCAGTCTTAAATGACCTTAGCTGTTGATAGGCCGTTAAACACCAATAAATCAAATCAAATCTTGCACAGTCCTGCGATATAGCAAGAACCTAGACTGGTTGTTAGAAGCAGGTCGGATGTTTCACTGACTGCGGATGCACTGTCTGATCTGGATTTACACTCGCAGCCAAATATTCGCTGTTTAGACAATATAATTTTCACAATATTACCTTTGTATCTATTTTTATGCCGTCATGTATAGTTCAATGCACATGTTATATATACACAAGTTCTCTTTACAATATTATATACACTGGATAATTATACAAAGAATTACGGGGATATTATAGTATGCACCCGGGGCCCGTTTCACTAAACTTCCTACGACTAAAATCTTCGTAAGTGCAAATTTAGGATCGTCTGGAAATTTCAATTGATGGATTTACATTTATTGAGCATAGGCTGCATATGCAGCCTATGCTCAATAAATGTAAATCCAATCATTGTTTACAAGAAAACATTGTTAATATGAAATTCACAGACTATTATAATTTTGCACTTACGAACATTTTAGTCGTACAAAGTTTAGTGAAACGGTCCCCAGGGCCCTTAATTTACACTAAACTTTGTATGACTAAAATGTTTGAAAGTGTAAATTTAGGATCGTCTGGAAATTTCAATTGATGGATTTACATTTATTGAGCATATGCCCAATATAATTGTTTACAAGAAAACCTTGTTAATGTGAAATTTACAGACTATCATAATTTTGCACTTACGAACATTTTAGTCGTACGAAGTTTAGTGAAACGGATCCCTGCAGTATATGTATAGGCAAATGTAAATTTTGCTTTCATATTTGGTTGATGGCGAAAAAATGTGTGCAATATGGCAACTGTTTCATCATTAAATGAGGCACGTCGTGTGATTTTGTATGATTTTTCATGAAATATATTTACAAAAAAAACTGATATTTTCTGTAAATGACGTCGAAAGGATGACAAAAGTTTTATTGCAAATGCGGAATTCTGTAAATATTAATCCCGAGATATCGCTCATGTTCTTAGGTACAAAATCACATAGCGTGTCACGTGTGTATTCTATACTATTCATGCAACTATCCATTATTCTTGCTTACACAGTACTTGTTTGTTTTTGTGTCTGTTCTAAAGACACAGGTAGCCTGGCAACACATGTATCTTGTTTAACCCTTACTACGCTGAATTTGGTGGGTGGTGGTCGGGCGAACGAGACGGCGTAAATTAACGGTAGTGGTTCTTCCTTATAGGAATCACTATTTGCCTGGTTTGGCCCTCCGGTATGTTTTTATCTTTGGCTCTTTTGTTACCTGGGAGTTGAATTGGGTTATTGCCCATTATACAAGTACCGGTAGTAAGATTATTACTGATCCTACTGATTTTGGGAGGGGCCAAGTGATTCTGGTGTGGCGAGGACCTGGCATCAGATCAGGATTATTCTGATTTCAGGGCTGAATATATAGTTTTGTTATTGTAAATATTCAGTTCTGATTTTGGGATTTTCCCCCCATTTGTATGTGTACTTCAAAATGTACATGTACATGTACTTGTACAGGTAATATATGTGATTTAGTACTAAACCCATTGACCCGGCCTTAAATGACCTTAGCTGTTGATAGGCCGTTAAACCCCAAGAAACAAACAAATAAACTACGCTGAATTAAATTTTGTCGTCTGCTGGAAATGTTTTATTTTCAATATTTCTCGATATAAACTTGTTTTGACAGCGCATGAGAATTGTCTCCACTGGTGACGATTCTCAGTGCTGCCAAAACAGGTTTTTTGTTAAGAAATAAGGCAAAAATGAAAAACAGCAGACGACATTTTTCGTCTCGCACGTAGTGAGGGTTAACCATTTCAATTCAACCCCAAATAACTGGAATGGACCGTGATATGTTAATTTAAGGACCAATCCAATTGTCACAAAATGATTTTCAGACTAGTCCATTTATAATTTTTGTTTTTTTAAATAAATGAAATAAAAGATCTACACTGTTTGCAAACACTGTTAAAGAGTGCGGTAGTGTTGACTGCTAGTACAAATTGGTACAAATCTTGTTTTTTATCTACCCGGAACATAAATTGGGGTACATACATGTATATTCACGACCCTGTCTGTATGTTCATCATCTGTTTGTTCGTCTGTCTTGTTTGATATTTGCATTAATGTTTTCAGCTTCCTACTACCTCTATAAGTTGGATTGGCTTGAAACTTCATTTACTTATTTATCATCATCCATAATCTCGTTCTATAGCCGACTCCCACCTATGTTTGTGGCCCCTGTGCTCAAGGTGAAGTCAAATGAAATTTGTGTGAAAGTTTTTTTTATGTAAATTTGTGTTAAAAACTTTTGACTGGTACATCCATCAGTGTTACTGATGTCTTGTCTTATTGTATTCCACATATCAATCAATCAATCAATCAATCAATCAATCAATCAATCAATCAAGCAATCAATCAACCCTCCCATGCAAAAGTGATGTCTACAAAACCCTCCCAAATGTGTGCAAGGTCAGACAAAACCCTGAGCCCTGTGCAGGCACCGGGGCGGGATCAACTGATCCTGAGAATAGTGCTGCAGTAGCCATTGCTTGTCGTAAAAGGCGACTAAACTGGCTTAACGATTGGGTTCATACTTTCCGGAACCCACTATACCGGATTTGGCCCTCATGTACATTTTTGGCTTTCTTGTATGTGAGAGTTGAGTCGGGCTATGCCCCATATATAAAAGTAAGATTAGCGCTAATCCTATTACTTTTAGGGGATGGGATAAATTATGCTGGTGTGGCGAGGGCCTGGCACCAGATCAGGTTGTTCTAATTTCAGGACTAAATATATATTTTGATTGTAAATATTGAGTTCTGAAGTTGGGATTTACCCCCCTTGGACAGGTGGATATGGGACTCGACCCCGTTGACCCACCTCTATGTCAGAAAAGCGGACGTTAAACCCTATTCACTCACTCACTCACTCACTCACTCAGACAAAACCCTCCACAATGTCAATCAAGGTGGTTACAACAACAACAACAATGGCTGAAAGTGTTGAAAGCGTGCTCAAGTATTATTTGATATTTTCCTTAATAGGCAACGGATTTTAATGAAATATGACGCAGCAAACGCGTCTACATGAGCTGCATTTGTCGGTCCCGGGAGTTTGGCACATACTTTTGTAGTTTTTGCGAAGAATCAATTTCCGTGTCAGTAGACACGGAAATCGATTCTTGGCAAAAACGACAGAAGTTTGGGCCAAAGTACTGAGACCACCAAATGCAGCTTAACAAGACAAGTTTGATGCGCCATATTTCATCAAAATCCCTTACATAATAAGGACAAAATACAAAGTTTCAGTAATTGTTTTAATTGTTGTTGTAACCACGTGATTACACCACTTTGCCAATGCAGTGGACAAAATGTCTGGAGCAAATATGTTTATGTATATGTGCTGGTATATTTTTTGTATTCGTGAAATAAAGTCAATATGATGTTAGTTATTCGTTCCGACTTTTCATTTGGGATGGGTTATGTAATGATCGGGATTCATCCTTACCGGAATCTCGACCAGAGACCTTTAGCCGATTTCAGTAAAGTATACTTTTTCAGGGAGTAATCATTTATTTTTCCCGAAATGCATTATTGCATATAGAACTAACGGCTGCATATAGTTGATGATTAAAAGTATGCAGAATTATTATACTGAATTTATTACATTATCACAGCCATTTTGGCTGTGATAATGTAATAAATTCAGTATAATAAAAATTAATAAATTTATCCTTAAATTTAAAATTTCTCCCTCAAAGTATACTTTGCTAGATAAGTATACATGTACTTTGCAATGTTGGTGAAATAGGCTACTGGTTTGGTCCTTACGTACGTCATTGGCATTGTATGTGAGAGGGGAATCTGGTTATACCCCTTATAAGAATAATATTACTAATAGTAATTTTACTAATACTTTTAGGGAAGGGGCCAAGTGACTTTGTTGTGGTATGAACCTGGCACCATGGTTATTCTAATTTCAGGGCTGAATATATTTATATTTCTTTTCGATATAAATATTCCGTTCTGATGTTGTGATTTTCCCCCAATGCAACGGGTTAAATACGGGATTGAACCCGTTAGCCTGGTCTTAAATGACCGTAGCTGTTGATAGGTCGTTAAACACCAATAAATCAAATCAAAACTTTTTGTACCTCGTCACAGCAGTTGCAGAGCAATGATGTATTATTCACGGCTAATTGTGGCTGTGGATGGAGAAATTGGGCTTATGGCCGATGCGACCCATGTAGACTAAGTAGTAAGATCAGAGATCAGCCTGCGCATCTGGGGCCCGTTTCACAGATCAGGATTATTCTGATTTCAGGGCTGAATATATAGATTTTTCATTGTAAATATTCAGTTCTGATTTTGGGATTTCCTCCCCCCCACCCCCCATTGGTACATGTACTTGAACATGTACTTGTACAGGTAATATATGGGATTTAGTACTAAACCCATTGCCATTGACCTGGCCTTAAATGACCTTAGCTGTTGATAGGCTGTTAAACCCTAACAAACACACCCCTAGCCCTTGGCACAGTGTAGGGTCAGTAATTGTTATATAGAACATTTTCATACTCTGATACAGATTGTCCAGGCAACAGACCATATTTGTGATGTACAGTGGGACCTGTCTAAATCAGGGGCTCGTTTCACTAAACTTTGTATGACTAAAATCTTTGTAAGTGCAAAATTAAGATACATGTAGTCTGTAAATTTCACATTAACCCTTACACCGCTATCTTAAATTTGTTGTCATCTGCTGTTTATTTTCTGTTTTCCATTTTTATCATCAAAAACATCATGTGACAACACTTTAGAATAATTGACAACATGCTTTGACAGCACTTCAGAATCATTTCCTTTGGAAATGATTCTGAAGTGCTGTCAAACCATGTTTTTATTGAGAAATAATGCAAGATATAAAAGCAACAGCAGACGACAATTGTTGTGAGTAGCGGTCTAAGGGTTAAAACAGTTTTCTTGTAAACAATTATTGGATTTACATTTATTGAGCATAGGCTGCAGCAGCCTATGCTCAATAAATGTAAATCCATCAATTAAAATATCCAGACGATCCTAAATTTGCACTAATGAACAGTTTAGTGAAACGGCCCCGGACACCTATAAAATCTCTGCTGAGTTTCACGTGTCCGGGTATGGAAGGTGTTTGAGCCAATTCCCATCCTTAAATATAAACCAAATAAGAATAATAAGAATCGCGTGTCTATTGTCTTGTATTTTCTTTGATAATGTCTGTTCATGATGACAAGCCACAGAAAACTGTCGAGATGCGCTCCAATGCCCGATATATTATGATTTACAGTGGAGCATCTTTAAACCGGGCACCCTGTAAGCGGGCGTACTGTACCATCAACACTACTACACGCTCATTCCCGTTTGTATATAACAATCAGGGATTCCGCTGGAGAGCCACTTTCGCAATTGGTGATAAAAATAAACAATTGGCGATAAAAAATTACAATTTTCTAAAAAAAATCGCCACTTCAAAAAAACATTGCTGTTGAATAGGCGTCAAACCTCAATCAATCGATGTTAACTGACAGTGCTTTGGTTTTGTTTGTTTGTTTATTGGTGTTTAACGGCCTATCAACAGCTAAGGTCATGTAAGGCCGGGCAAACAGGTTCGATCCTGTTTTAACCTGCTGCATTGGGGGGAAAATCCCAAAATCGGAACGGAATATTTACATAGAGAAAAAATATATTCAGCCCTGAAATTAGAATAACCTGACCTAGTGCCATGTCCATACCACACCAAAGTCACTTGGCCCCTTCCCCTTTTAAAAAGTAATACGGGTAGGATTACTTTTGTAAGGGGTGTAACCAGAATCAACTGTCACATACAAAATGCCACAAAGACGTACGTGATTTCCAAACCAGGTCTCCAGTCGGGATTCCGGTTAGGATGAACCCCGATCGTTAAATTACCCATCGCATGCCACCCACTCATTGTATGATTGTATAGTACTCAGTCATACAGGGTACATGCTCATTCCCGTTTGTATATAACTATGCTGTTGAATAGATGTAAAACCTCAATCAATCATTGTTACATGGTTTCCGTTGTTTGCACATACATGTATGTGCAAACATATAGCGCGTGCTGCTTGAATATGACTTTAGGCAATGCTCATTCCGGGGCCGCGCGTAGACCAAGTGCCTTCATGACGTCACTACGCGGAAGTGCCTTCACGACGTCACTACTTCATGACGTTCATGACGCGGCCCCGGAATATGAATACTGAAAATTATCTACGTGAATGGGATGATTTATAAAAGTACTGAAAATACTGAATATAATGCTCAAATTACATCAGTTGTTTGTTAGAAATGTAACAATAACGTTTGATCATGTCCAGCCGTGTGCAAACGTTTGCTGTGGCCCTCGGGAACTGTTTGAACCCGCGGCCTGTGGCCTTGGGGTTCAAACAGTTCCCTGGGGCCTCAGCAAACGCTTGTACACGGCTGGACATGATCAAACCTTATAATATTAACTGACAATGCTTCGGTAGGCGAGTAAGCTGGATGCAACTACGTCAGTTCAATATATTAAAGGTACATGCCAACTCGGTAAGCACAAACTGTTCTTTATAGGAATTAAATAAGTGTATAATTGTGTTACTATTCCACCAGTTCTAAAAATTGCAAGTGCCCGCTATACAGATATAATCATTTAGTAATATTTATTTTACTGATAGTGACGCGCGGTGGTACCAGGCTATTTTCATATGCAAATGAGGCATGATAATTTTTAATTATTTGTACAAATTAAATGCCTCGCCTAAAAAAATAGTATTTTGACAGATAATAAAGTATGATCATTGCACATCTAAAAATAAATACAGATAATAAATAGTAATGTCCGTTAACAATTTAAGGAAACTCGGTTATCGCACCTGATATCAGTGTGAAAATATACGTCATGCGATATAAAATGTATAATGATGCCAATCAATACGTGGGGAAATGGTGAATGAATGTTTGTTTTGCCAGGAAATGTCTCAGATGATGTCTCTGATGTAAAGGATATTTTGTGCCTACTGAGTACCTTTAAGGCATTCCATTTCTTCAGTACAAGCCATGCTCCAGATAAGGAATTAGTAATTGAGCATTGTCACTCCATCATTTCTGAAGAAATTGGGTATTTCAAAATGTTAATAGTGTAAAATAGAATCACACTACTGTTTACACATCAGCAGACCGCACTTATTGAATAGTTTGCTTCTAAATGAAAACACATCTTGGTATTTCATTAGAATTGTCTCCTTGGAAATACCAAGATTGTGGTCTGTTTATTGTTTTCTGTAGCATGATAAAGATACCACAAATTTTTCATTGCTTTTTGATACTCACTGAAAGTGAATGGGGGTATAATGTCACAGAAACAGCGAAGGTCATGTATAGATTGAACCCAGAACCTCAGTAGCCTATTTCACCAACATTGCAAAGTATACTTTGAGGGAGAAATTTTCAATTCTAGGATAAATTTGTTATTTTTTATTATACTGAATTTATTACATTATCACAGCCATTTTGGCTGTGATAATGTAATAAATTCAGTATAATAATTCTGCATACTTTTAATCATCAAATATATGCAGTCGTTAGTTCTATATGAAATAATGAGGTCTATTTCTTATAATAGATACAATTTATATCACGGCCACATCAATGGTTCCGTCTTTTGACACAGGGTACTTGTACCTGGTGAATGAGACGGGATGTTTTTGTCGGGGACAAATCTTTACCAACACCTGTTCAATCACACTTCCGGTTGTCATTCGGCCGAATAATTTTCAGTAAAAAAAAAATTTTGCTTAGCAATCCGTTTATATCTAACGTATTTGAAGACATCCAGGGACAAGAATGCCGCGAGGAAGGAAAAGGAAACAGGATGCAGATGGAGATAAGGACAGTACACGGTCTAAGGCGCCTGTGTGAAAGCGGGCTGCGGTTACCAATAATGCACAAATTCCTGACCCCGTCTCCACTAACGCCCCGAATAATTCACCCGATATTGAATTGGTCCAGTTAGCTGGAGCGGAAACCACGGAGCAGGATGGTAATGTGTTTGCGTCATTTCTTGGCAACGTTCAATCCGCAAACCCCACTGTCCCCAACGATGAATTTGCATTGCCACCTTCCATCGTGGGTTGCATTGATGACGACATTGCGTGTCATGTATCTTCTGACTTGCGTCAGATGATCTGGAATCGGCAGTATATCAATCTGTCCTCACTTCTTCGAAATGATGAACTTAATGGTGAAAAGGGTGGGAATTTGATAGTGAATGAACAGGGTGAAATTGAGGTGAAGAAAACGTCTGCATGCACGGTGGCAAATATTAGGGAATGGACAGACGCATTTCTGGTGTTTATCGATCCACCTCCGGAAATTCAAGGAAGATTCCCAGGATTTGCTCCAATATATGGTCGTTATATGCGAGGCAGAGAGCCGGAACCATGGGTTTGCTTGGCGTCAATATGACGAACAATTTCGGCAAAGACAGGCAGTGATGCCGGTCCAGTGGTCCAAGTTAAATCCTGATTTATGGCTGCGTATTATGTCGGCGCCATCTTTGCCTCAACAAAGAGTTGGCTTTTCAAGGAATCCTTCATTTTCACAATTTCGTCGTCCGCAGGGTGTGTGCCTGGACTTCAATAATGGGCGGTGCTTGTATCAGCCATGTAGATTTTCACACAGTTGTGATGCTTGTAGGGGCCCACATCCAGGTCGTAGCTGCCATAGATTACTGGGGATGCCTGGTGGCACAAAATTTGCCACCACTCCGGTCGCTTCAACCACCAAACATAAATGCAGCAACCACTGTTAAAAGCATGAACAATTTCACCAGCAATAACGGGCTGCCTTTTCGGCAAGAAGGGGACTATGGCGGTCAGGTTTTTCGGAACTGATACAGTCGAGGCGGCTCCAGACAGGGTTCAATGCTACGCGCAAGGGGGCGGGGACGTGGTTCAAGATGGTAGTACGATGGCATTAGGCCATTCTCCCATTAATTTGACTAGATTGAGACAAGAATTGGAATTCTACCCTGATGCTAGCTTGGCTATAGAACTGTTAGCAGGTTTTTCTACAGGGTTTTCATTGCATTATGATGGTCCCCATGTTAATTTTGAATCCAAGAACTTACCCTCTGTGCATAAAAATTTAGAATGTGTTCACCGTAAAATTCTCAAAGAATTACAGATAGGTAGAATTGGTGGTCCATACTGTAATCCCCCTTTTCTGGTATTTCGCACGTCCCCTCTTGGTCAGGTTCCGAAAAAAGAACCTGGGGATTTTCGTCTAATACATCATTTGTCGTACCCTCATGGTGAATCTATTAATGATTTTATAGACCCCAAGCTCTGTTCGGTACAATATACCAAGTTTGACAGAGCTGTTCACATGATGCAGCGACTGGGACGGGGGGCCCTGTTGGGTAAATCTGATATTCAGTCAGCCTTTAGGCTTATTAGGGTATCACCAGCAGATTTTCATTTGTTAGGATTTAAACTAGATAACAGATTATTTCGACAAATGTTTACCTTTCGGTTGTTCAATATCTTGTTCTATATGGGAGAAGTTCGCCACATTCCTGGAATTTGCTGTTCGCAGAACATCGTCTGTTGGGGAAGTAGAGCACTATCTTGATGATTATTTCTTTGGTGGCAAAGCTGGTTCAAATCATTGCTGCAGTATTATGCAGTCATTTTTTAATATTTGTAGGAATTTAGCAGTTCCGGTGGCAGAAAACAAAACAGAAGGTCCAACAACAGTCATTGTATTTTTGGGTTTTGAGCTTGATTCTGTCCTCATGCAGGTTAGGGTTCCTCTAGACAAAATTAAGGCATTGGTTGGTCAAATTCGGGAAATCCTTGAGCATCGTCGGGTTACCCTTAAAGTCATGCAGTCTTTAATTGGTTCACTTAATTTTATGTGCCACGCAATAGTTCCTGGGCGCCCCTTTTGCAGGCGTTTAATTAATGCCACATGCGGGCTTACAAAACCTCACCACCATCTTCGCATTTCTCCTGGCATAAGGCATGATCTATATACATACATGGCTAACTTTCTTCCAGTCATTTAATGGAATTTCAATATTTCATGACAGGTTCTGGAGCTCCAGTGAAGATATGTGCTTATCTACAGACAGTGCTGGCGGTCATGGGAGGGGTTTTGGTGCTTACTTTCAGGGGAAATGGGTGAATGGGGTTTGGCCAGATGCATGGCATCAGACAGGGCTAACAAAAGACATAACTGTGTTAGAGTTTTTCCCCATACTTAAGTTTCTGTATGTATTTGGGCTGTGCATCTGAACAATAAGAAAATACTGTTTAAATGTGACAATCTGTCTGTGGTCCACATCCTGAACACCCAAACTTCTAAGTCGGAGCAGATTATGGTGATGGTTAGGGCATTGACACTTCTATGCCTGAAGCATAATATTGTTTTATTTTAAAAAGCAAACATATCCCAGGTTATACAAATAACATTACAGACAGTCTATCCCGTTTTCAGATGGCAAGATTTCGAGAGTTAGCCCCGAATGCCGAGCAAGAACCCGAAGCGATGCTCACTCAGCTCTGGAGTATCTTGAGCAGGGAACCAGACAGTTAATAAATGCCGGCATATCTTGTAATACCAAACTGGTGTACAATAATGGATTACCTGCATTTAAAAAATTCAGCGACCAGCACTCATTACCCCATACATGGCCAGCATCAATTACGCATATAACAAATTTTATCTCCTTTCTGTATAACCGTGGTTATGCACCTACATGTACTACTGCTAGCACATATGTTAGTGCTATAGGATTCAAACACAAAATGAACAATTTAAATGACCCAACACAACACTATTTAGTAGTTAGAATGTTAGAAGGATTTGATCGCATAAAGAAAGCTCCGGACACAAGAGTGTCGATTATGTATAACACACTAGCCTCCATTTGTACAGTTTACATTAAATATGTTTCTCGCAATATGAGGTAATATTGTTCAAAGCCGTATATACATTAGCCTTTTTTTGTTTATTTAGAGTGAGTGAGCTGGTTTTGTCCTCTCAATTACAGGCATATAGACCACTTTTCATTACTGATGTGGATATTATGGCTGGGGCTAGACAACTTAGAATACGCTTGAGAAAATCTAAAACAAATCAAAGGGGGGCTCCGACTATGGTCAATGTGTTTCCAATTGACAGCCCTTGCTGCCCAGTCAGAGCACTTCAAGCATTGCTTATCAGCCGTCCAAAGAATGTTTACCTTTTCTGCCACCAGGATGGGAAACCATTAACCAGATATCAATTTGGAGCTGTTTTAGCGAAAGCCACAGCTACATTGAAATTGCCAAAAGCAAACTACCAAACACATTCATTCAGAATTGGTGCGGTCAGCTGGCTGGCACAGAAAGGTGTGTCAGACTCTGTTATTAAGAAATTGGGGCGCTGGCAGTCAAACGCCTTCAAAAAATATATTAGGTCATAATCAGCAGCATGCACAATATTGTGTTATACAAGTAATGCAGTAGTATACCGAGTGGTTTAATGTCAGACTTGTGATTTGCACTTCATGACCTGTTACAGTATGCTGAAAACTCGTTATGATTCATGGCATTGGTAACGGTATTATAACTTGGGACGAGTTGACCAGCGCTCGCACGGTCGTTCCCCGTTCGATAGAAGCCATCCAGAAATATGAGTTACGTCCCCTAGGCAGGATATACGCCATTTGTAGATTGTTCCAATAAAGGTCATTTGTAGAAGCACCGGGTTATTTAGTAATATTTAATTACTTCCACACGACGATACAGCATTGTCATACTTCTTACAGATGTTTGGATCATAGGCTCCTCGTATGTCTACTGGGCGGAGATAAGAGCAGATGTTCGGGGTAATGCAAAGACACTCAACACTCATCATACCATCAAGTGGATATCCAGGAGAGGGATGAGATGGAGCGAGTTGATGCCGAAAATCCAGCTCGTGCTACTGCATTCTCCCCCGCCAAAAATGTTAGTCATTCACCTGGGCGCAAATGATCTATGTACCGTCTCAACAGCAAAGTTGTACTGGTGTATGAAGAGGGATTTACAATAAGTGATAAATTTATTACCGAGCACGAGAGTGGTATTCTCTGGATTAATGCAAAGAAAAGTGTGGCGAGGTGCTAACTCAGTTAAAGCCATTGAGCAAAAGCGGAAACATATCAATTTTCGCATTCATGGACGCATGGGTTACAACAATGAAGGCAAATTCATTGACCATGAAGATATTTCTGTGGACAATCCTGATGTATGGTTTGTCGATGGTGTTCATCTGTCGGATACAGGTTCCGATATTTTCTTAGCAGACTTCAGGCGTGCGATCGAGGAGTTAGATTAGGAATTTTTGGGGCAAATCAGGTATAAATGATTTGTGTGGCAGGAAAAATTCCGGTTGGCATTGGCTGCAACATATACCATAATTTCTATTAACGGATATCCAGACCCTGGGAGGTGTGCGGTTGTGTGTCACTAGGAGGAGGCGAGTTCGGAAATATTATTGCGGGCGGATTATAGCGGGCGGATTATTGCGGGCGGTGGATGGGTGCGGAATGGCAGTTCTATGGTTGCGAGCATTAAAGTTGTATGTAATAAGGGACGCCATTCCGTGTGCTTGTCAGTGATGTGCGATTGGACCTGCTGGTGTACACAAGGTCGTCGTCCATTGCTGGTGAGCATGTGTTTTGCGTCACGTAGACACCACTTGGTGTTTGTCTTAACTGGTAATTGCATGCGGTTGTGCAGGGTTGAGCATGTGCTGTGGGTTGTTCACCGAGTGCATGCTTTGGTTCAGCGTATGCAGAGTCTGGATAGCCGTTAATCTGCCAGCCGGTGTTTTCATGTGCTGTGGGTTGTTCACCGAGTGCATTTCCAACCGTGACCTTACTGCCACAGATTATGTACACAATTATAAATACTTCTAGTTACTTTATGGTTTGTTGTTTTGATTGGCCATGTTGAGATAATGAGGTCTATTTCTTATAATAGATCCAATTTATATCACGGCCACATCAATGGTTCCGTCTTTTGACACAGGGTACTTGTACCTGGTGAACGAGACGGGGGGATGTTTTTGTCGGGGACAAATCTTTACCAACACCTGTTCAATCACACTTCCGGTTGTCATTCGGCCGAATAATTTTCCCACCCACCCAAACCCCAGAAGTGCAACATCCGATCATGGTTGAGGATTGCTATATCAATTACGGTATTTGTGTAGGCCATGAACTGGCATGCTGAGAGTCACTGTACTGAGTATCGCTGACAGGCCAAGATGTTAACATAGCAGTTTAAGAATTGTCTAGGAATGTCGCTGGTTACAACTTTTCAATAATACACATGTTGTCTTGTTGACATATTGGCATGTCAGAGAGGTAATGTACGTGTTATCCCAGGTAGTGGCTCGTAGCTCGCCGGTTTTAGTATCATGACTACCCTCTTTGCTTTTGCTTGGCTTATATGTTTCAGGAAACTGGTTCACGAGATGTCTACAGTCACTTATGGCAAGTTGTGGTTCGTCGGCCAGATGGGCAAGGGAAGACCTACGTGATATGACATTTTAACTGTATTATAAGAAGTCGTCGACGCCCACCGTTAGTTACCGCCGCTGAGAACGGACGTGTCGCTTTCATGCTGCCGGATGAGTGGTATTACAAAATACAAAAACTTGTTTGTCAGATGACAATCTGACATAGTCACTTTAATGAATCTAAATACATTGCACGTTATAAACATAATTTTACATACATTATGCGGGAAGTACATGTACAGGAAATAACATATACAACTAAGTAGCCACCCGCACTTGTCCGAATCTATGCATAGATTGGTTGCAGAACAATTACATTGTTTACATGTATTTAACTGGGGTGGCTGCTGTCCTCCGGTTGGGCAGAAAAATTCCGGTTGGCATTGGCTGCAACATATACCATAATTTCTATTAACGGATATCCAGACCCTGGAGGTGTGCGGTTGTGTGTCACTAGGAGGAGGCGAGTTCGGAAATATTATTGCGGGCGGATTATAGCGGGCGGATTATTGCGGGCGGTGGATGGGTGCGGAATGGCAGTTCTATGGTTGTGAGCATTAAAGTTGTATGTAATAAGGGACGCCATTCCGTGTGCTTGTCAGTGATGTGCGATTGGACCTGCTGGTGTACACAAGGTCGTCGTCCATTGCTGGTGAGCATGCGTTTCACGTCACGTAGACACCACTTGGTGTTTGCCTTAACTGGTAATTGCATGCGGTTGTGCAGGGTTGAGCATATGCTGTGGGTTGTTCACCGAGTGCATGCTTTGGTTCAGCGTATGTAGAGTCTGGATAGCCGTTAATCTGCCAGCCGGTGTTTTCATGTGCTGTGGGTTGTTCACCGAGTGCATTTCCAACTGTGACCTTACTGCCACAGATTATGTGCACAATTATAAATACTTCTAGTTACTTTATGGTTTGTTGTTTTCATTGGCCATGTTGAGATAATGCATTTCGGGAAAAATAAATTATTACTCCCTCAAAGTATACTTTGCTAGAAAATTATACTTTACAATGTTGGTGAAATCGGCTACTGGTATTGTACTTCAGTGCTCCAACCACTAGGCCACACACCATGCCGCTGCAATGGTTCAAATGAGTGGTTATTATCCTGAAACGAGTGCCAAAGGTTTTAGTTTAAACATATTTTATTGCTCTAAATTTACAATGTAACTTTACAGTTAATAAATACAGGTTAATTTAGAAGAGCAAACGGGTTGGGCTACAAGTTTTAGCAACATTAGTTACAGCCCGTCTCAATTGATTATTGCATATATATAAAGTGGTATAATAGTGGTAGGTAAATAATTATGATGTTTTACATATTCTGTAGAGCAAGTATATATACAAACATATATATACACATATATACACACATATATACACATATATATACATGTACACATATATATACACAAATATATCGATGTTCGTGCCAGGTACCATCATGACTGAGAGTTAGACCCAAATGTTTGTGATGTTGGACAAAATGAAGTTGAATATCATTAAAATAGAGAGATGGCTCTGTGTGTCAGAACAGATCATAGCATCAGTTTTAGAAGGATTCAATGTTACAAGCCACTGGTGAGCCCATGCTGCTAATTCATTTAAATCATGGTTTATATTACGTGCTATGGTGTTTATGTCTGTTGACAAAACAGCTAAGGATGAGTCATCAGCAAATAGCCTGGTTGTACTTAGTAGTTTGTCAGCAATATCATTAACATATATAAGAAACAAAAGAGGTGCAAGAACTGAGCCTTGGGGAACACCAGCATTTATCAATTTACTTACAGAATAAGAACTTCCTACAGAAACTTTTTGTGATCTGTTTAATAAATAATTTCTGAACCAGTTATGAAGGAGACCTTCTACACCATTTTGGTTTAGCTTAAATAAAAGTCTGAGGTGCCATACTCTATCAAATGCTTTAGAAAAAAGTCACAAAAGACAATACACGTATGTTTTCGTTCATCGATTGCCTTGCATATCTGATTATATATAACTATTAGTTGGCATACCGTGGAATGGCCTGGGATGAATCCGGATTGACTTTTATAAATAAGGTTGTTACTATGAAGGTGGTTATATACATGTTTGAAAACAACTTGTTCCAAAACTTTTCCTAAACAGCTAATCAAAGAGATAGGTCTATAATTTGAGGGTTGATCACGGTCTGCTTTCTTGAAAAGTGGCATAACGTTAGCTTGTTTCCATTTTGATGGATAGTTACCTTCTTGTAGAGATCTGTTAAATAATATGCACAAATTAAGGCCTAGAAATAGTCGTTGAGGTTTCTTTTAACATTCTATGGCTGATTTTGTCTGGTCCTGATGCTTTATGCACGTTTAATTTCGATATAGTTTCCGTAATGTCCTGCTCTAATACGTGTATATACTCTATTTTAGCATGTGTACATGGTGTATAATCAGGTAGCGTTACTTGTGTGTCGTCTACTGTTGATATTGAGCCTTCTCTGTGTCTGTAGATGTGTATGTGCTATCGGTTTTACGGAGAGGAGGAATTGTGTCACAACTATTCAAACTAGGATTTTTACAATTTTCCAGTACTGACGCGGATTAGTGGTGTTAATATCATGCATTGTAAATTCTAAGTCATCATAAAATGTTTGCTTAGCGTATTTTTTCATATTATTAACTTTGTTGCGTATTTTTTTGTATACATTCCATTCATGTTCCTTTTTTGTTCGTAGCGCTACTGTTTTCTGACGATCACGTTGGCGAGATGTTTTACGAATAAGTGAGTTATACCAAGGTTTGTCGTTTGGGCGTATTGTAACTCTACTCGATGGGATACATAACTGAATAATCTCCATAAGTTTGTTATGAAATGCTTCGCATGCTGTGTTTAGAGTACCATTATTAATGAATGATCAGTCAGTTGTTTGTATTAACATATTTAATAGATTGTAATCACCGCGATTATAGTTCCATACTTTTCTTTTGAATGGGGCTACTGATGGCATGTTACATGATATATAGATATATGTACCATAATGATCACTAATATCGTGTGGTGTTTTTATTATTCCCGAATCATATACAGATATTTCTGTGGTATGTTACATAGTGTATATCTGTCCATACGTTACATTGTTGGTTCTTGTTATAATAATCAACACTTGTAATCTTTAATTCTTTATTGTCATATATTCTCAACGACCTGACTCGCTCTAACCCATTATAGTAACTCCCTTTCTCTCACACACCACATTGCATCGTATGCTGGAATGATCCCGTGACATTTCCCTGTTACCGTATATACCATATTAGAATACCATATTTAACCTATAACATATACCCCTTTATGATTTGTCCTCAAATCATCGAAGTCATTATGCAATCTCTAATATTTGGAATAAGTCACGTTATCTCATTTGTTTACCCAGAAAATGACGCATGCAACAACTGTTTAGTTATCTTAATCTCGAATTTACATGCATACAATCCTCCAAATTTTCTACTACCGGTACATGACAACAACAAATATTACTAAAATAATTATTTAAATACACCATCAGTTCATTTTAGTGATATAGACATAAAATATAATAGTAGTTCATCTGATATAACATAACATGTACATACGTGTATTTTCATACCGCATTCTAATCGAAATGTTGTCAATATTTCATTTTATCAAGAATGGTACACTCAAAACATGATTTAGACTACATATTCTATCATATGATTATGTATTTTCCATCGAATATTTGATACGTATGGGTACATATAGCTAGTACGTACCCATATTTATCAAAATCCTAAATGCATGTAAATATTTTAATCATTTTTGTTTTTGAAATTGATATTCCGATATTCACAAGTGCATGTTGCAATCAGGCACCTATATATATCATCATATTTAATGATTATTTGTTCCTTTGCCAAAACCTTTTTCAAAACACAATTGTTTTTACGTCTAAGTCTTAAGTTTTAATGATAATGCTTTGTTTCATGCCTACTTAACATTTTTCTTTATGATAAACTATCATTTGAACCAACTATATTTTATGCACTGATAATTTTCTAACAAACTCCCAATGAAGCCATATATATACATGTAATATGCAGCACTTCATAATTCGTAAGAATTTTTACAAACATAGTCAACATGTATACATATGATGATACGTGAAACAGTACTCTCATACCACAAATCCTGTCCATAATAATAAAATCTGAAGTACGTACAACTATTTGAGAATTTTGTTATGTTGCCTCCTGTCTTATTCATGCCAGGTTTACGGCATATCATAACACCAGAATCGTTATTAATGCAATATCTAATCAATAATGCATATTTTTCAGGAAATAAATGTCTCCGTTGCGATTGCTTCTTTCATTTATTTCTTGAAACGCAATAACTATTTTTAATTACGTTTGCGAACCCGTAATATTTTTTATGAAATTTAACATTACAAATATCCTGATGCCTGATGTACAAGAGACTATGAAATACACCATCACATTGACACTAAATGTATTTTTAAAAATGATTATATATTGCATTTCAATTCACTGTCTCTCCACATGAATTCAGAACAACGATAATGATATATCCATATCTATGAAACATCAATCACCATATTCAAATATACAAAAATACTTGTGAACATGTAAGTTTTAGTACAATACAAATTACATGGCCGCGTGAAATTTGTTATAACCACCGCCATGAGAAGCAGCCTCGTGACCTTAGTTGTTATATCAACAAACTGTCATGAAATGGCTATCCTGTAAAATTCCCTGGTAATATAAACAGCCTATATTTTGGATGAAGTTGACCTTTTAATTTCACTAGATTCCCCAGCGGAAAAAAGTAAACAAAGTGAAACGTGCGGCATGTTTTAATGTTGCCTGCGCATGAGAAACACAGGCATAGGCTGGAAGTACTCTAGTGTAGTTCTGGATCAATGGTATCGTAAATCTCGTCGACAACCTGATAATGACGTTGAATGTTGCAGCTTGTGTATATATGAATACATATATATTCAAGTACATACGTCATGTTAAGTCTGCCAGTCAATATATGACAATAAAGAATTAAAGATTACAAGTGTTGTCTAACTTGATTATAATAACAAGAACCAACAATGTAACGTATGGACAGATATACACTATGTAACAGGTAACTGCTATTGGGTCAATTAGTGTTTGCATTTGTTCTGTTACTCTAGTGGGTTCTTTAATAACATTTATCATGTTGTTTACCATAATCACGTTTTTAAACTTATTGCTGGTAGTACTTAATTGATCTTCATTTATATCACCTACTAATAGTATATGCTTTGTTATTTCAGATGCCCTTTCGATGCAAATGTTTAATCGTTCCCAAAATTTGTTCGCAAGATGTGGTGGGCGGTAGACATTACACAAAATAATTTCTCTGTTTTTATCCGAACTTTCAATCCATATTGATTCCGTTTCAAGATCAGTTATTCTTTTAGACACAATAGAGGCTGCAACATAAATAGGTAAACCTCCAGAATGTGCGGAATTATCTTTTCTAAATAAAGTGTTAAATCCCTCAAGCAGTAGCGAAGTTGATTCAGTTGTTTCGGTTAAGTGCATTTCCGTGAAACATAAAATATCGAAATCTAAGTAATTTTCTTTAACGTAATCTAATTTATTTCTAATGCTTCTAATGTTCTGATGTATAATTGATAGACATGAATCGTCTTTGCCATTTGGACCAGGATTCATTTCAATATCTCCTGATAATATACATAGTTTTACTAAAAACAAGTACCGGGTACATGTAATACCGGTAGTCTATATTCAGTAAAATATTACTGTTGTAGAAATGTTTGGCTCCACTGTTAGTATATGACTGAATATTGGTTTCAGAATGGTATAGATAGCTCATGATAATATTAAGTAGTATCAAACATGATATACATGATTGAATTAAGATTGCGATATGGCAGCTGGTTGTAGCAAAATAGTAGATGGATTTAATGGCGTATTGTGTTACGTATTTCAAATCCTTGAACATGCATGTCATAGGAGCTATATGTATTACGTATGTTTTCGGAAGTCCCTGCATTCGGTTATAGAAGTTTCCAATTGCCGCTCGCCATGCTACTGTGTCATTAACCATTTGGAAGTAACGTTACATCGATATGCGATGGCGACATAATGGAAATGTAGTAATGACGACAGGTTACTCTGCATGTAAGCGGTGGAAAACATGAAGGTGCAACAAGAACATACAGAACAAATACATGTAGTAGCAATACATATAAAAATGCTGACATGGTGGAGGTGAGTGGTAACCCCCTACTGAGCGTTATTATAATAATAACCAGGTTCAAATACTGCAATCTTGTTCTCATACTGGTATAGCATCATCCCACTGGCATCACTGGCATGTATTCTTGTTATTGTTATAACCTGGTTAATTGACCACCTCCAAATTACACTAGGAGGTTGCCATACAGGTTATGGCAATCATAAACATGAACTGATCGATTCCCTCACACTGTTGGCGAAAGCGAAAGCGAAAGTTGGCGAGAGAATCGAACTGTATGAATTACACTAGCTACACTAGTATTGAAACAACTATTGTTAATCGAGGAATATCAAGATCAGTCAGTGGGAGTATGACATGCCACATTGTTTTCCAATAATATAGCCGAAATGCAGTATTTCGAAGAAACAAGACAACACGATGTTATCAGATCTAGTGGATCAGGATATACGTGGTTCGAATATTGTATGTCCATCACAATCTTTTCTGGCACCATGTATACAATATAAAATATATACTATTTACGCAGTGTAGAATTTGAATACGTGTTACAGCCATTTTCTTCAGTCTGATCTGGATCTACTCTACTCCACAGTTTTGGTCGAATGCAGGAAATTGTAGCCTTTTTACACTAATTCATGGTGGAATAAACAATGTACCTATTTCACATGTCATATATGATCATGGTATACTCTGGTTATGCTTCACATAAAATAAAACGAAAAGAAGAACAGTAGATGCAATGCCTCTGGCACATTCGAACAATATGTATATGCTCATTATTACAATGGTAAATCAATAGCGAACAGTGCAGGTCATGATCAGACTCCGCATCCACACACACAGACCTGGGACTAGCTACTGTTTCACGAAAGCTGCCCAAATTTTACGGCTATATAAACAATTCAAAAACAAGATTTCTTTTGATAATATTAAATTAAAGGAAAAATTAAGAATGAGCCTTCTTTTTATTTCGTGAAATTTGGTCAAATATTGATTTTATTGCGAAAACAAAATTTCCCCATGTTAAATCCCCATAGACATCTTCACGGAGTTAAAATTTAACTTTTGTTTTCTTAGTTAGATCATATCCAAGCTATCTAGCTAGGTTTCGGAGTCAATTTCCCAAAAATTTCGTTTTTTGACTCCTCCCACACTTCCTTACCTCTTTTTCCCCCATGTTAAATTCCCATAGACAAATCAATTTTTCGTAATAAAATCAATATTTGACCAAATTTCACGAAATAAAAAGAAGGCTCATTCTTAAATTTTCCTTTAATTTAATATTGAAAAAAATATGGTTTTTGAATTGTCTATATAGCCGTAAAATTTGGGCAGCTTTCGTGAAACAGACTATAGTCTGGTTGCATACATGTAAGGTACCTTTCTCAGCCGTGGCCACAATAGCACTACGTAAATACTACTACCCAGTTGTTGGTGACGTGATTTTTTAATGAACAACCCACCAAGAAAGGGACACTACGATACTTACAGATGTTTGCCTATAAAATTCTGAAGCACACGTTCATTGTGAATATAATATAACCTTGTCTGTTTCATTTTGTAATTATTACATAGCGAACAGTATTGGTCCTGATCTGATTGAGCATCCACACATTCTGATCTGGGGCTACGCTCGTCACATTATCTGCAATGTACATTTTTCTCAATGGAGTGCCGAAGTGGACACTAATACATATCATGAGTTTCATTCAATACCTGTGCTGTAATTGAAATAAGTTATTCTTGATGGATGTACTAACTGAATAATCTCCATAAATTTGTTATGAAATGCTTCGCATGCTGTGTTTAGAGTACCATTATTAATGAATGACCAGTCAGTTGTTTGTATTAACATATTTAATAGATTGTAATCACCGCGATTATAGTTCCATACTTTTCTTTTGTATGGGGCTGCTGATGGCATGTTACATGATATATAGATATATGTACCATAATGATCACTAATATCGTGTGGTGTTTTTATTATTCCCGAATCATATACAGATATTTCTGTGGTAACTGCTATTGGGTCAATTAGTGTTTGCGTTTGTTCTGTTACTCTAGTGGGTTCTTTAATAACATTTATCATGTTGTTTACCATAATTACGTTTTTAAACTTATTGCTGGTAGTACTTAATTGATCTTCATTTATATCACCTACTAATAGTATATGCTTTGTTATTTCAGATGCCCTTTCGATGCAAATGTTTAATCGTTCCCAAAATTTGTTCACAAGATGTGGTGGGCGGTAGACATTACACAAAATATTTCTGTTTTTATCCGTAATTTCAATCCATATTGATTCCGGTAATATTGTTTCAAGATCAGTTATTCTTTTAGACACAATAGAGGCTGCAACATAAATAAGTAAACCTCCAGAATGTGCGGAATTATCTTTTCTAAATAAAGTGTTAAATCCCTCAAGCAGTAGCGAAGTTGATTCAGTTGTTTCGGTTAAGTGCGTTTCCGTGAAACATAAAATATCGAAATCGAAGTAATTTTCTTTAACGTAATCTAATTTATTTCTAATGCTTCTAATGTTCTGATGTATAATTGATAGACATGAATCGTCTTTGCCATTTGGACCAGGATTCATTTCAATATCTCCTGATAATATACAGTTTTACTAAAAACAAGTAATAGTCTATATTCAGTAAAATATTACTGTTGTAGAAATGTTTGGCTCCACTGTTAGTATATGACTGAATATTGGTTTCAGAATGGTAGAGATAGCTCATGATAATATTAAGTAGTATCAAACATGATATACATGATTGAATTAAGATTGCGATATGGCAGCTGGTTGTAGCAAAATAGTAGATGGATTTAATGGCGTATTGTGTTACGTATTTCAAATCCTTGAACATGCATGTCATAGGAGCTATATGTATTACGTATGTTTTCGGAAGTCACTGCGTTCGGTTATAGAAGTTTCCAATTGCCGCTCGCCATGCTACTGTGTCATTAACCATTTGGAAGTAACGTTACATCGATATGCGATGGCGACATAATGGAAAATGTAGTAATGACGACAGGTTACACTGCATGTAAGCGGTGGAAAAACAAAACATGAAGGTGCAACAAGAACATACAGAACAAATACATGTAGTAGCAATACATATAAAAATGCTGACATGGTGGAGGTGAGTGGTAACCCCCTACTGAGCGTTATTATAATAATAACCAGGTTCAAATACTGCAATCTTGTTCTCATACTGGTATAGCATCATCCCACTGGCATCACTGGCATGTATTCTTGTTATTGTTATAACCTGGTTAATTGACCACCTCCAAATTACACTAGGAGGTTGCCATACAGGTTACGGCAATCATAAACATGAACTGATCAATTCCCTCACACTGTTGGCGAAAGCGAAAGTTGGCGAGAGAATCGAACTGTATGAATTACACTAGCTACACTAGTATTGAAACAACTATTGTTAATCGAGGAATATCAAGATCAGTCAGTGGGAGTATGACATGCCACATTGTTTTCCAATAATATAGCCGAAATGCAGTATTTCGAAGAAACAAGACAACACGATGTTATCAGATCTAGTGGATCAGGGATATAACGTGGTTCGAATATTGTATGTCCATCACAATCTTTTCTGGCACCATGTATACAATATAAAATATATACTATTTACACAGTGTAGAATTTGAATAAGTGTTACAGCCATTTTCTTCAGTCTGATCTGGATCTACTCTACTCCACAGTTTTGGTCGAATGCATGAAATTGTAGCCTTTTTACACTAATTCATGGTGGAATAAACAATGTACCAATTTCACATGTCATATATGATCATGGTATACTCTGGTTATGCTTCACATAAAATAAAACGAAAAGAAGAACAGTAGATGCAATGCCTCTGGCACATTCGAACAATATGTATATGCTCATTATTACAATGGTAAATCAATAGCGAACAGTCCACACACACAGACCTGGGACTAGCTAGTCTGGTTGCATACATGTAAGGTACCTTTCTCAGCCGTGGCCGCAAAAGTACAATAGCACTACGTAAATACTACTACCCAGTTGTTGGTGACGTGATTTTTTAATGAACAACCCGCCAAGAAAGGGACACTACGATACTTACAGATGTTTGCCTATAAAATTCTGAAGCACACGTTCATTGTGAATATAATATAACCTTGTCTGTTTCATTTTGTAATTATTATATAGCGAACAGTATTGGTCCTGATCTGATTGAGCATCCACACATTCTGATCTGGGGCTACGCTCGTCACATTATCTGCAATGTACATTTTTCTCAATGGAGTGCCGAAGTGGACAAGATACATATCATGAGTTGCATTCAATACCTGTGCTGTAATTGAAATAAGTTATTCTTGATGGATGTTATAGTAATGAATGGCCTTTTTGTGGAATTTATCGGGGTATAAACTTGGAAAAGTCGCGGGAATACTGGACGAAGGCCGGAAGGCCTCGTCCAGTATTCCCGCGACTTTTCCAAGTTTATATCCCCGATAAATTCCACAAAAAGGCCATTCATTCCTTATAATTCCAGCATTTTAAATAAATTCATCAAGAAAATGTGTTTATTTTCCGTTTTCTTAAGAATTATTTTAACTGCGCCTCACAATTACGGAAAGTAGTTCGGCATGGGAGTTTACTGGGATATAAATTTTGGACAGAGACTTGCTACGGGCCAATCAAATGTTAAGGAATTGTGTAAATATTTTTGTGCTGGAATTATACCAACGTAATAATCAGGTTACGCTCACACCAGTAGCCTATTTCATCACCATTGCAAAGTATACTTTACTAGCAAAGTATACTTTGAGGGAGAAATTTTCAATTTTTTTAAAAATTTATTAATTTTTATTATACTGAATTTATTACATTATCACAGCCATTTAATGGCTGTGATAATGTAATAAATTCAGTATAATAATTCTGCATACTTTTAATCATGATATATATGCATTTGTTAGTTCTATATGAAATAATGCATTTCAGGAAAAATAAATGATTTCTCCCTCAAAGTATACTTTGCTAGTAAAGTATACTTTGCAATGTTGATGAAATAGGCTACAGGTTACTTAAAACTGTTGACTGATGAGGGTCTAAACCGTTAGAGAATCAAGTATTCTTAAATAAATAATTAATAATATACTGCCTGTCTATAGGCCAGGTCTATCTAATCAGGGGTCTACAATTCCGCAGACCATACATATTCATCAGCGATAAGATGGTACATATCATAAGTATACTTTTGTCACAAGTGGTCTTGCGTTTACTCGTGATTGATATCGATACATGTAGCACGGATTGTGGCTACTAATATTGCATAGAATTATGCGTATTCAGAACCTAACAAACTACACACACCGGTCAACTGGTCGTGGCTATCAATGCTAGATAAATTGTGTATACTTGGATATAATGAGAAGAATTCATCGTCCTAAACTAACAGATCTCCAGATAAGCTGCGTATTTTCGTAAATATCCAATTAAATTTGCCAAAACCCAACCGAAATCAGAAGTAGCAAGTATCAAAAAGCAATAACAAATTTGTGGTACATTTATCATGCTACAGAAAACAATAAACAGACCACAAATGTAGCATATTTTTCTTATTTTCCATGAAAACACATCTTGGCATTCCACCAGACAATTCTAATGAAATGCCAAGACATGTTTTCATTTCGAAGCAAACTAGTCAATAATTGCTGTCTGCTGATGTGTAAGCAGTAATAATTCCAGCACAAAAATATTTACACAATTCCCTAACATTTGATTGGTACGTAGCAAGTCTCTGTCCAAAATTTATATCCCAGTAAACTCCATGCCAAACTACTTTCCGTAACCGTCAGGCGCAATTAAAATAATTCTTAAGAAAACAGAAAATAAACACATTTTCTCGATGAATTTATTTAAAATGCTGGAATTATAAGGAATGAATGGCCTTTTTGTGGAATTTATCGGGGATATAAACTTGGAAAAGTCGCGGGAATACTGGACGAGGCCTTCCGGCCTTCATCCAGTATTCCCGCGACTTTTCCAAGTTTACACCCCGATAAATTCCACAAAAAGGCCATTCATTCCTATAGTGTGATTTTAGTTTATCCAATTAAAGTATTGAAATACCCAATTGCTTCAGATATGATGGAGTGAAAATACTCAATTATTAATTCCTTTCCTGGAGTCCTGTAAACATGTACTATTATTGGACTTCCGGTCAAGAGAAAGGTCACAAACACATTGCAAAATGAATACACGCATAAACCTCAGAATAGTGCCAAAGGTCACGGTATAGGCATGGCGATTAAACGAAGGAACTCCATGAAACAAGAAATTAACACTGATGGATATAACCCTCAGAAACGTTAACACCAATTCTAGTCATTTGACCGTGACCATGAACACGGGTCACATGGGTGGGCTATAGAATATAAGGTTCGACAATGTCCAGCCGTGGGTAAACGTTCAAGTGCCACAGCAAACGTTACCCACAGCTGGACATGGTCGAACGTATTTTGTTACATTTCCGTTGGAAATATCGTGCAATTTGAGCATACATACAGTACTTTCGGTACTTTGATAATTTGCTCCATTCACACAGCTGATTTACAAATACATATGCTGCAGCTGCATCAATTTCAAAATTTCAGCGCCATCGTTCCGAACTAGGTTGGTGACGTAATGGTGCGTTCTAGTATAGACATGCATTACGTAGGTGTTGGCTTGGCCCCAGAATGGGCATTGTCTACAGGCATAGTCAAACAGCATGCGCTGTACGTTTGAACTTGGCTGCGAGCGGTGTCATGTAACAATGAAATATGGATGATAACAAGCATATGGAAGTTTCAAGTCAATCCGTAAGAGATAGCAGGTAGCTGAAATGTTTAATGCAAATCTTGGACAGACAGACGGACAGATGGACAGACTGATAGGGTGGCAACTATATGTACTCAAACTTTTTTCATGGTACATAAACAAATTAGACGACACTACATGTTAAGGATTAATTAATTTTTTTGGGGGGGGTTTAACGGCCTATCAACAGCTAAGGTCATTTAAGGCCGCGTCAATGGGTTTAGTACTAAATCCCATATATTACCTGTACAAGTACAAGTACATGTTCCAGTACATGTACAAATGGGGGGAAAATCCCAAAATCAGAACTGAATATTTACAATAACAAAACTATATATTCAGCCCTGAAATCAGAATAATCCTGATTTGATGACTGGTCCTCGCCACACCAGAATCACTTGCCCCCTCCCAAAAGCAGTAGGATCAGTAATAATCTTACTACTTTTATAATGGGCAATAACCCAATTCAACTCCCAGGTAACAAAAGAGCCAAAGATAAAAAGCAAGTTAAGGATTAAGATTAAATATAACTAGGATAAGAACAGTACGACATGTATTATAATTATATTAACCCTTTGAACCCGAAAGGCCGCTATATCAGTTTATGCAAACAGTGCAGATCCAGATGAGTCGGCTCGTAACGAGCCGTCTCATCAGGATCTGCACTTTTTGCAAGTTATTTTCATATTTCTTAGAACAAAAACTCTGAAAATCATTTTGCGACCATTGGATTGGTCGGAACATTAGCATATCACAGTCCATTCCAGTTCCTTAGGGTTGAAAGGGTTAACAAAGACAAATATAAATGCACTAACATACCCATACACAACTTGTTTATGCCACGTTCAGCACACTAGATGAATGAACGTCAGAGCACCAGATATTTTACGCACTTATTTTAGCAGAATAAGCACTGATTATCGAAATTGGGAGTACAAAATACTCACACCAATATGAAAATACGCATTGATTTTCGAATTGAGTAGTGAAATACTGTAATAAAGTTGAAATTTACTTAGTTGAGCTGCAAAAAGCAAACACTGTTTGCTTTTTGCAGCTCAAATAAGTGAATTTTTAAATGTGTTTTTTTTTTTTATCATTTGTTCCCTATTTAATAAGGAAGAAAATCAATAATACATTTGTATAAAGTAAAATGCGCATTGACTTTGAAATCTGGGGGTATATTACTCTTTAGATACAAAACTTATCTGGAGCTCTGTTAACGTCACAGTGTCACAGATGGAATGGCATCAACTTTAATCTGCGACTGTCCGACGGGTGTCGGAGCGCGATGTCACACTGTAGCAGCAGCTCGATGTAGGGAGGCCAGTGACGGTGGTCTGTCTGGATATACGGGTCGTTGGGCGAATCCAGGCATGCGTTCATCAGGTCCTAATTGCAATACACAACTGCATGTGTTAATGTTGCCAGATTATCAACATTTTTGAACATCAATTGAGACACACCATATGAATTTGTATCTTCAGAATCAGACTTTTGCGTAATTTCATGAAATACGTTTCCAAATTTACTAAATTTTCCGTAAATGGTGTCAAAAGTTGACAAAAGTTTTAGAGTACATGCGGAATTATTACTCTGAACATTTTGACGACTTTTGACTTTATTTATGAAAAATATTGTAAATTTTGTAAACGTATTTAATGAAATTACGCAGATGTCCGAAGGTACAAAATCACATGGCGTGTCTCATTTGGTAATGCCAACCGGCATTCAAGCAATTTGATTGTGTGAGACTAAGCTGTAGAAATTGACAAGCCTTGATGTTGTCCTTTTTATCTAAGATGTGTGATATCTCGTTAAAAGTTAACAGGCGCGGATACAGGGGGGTGTGGGGGGGGCAATATTTCCTTCAAGGAAATAGATCCCTCCAGAATCGCGGTAAATCGCTGGGTAGCATGTAATACAGTCAAACTTCAATAGGTCGAACAGCCTGCAGGGTTAAGTTTTAGTTCGACCCATCCGTTGTTCGACCCATCGGGATTTTCTACTGTAACCATTATAGATCTACGAGTTGGTCAGTGTACTAAGTGAAACAAGTCGTCATTACGACACATTGTTTCATATAAATGCGCTTACATTTGCATTTACGGTTGATTGTCACAGTCGTTTATTAACAGAAACAGGCTTTAATAAAATAAAGAAAGCGGCAAACACATGTGTGTTTTTATTTACATAGCCATTATACAGCAATAGAACATGAGAACCACAGAAAATGATTACAAAATACAATTGGCGGACTTGATTGCCCCGTCCGATACGATCATGTGAAAGCATCTCTGATTTTGTACCTATTGGCATTTGCGTAATTTCATGACAAATATTTATCTAATCAAATATAAATCTTTGTGAGTGAATATGTATTTGCCATAAAATGATGCGCATGCTTGTAGGTATAAAATTACATCGCTCGTCATACTGATAAATCAATAGATGCATGCCCAGTCGCCCCATCACTACTTCGGACCCGGAACCACATTCACTGCATATCATAATTTACTATCACATGGAACCCAGTACAAGTTATACATGAAAGTTATTGAAAAAGATCTGTAAAATATGTTTTGCTTATATGGCGAATAAATCGGATGACACATCACACTCATTACTGATCATAGTAAAAACAGTTCATGTTGATTTACAACTTAAAATGCCAGATGCTTGGGTCATTAATTAAAACTGAGCGCTATTTAATTCCACATGTCCCATAAATTACCACTTTAATTAACTAACAACTTCGCTGACATTGGTCAATGCATAATTACCACGTATGCTGGTCACGACTGCCGTTATTGTATACGCTCAAATGACCACTTGAGATTTGTTTGACAACCGGTTAACAATAGGTGTGAAAGTCAATCAACTAGTCTGGAGACAATCGTCTGACATGTTCGAGTTTTTGTGGTGTTTATAGTGGATTTATACACGACCGGGTGTGACAGCGATTCGAGGCATTGAGGGTTGTTCGACTTTCACAAGTTCGACCTATACCGGGTAGTTTTAACGTATTTATATAGGAATTCTGCCGGGACACAGTTTTCTAGCCTGATTAACCCTTTCAACACCACAGGCCTCTATAATGATACTGGCAAACAGTGTAGATCCAGATGGGCCGGCTTGTGACGAGCCGTCTCATCAGGATCTGAAAGTAATTTTCACATTTTTTAGAACAAAAACACCCCTGTTTATAAATGGACTAGTCTGAAAATCATTTTGTGATGGTTGGATTGGTACGGAAATTAACATATCAAATTGCATTTACTTAGGGGTGAACGGGTTAATGGAATAGTCTTAAAATTAACACAGACTAGTGCATTTCAGTTACATAGGGGTGTAGGGGTCAACTGCCGGCACATACCTCGACAATGGACTTGAGTGGCAGCAGGTCGCCATGGTTACACATGGGGGTGTCCGTCTCCAACTGAAAGGCAACAAGGGCATCGTTATTATGAAGCTAATCCCCTTGCTGCTAGCCATGATAATAAATTAAACAAGAAAAACTTTAACGCTATATCCCATCTTGCCTATCGGTAAGGGGATAACAAGGGCATAGTTATCACTAAGCTAATCCCCTCACTGGCAGCCATGATAATAAAAAGAAGAAAAAACAACAACACAAAACATTTTGCCTTATAAGTAAGATGTTAACCCTTCCTACGCTGTTGACGGAAATTGCCGTCTGCTGTTCTTCATTTTTGCTTGAATTCTTAACAAAAAAATGGTTTTGACAGTACATGAGAATCGTCTGCACTGGAGACGACCAGGTTTTTGTCAAGAAATATTGAAATAAAACATTTCCAGCAGACGACAACATTTAATTCAGCGTAGTAAGGGTTAAAGGTACATGCCCACTCAGTAGGTTATGATATAGGGAGACACAGAGTTTTGTATATTCTGTAGATATGACATTTCCTGGCAAAACACACATTCATTCACCATTACCCCATGTATTGATTGGCATTATTATACATTTTAAATTCAGACGTAAATTTCCAGTGATATCAGGGGCGATAACCATGTTTCCTTAAAATGTTAACGGACATTGCTATTTATTCTCTGTATTTATTTTTTGGTGTGCAATAATCATACTTTATAATCCGTTATAATATTATTTTTTCAGGCGACACATTTAATTAATAGTATAAATAATTAAACAAGAAATGCGTCTGTCGAACGCGGATGCCACCTGCAGCATATTTGAGAAACTGTGACAAAGTGGTTAAACGAAAAGTGTGATGGACGGACGGACGGACGGACGGACGGACAGACGGACGGATGCACAGACGGACAGTCCAAACACTTCGAAACCCGGTGGCATTAAAATATCCTGCCTCATTTGCATATGAAAATAGCCTGATACCACCGCGAGTCACTATCAGTAAAATAAATATTACTAAAAAGATTATATCTGTATAGCAGGCACTCGTAAATTTTAGAACTGGTGGAATAGTGGCACAATCATTTGCATATGAAAATAGCCTGATACCACCGCGAGTCACTATCAGTAAAATAAATATTACTAAAAAGATTATATCTGTATAGCAGGCACTCGTAAATCTTAGAACTGGTGGAATACTGACACAATTATCCACTTATTTAATTCCTATAAAGAACATTTTGTGCCTACTGACTGGGCATGTACCTTTAAACTGTGAATCCTTGCGAAGGATTCATGGTTAAGTTACACATACCCTCCCATCCCTTGGAGTTGCTAGAGAACTTATTTTGCATAAAAAAAAAGAAATTGAATAGACCTGTAGCCTATTTCACCAACATTGCAAAGTATACTTTTCTAGCAAAGTATACTTTGAGGGAGTAATCATTTATTTTTCCCGAAATGCATTATTTCATATAGAACTGACGACTGCATATATTTGATGATTAAAAGTATGCAGAGTTATTATACTGAATTTATTACATTATCACAGCCAATGGCTGTGATAATGTAATAAATTCAGTATAATAAAAATTAATAAATTTATCCTTAAATTGAAAATTTCTCCCTCAAAGTGTACTTTGCTAGATAAGTATACTTTGCAATGTTGATAAAATATGCCACTGGTTATACCCCTTATCCTTATGTGAGTATTACGATGAAATAGGCTACTGGTCCCAGCAACAGCACCTTGGGCGGTCGGACGTGGGTTGTATGCAAAACAAAGCACCATCCCATGACACACATTGTGGCCAAATATTATCTCAAAGTCAGTGCAGCTGTTCATAAGTTATTGAATAAACAAAAAATTATAAAATGTGTTCATACAATACGGATGCCCACATACTGCTTTGATAGTAAACGAGGTAAAATTCCAAGTCGATATGAGGGTTGAATCAAATCACAAATCGAAAGACACTTTGCGCATCTACTCATCATAAGGAAGCTACATACCAAGTTTCAGGTGTGTAGCTATTAGCGTTTAAAAGTTTTATGAGTTACAAGTCAAAATTGGAAAATTCTAAGTCAAACAGGGGGAGATTATCCATGACCCGGGGGTCAAATCAAAAATGAAAATAAACTTTGCACATCTACTCATCAAAAGGAAGCCACATACCAAGTTTCAGGTATGTAGCTAGTAAGGTTTAAAAGTTTTACGAGTTACAAGGTTGGTGAAGGACGGACGGGATGGACAAGGGTTAACACTAAATGACCCCCCCCACCTCCACCATCGTGGGGCATAAAAACTTTAACACATTGCCTTACAAAAAAGGTGAACATAAGCCCTCAGTGACTTTGACCTTGGGCGGAGAGATGTGGGTTGTATGCAAAACAAAGCACCATCCCTAGACACACATTGTGGCCAACTATTATCAAAATCAGGGAAGGGGTTCATAAGTTATTGAATAAAAAAAAAAAAAATTAACGCATTTGCCTTACAAACAAGGTGAACACAAGTCCTCAGTGACCTTGACCTTGGGTGGTCAGACGTGGGTAAATAAAGCACTATCCCTAGACGTGCATTGTGGCCAAATATTATCAGAATTGGTGAAACGGTTCAGGAGTTATTGAAAAATGAAAGATGTTACTAACGCACGTACGTACGCATGGATTAACATTATATCCCCAATTGCCTATCGGCGAGGGGGGGGGAGGGGGGGGGGGGGGGGGCGAGGGTGAGGGTGAGGGGGGGGGGGGGGGGTGAGGGATAATAAGCCCCATTTCTCCAGTCCTGAGAAACTGTCTGTGACGCAGGGCTCCAGATAAAGAAGAATTAGTAATTGAGTATTTTCACTCCATCATTTCTGAAGCAATTGGGTATTTCAAAATTTTAATTGGGTAAAATAAAATCACACTACTGTTTACACATCAACAGACAGCAAATATTGAAATATAGTTCGATTCGAAATGAAAACATGTCTTGGCATTTCATTAGTATGGTCTCCTAGACAATTCTAATGAAATACCAAGGTGTGTTTTAATGGAAAATAACAAAAATATGCTATATTTGTGGTCTGTTTATTGGTTTTTGCAGCATGATAAAGGTACCACAAAATTGTTATTGCTTTTTGATACTCGCTACTTCTGATTTCAATTGGGTTTTTGGTAATTTTAATTGGGTATTTAAGCAAATACGCAGCTTATCTGGAGCTCTGGTCGCATGAAAGTGTTAAATCCATACTATACCCAGATTTTAATATGATTGAAACATTTCAGGTTGACTTGGACATAAATGTATACCTTTTTCTTCACTTTCTTGAAGGCGTTCCTGTCAGGAAGTGGGAAATGCTTGTCGAAGAAGCCACTCTGCAATAGAAATGGCCGGTCTTATAAATAGGTTACAGAACTTGGAAAATCACAAGTAACTTCCCTTAGAACTACTTCCTGGGCATCATCAACATTATAATTGGCCTAATTTGTTGGTTTAATGTCATGTTAATTAGATTAAACAAAGCATTATGACGTCAAAGCAATGAACTCCGCCAATTACAACAACGATTCTTCGGATGTACTGTCTGTTTCACGAAACCTGCCCAAATTTTACGGCTATATAAATACATGTACCGTAATGCAAAAACAATATATTTTTGGATATTAAATTATAGCAACATTTAAGAATGAGCCTATTTTTTATTTCGTGAAATTTGGTCCAATATTGATTTTATTGTAAAAAAACAACAATTTACACATGTTAAATCCCCATAGACATCTTCACAGACACTCGGGAACCCTCGACCCATTCCGTAAAATCGCGAATAGAGACTCGGGAGTGACTGGGAGTGACTGGGAGGCTGCCATTTTTATTTTCAGCATTGCGTCTATGGTAAATCGAGAATGCATCTGTGTGGCCGAATCACCGGTTCATACGCCAGAACAGACCATCCGATATAAGCAAGCGGGTTCCCAGCCGCAGCAACAGCGAAGCAGTAAGCCGGGAACCAATTACTGTGGTCCCGCTCAAGCAAAATAAATAAAGGAAGCGAAGTAAATAGGGAACCAATTTGTTTATACTTTGCTGGAGAAGATCGTATTTTTTTTTAAAAGGGGGGGGGGGGGGGGGGGGGGGTGTAAATCGGACCCTTTTCCTATAATTTGTATTTAACCCTTCAAACAAGATAATTTTGACCGTACGGCGTGTGGAAAAGTTTAAGGGCATATATTTATATAAAGTTTGATAACCACTTGATATAATTAGATGCCCATCTCGTGTTCAAATCATTCTGTGTTATATATGAGCCGCGCCGTGCGAAAACCGGGCTTAATGACAACATTTTCAGTTTTTACTTTTTCGCGTATTCTGAATTGTACATCTTTTAAAAGCCATATGCCGCCAAAATTATCAATGTATCCAAATTATGTTTCATTTTAGAAGTAGGTTTATGACGCGTGGTAAAAACTTATATGACGTTTTAGATCAATGACGTCGAAATTACGATTATTTGTCATCTTTTATCGCATGTCAACCAAATTTGGATATCTCGTAGCCTGGCCAAGTGTCTCCCATTAGGCCAAGACAAAGTATGAAAATAATGTTTATGGCTCGTGTTGCAGTTGCTAATGTAACGTCATGTTTTGGATTGCGGCCCAAGTAACGTAATTTCGTATGAATAATGTTCAAATAAAGCAGAGTGAGGCGTTTCCCTGTTGTTTGGTGCTGTCTGAAATAATTTTGGGGAATAATAGCGACATCATTTAACATTTCGTATGCGACAACATATTTTAAAGTAGGCAGTAGGCCGCTTATAACATTAACTTTGTGACAAAACACGATACCGGGCAGATTTGGTAGCGTGATACCTTATATTTGTCACCGTGTGTCTTTCTTGAGGATCGCATTACCATCGCCTGATATACATTATTATGCAATCAAGTGATAAAACTGATGATTTGATACTACACAAGCACTTTCGACTACAAAAGCAAGTTTATGACCATCACATTTCCAATTAATATGTTGAATCATTTATTTTAAATTCAATACAAACCCCGGATATTTATGTCATTATATAGCTGCGTGTCTACCTCCATAAAATGATTTATGATAAAATGAGTGGCATTAAATGGCATATCATTCACTAAGTACTGGATAGAATTGTTCAAAAGTCTCAATTTACCAAGATAATAGATGGTAATATCGTTGGCATACACTAGGTTGTTCATATTTAAGATTATTTAGGAAACAAAGGGTAGTGTAAGCGAAGACTTCGCTGATATGTAGCCAGTTAAATTATGCGTTCACCATTTTGAATTCATAAGGACAACCGACGAAAGAGTAAAAATGTCAAAGAACGACAGTTAGGCGACAATATACAGCGCCTGAAGCATTTCTAAGTCATTGATGCTGCGAGGAACTCGTGCAAGTATCCTTGCTATAATATTTTGTCACAACACCATGGCCATAACGTCAAACATGTATTCATGTTCAATGACGTCACAAGTACGTGACGTCAAGTCATGACGTCATAATATGTGTACCGAGGTACAAGGTATCGCCTCATATTAGTGAAAGTTTCAGTAAGTTATCATTTTCCGTTTTCTGTTCACACTTAATGTTAACTGACACCAGTAAACGTAAATGGGAGGGCAAACTGTGAAGTTTTACGGCGACGCTAGACAATTTGAAACGTCGCTAGAAAATTTTGAAATGGTGGATATTGCCTGTGAGACGCAGCTATATAACGACAGAAAGTTGCGTTAATGTTTTTGGCTAAGTCCATGAACACAGTGGGCTGCATGGATGGACTAAATAATAAATATGGATAATGACAAATAAGTATATGAAGTTTCAAGCAAATTGGACCTGCAGAGATATACCAACAAGAGCGCCGGAGGTCACAATAAACGCCCACCGAGGCATGGTCAATGAAGCACAAAAAAACGTAGGTCAATGTCACATTAAGGTCAAATGGTATACATGTACGTGTATGTCACTTGCTGATCTACACCATTAGCTGACTGTTATGTGCACGAGTATGAAGTAAATTGGTTTAACACAAGGAATAGTAGAAGACAAGCATAAATTTGCATTTTCTGAGTCACAAATGGGGCATAACTCCATATGCTTTTAGGTGGAAATGTTTGTGTTACTAACTGCGGCACTTGATGGTAATCAGGTATGCAAAGTATATGAATTAGATCAGTGGAAAATGTAGAGTGAGTGAGTGAGTGAATAGGGTTTAACGTCCGCTTTTCTGACATAGAGGTACAAGCCTCAGGGAGTCTACACGCAGACGGGTCAACGGGGTCGTGTCCCGTATCCACCTGTCCAACGGGGGTAAATCCCAACTTCAGAACTCAATATTTACAATCAAAATATATATTCAGTCCTGAAATTAGAACAACCTGATCTGGTGCCAGGCCCTCGCCACACCAGCATCATTTATCCCATCCCCTAAAAGTAATAGGATTAGCGCTAATCTTACTTTTATATATGGGGCTTAGCCCGACTCAACTCTCACATACAAGAAAGCCAAAAATGTACATGAGGGCCAAATCCGGTATAGTGGGTTCCGGAAAGTATGAACCCAATCGTTAAGCCAGTTTAGTCGCCTTTTACGACAAGCAATGGCTACTGCAGCACTATTCTCAGGATCAGTTGATCCCGCCCCGGTGCCTGCACGGGGCGGAAAATGTAGAACTAGCTCACTGTAAATGTCAACTAGAAAATGTGTTCATAGAACACGGATGCCCCACATATCGCTTTGATAATAAATGAGGCCAAATTGCAAGTAAATTTTTGTTTACCCGAGCTTTAAAGTTTTTGAAGCACCAAGTATGTGACCTTGACACTGGGCTTGGCGGGATCAGGACGAACGTGGATTTTGCACAGGGCAGTAGAGGACCATTAGAGCAATGCGTATATGAAGTATGAAGCTGATCCGTGAAAGAAAACAGAAATTATAAGATATTTACCTGAGGTGTTAAAGTTTTTGAAGCACTAAGTATGTGACCTTGACCCTGGGCTTGGCAGGGGTAGGACGAACGTGGATTTGGCACAGGACAGTAGAGGACCATTCGAGCAATGCGTATATGAAGTATGAAGCTGATCCGTGGAAGGAAACAGAAATTATAAGAAATTTACCCGAGCGTTAAAGTTTTTGAAGCACCAAGTATGTGACCTTGACCCTGGGCTTGGCGGAGGCAGGACAAACGTAGATTTGGCACAAGGCGGTATAAGGCGGTAAAGGACCATTAGAGCAATGCGTATATGAAGTATGAAGCTGATCCGTTAAAGAAAACAGAAATTATAAGATATTTACCTGAGCGTTAAAGTTTTTGAAGCACTAAGTATGTAACCTTGACCCTGGGCTTGGTGGGGGCAGGACGAATGTGGATTTGGCACAGGACAGTAGAGGACCATTCGAGCAATGTGTATATGAAATATGAAGCAGATCGGTTGAAGGATGAAGAAATTATGAGACATAGACATTTACCCCGAGCGTTAAAGTTTTGTGACGGACGGACGGACGGACGGACGGACGTACGTTCTTACAGTACTATACTTATGTGGCTTATCACATGTTAAATATTAGCCACATAAAACGATTTTTAGCCACATAAAAGGATTTTTTAGGTGGCTAATTGTAACCAACCCTATCCTTTACCAAGTCCATAACCCTGTGGGGCTAGCCACATAAGTACCCTAATGTGTGCCCGGATGGACGGACGGGACGGACGGACAAGGGTAACACGAAATGCCCCCTCCACTATCGTGGTGGGGCATAAAAATAGGAATTTTGGATCTTAAACAATTATGTAATAATTATGTAAGGATTTGGGATGCAGTGAACATTGTTGTGTTACAGGTGTTGTGGTGGTCAGGTATGCAGGTATGAATGAATTGGATCAGTGGAAACAAATTTCGCTGTACGAGTCGAAAAGGGGAATAATGCACCAGAGCAATCGCCTCAGCGATACCTTCAATTTGATATATAGCATGAGCATATTCGGTCAAAAATCAAATTTGACCCCAATTTGACCCCACGGGCCACGCCCATTTTTGACCCCGGGGTCACCATTTTAACAACTTTGAAAGAGCATTGTAAATCGATCATTCCTACAAAGTTTCGTCGAAATCTGGCTAGCGGTTCATGAGAAAAATATTTTTTAAGAATTTATGCTATTTTTAGATGGCGGCCATCTTGGATTAGGGATGACCTCCATTTTAACAAATCTGAAAAGGCTTCACCCATGGACCATAACTTTTAAGTTTGGCTACCATGGGCCAAGCGGTTCATGTGAAGAAGAATTTTGAAATCTCTAATAAAAGAACCATTTGACATTTCGGCGGCCTTCTTGGATGACATAACAATCTGATTTCGACAAAAAATGCACCAGAGTGATCGCTCATTGATATCTTCAATTTGATAAATGACATGACCATATTCGGTCCAAAATAAAATTTGACCCCAATTTGACCCCACGGGCCACGCCTATTTTTGACCCCGGGGTCACCATTTTAACAACTTTGAAAGAGCATTGTGCATCGATCATTCCTACCAAGTTTTGTCGAAATCCGGTTGGCGGTTCTTGAGAAGAAGATTTTTTGAAGAATTTGTGCTATTTTTAGACGGCGGCCATCTTGTATTACGTAATGACGTCATTTTAACAATTAAAAGCAATCCCCCTACCTAAGGACCATGACCATGAAGTTTGGTGACTATTGTTACCGAGGAGAAGACATTTGAAAATGTTCACGGACGACGACGGATGACGGACACATTGCGGTAACAATAGCTCACATGAGCTTCGCTCAGGTGAGCTAAAAACTAGTTTCCATTTTCCATAATGAAATCATCAACAAAAGAACTGAGCGTCCTTGTTATTTCTTTTAATCCATTAGATTGTGTTTGTTTGTTTGTTTGTTTGTTTGTTTGTTTGTTTGTTTGTTTGTTTGTTTGTTTGTTTGTTGGGGTTTAATACGGCCTATCAACAGCTAATGTCATTTAAGGCCGGGTCAATGGGTTTAGTACTAAATCCCATATATTATCTGTACAAATGGGGGGACAATCCCAAAATCAGAACTGAATATTTACAATGAAGAAACTTTATATTCAGCCAGGAAATCAGAATAATCCTGATCTGATGCCAGGTCCTCGTCACACCAGAATCACTTGGAAATAGAGCTTATGTGTTTTGTGACCAGTGTAGCTCCTGATCAAATAGCACACTTGTGTAGCCTGATAATGATCTATATTGCTTGTTAGAACCACGACGGATGTCGATGGAATGGCGAACAGTGCAGATCCTGATCAGACTGCAGATGCTGCAGCTATGCTGGTTGAAAACAGTGTAAGGTCTGTATTTATTTTCATTTGACGGCCCATATATACTCTACTGTCCGTTTCACGAGAGCTGCCCAAATTGTATGGCTATATAAACAATGCAAAAACAATTATTTTTTGGATAATGTTAAATTTAAGTATGAGCCTTCTTTTTATTTTCTGAAATTTGGTACAATATTGATTTTATTACGAAAATACAATTTCCCCATGTATTTCCCCATACAATTTATCCCATAGATTTCCCCATATTAAATTCCCATAGACATCTTCACAGAGTGAGTGAAGATGTCTATGGGAATTTAATATGGGGAAATTTTTCTAATTTCAGAAATAGCTGACCGATTTTCAAAATTTAACTTCTGTTTTCTTAGTTAGATCATTTCCAAGCTATCTAGCAAGATTTCGGAGTCAATTTCCCATTATTATTTTTTTCGTCTCCTACCACAGCTCCTCCACCTCCTTTCCCCCCATGTTAAATTCCCATAGAGATATAAATTTTTCGTAATAAGATCAATATTTGACCAAATTTAACGAAATAAAAAGAAAGCTCATTCTTAAATTTTGATAAAATTTAATATTATAAAAAAAAGAGATTGTTTTTTAATTGTTTACATGGCAGGTTTCATGAAACAGACAGTAGGGTAATTTACTACCAACCATCTGTTTTAGTGTGTTCCTGTTCACTTTATCCAATGCTGAACACTTCGATTCTATTCTCCGATGAACTCTGAAATTAGATCAATGTTTATTATTAAAGTTACTGTGTGTCAGATGATGTCTCAGATTTCCAATACAAATGTATGTGGTTTTCGCTCCATCCACAGTAAATGACATACATGTACATATAATTCCAGCACAAAAATATTTACACAATTCCCTAACATTTGATTGGCCCGTACCAAGTCTCTGTCCAAAATTTATGTCCCAGTAAACTCCCACGCCAAACTACTTTCCGTAACCGTGAGGCGCAGTCAAAATAATTCTTAAGAAAACGGAAAATGAACACATTTTCTTGATGAATTTATTTCAAATGCTGGAATTATAAGGAATGAATGGCCTTTTTGTGGAATTTATCGGGGATATAAACTTGGAAAAGTTGCGGGAATACTGGACGAGGCCTTCCGGCCTTCGTCCAGTATTCCCGCGACTTTTCCAAGTTTATACCCGATAAATTCCACAAAAAGGCCATTTATTCCTATATTATATAAATCAATCGCACCACTACTGTCTGTTCCACATTTTTCTACCGACGAACTTTTGGCAATTAAGCACATTAATTCTTAAAAATATTTAAATGTAAGTACTTTTTCATCAATGAAAAAAGTCACCCTCCCCAATCGGTCCACAAATAAAACATTATTAAAATGATTTATTTTTAGCCCCCATGTTAAATTCCCATAGGAAAATAGTTTTTTCGCAATAAAATCAATATTTGACGTAATTTCATCAAATCATTTTTTTGGGGGAGGGTGACTTTTTTTGTTATTTAATGTGTTTAATGGCCAAAAGATCGTCCTCAGCAAAACGTGGAAGAGACAGTAGTTATTTTTCAGTATTTTAACTCTTTTTTTTACCGAAATATCCCCCAATGTTTTACAGAATAGGTTTATAAATATGATACAATTTTTTTTTCTGTTCTTTTTCATCACTTTCTAGGCATATCTGAGAGACCCAGTGCCTTTTATGGCGACTCATACTGGGATTCACACCAGGGACTAAGAGTAATCGTTCCTGGCACAAGATCAGGATATTGTGCTTTCAGTGCTGGAATGGTTAGTGAAATTCCCGTGCTGAAAATGTAATGCTTTCCGTACACAGACACACATCCATCTGTATATCTGGCTGTGACTGGAGAAATGGGGCTTATGGGTTTCGCGACCAGTGTAGATCCAGATCAGACTGTGCATCCGCACAGTCTGATCAGGATCTGCACTGTTCACAATTCCATCAATTAAACACCCGTCATGCTTCTAACCAGCAATAAAGATCATTATCAGGCAACAGGAGAGTGCTATTTGATCAGGACAGGAGCTACACTGGTCACAAATCCAAAACGTCCATATTCTCCAGTCACAGCCATGTATCAGTGCTCCAGATAAGCTTTGTGTCGAAAGCCTGTGCATCCACTGTGGTAGACAAGCAAGACATTGAATGAATGGGCGTTTATGTCATATGTGGAAGTGACTGGAGAAATTTGACTTATGGGAGTTACCGTATGTACAGTGTAGCTCCGGATCAAATAGCACTCTTATAGCCCAATAACAATCTGCATTACTTGTTAAAAGCATGACGGGTGTTCCATTGATGGAATGACGAACAGTCCAGATCCTGATCAGACTGTGCGGATGCACAGGCTGATCTGAAACAACACTGGTCGCAAAACCCATAAGCCCCATTTCTCCAGTCACAACCGTATACAACTTCACTGACAAATGGACGCACAATCAGATACAATCAATCTAGACTGTGGCACACTGGCAAATGGACGCACAGTCAGATACCATCAATCTAGGCCGTGGCACACAGCCAAATGGATGCACAATCAGATACAATCAATCTAGGCCATGGCACACTGGCAAATGGATGCACAATCAGATACAATCAATCTAGGCTGTGGTACACAGGCAAATGGACGCACAATCAAATAGAATCAATCTAGGCCGTGGCACACTGGCAAATGGACGCACAATCAGATACAATCAATCTAGGCCATGGCACACTGGCAAATGGATGCACAATCAGATACAATCAATCTAGGCTGTGGTACACTGGCAAATGGACGCGCAATCAGATAGAATCAATCTAGGATGTGGCGACGCACAATCAGATACAATCAATCTAGGCTGTGGCACACTGGCAAATGGATGCACAATCAGATACAATCAATCTAGGCCGTGGCACACTGGCAAATGGACGCATAATCGGATAGAATCAATCTAGGCTGTGGCACACTGGCAAATGGGCGCACAATCAGATAGAATCAATCTAGGCTGTGGTACACTGGCAAATGGACGCACAATCAGATAGAATCAATCTAGGCCGTGGCACACTGGAAAATGGATGCACAATCAGATAGAATCAATCTAGGCCTTGGCACACTGGCAAATGGACACACAATCAGATAGAATCAATCTAGGCCGTGGCACACTGGAAAATGGATGCACAATCAGATAGAATCAATCTAGGCCGTGGCACACTGGCAAATGGACACACAATCAGATAGAATCAATCCAGGCTGTGGCACATTGGCAAATGGATGCACAATCAGATAGAATCAATCTAGTCCGTGGTACACTGGCAAATGGATGCACAATCAGATAGACTCAATCTAGGCTGTGGCACATTGGCAAATGGATGCACAATCAGATAGAATCAATCTAGGCCGTGGTACACTGGCAAATGGACACACAATCAGATAGAATCAATCTAGGCTGTGGCACATTGGCAAATGGATGCACAATCAGATACAATCAATCTAGTCCGTGGTACACTGGCAAATGGATGCACAATCAGATAGAATCAATCTAGGCCTTGGCACACTGGCAAATGGACGCACAATCAGATAGAATCAATCTAGGCCATGGCACACTGGAAAATGGATGCACAATCAGATAGAATCAATCTAGGCCGTGGCACACTGGCAAATGGACGCACAATCAGATAGAATCAATCTAGTCCGTGGTACACTGGAAAATGGATGCACAATTAGATACAATCAATCTAGGCTGTGGCACACTGGAAAATGGACGCACAATCATATACAATCAATCTAGGCCGTGGCACACTGGCAAATGGATGCACAATCAGATAGAATCAATCTAGTCCGTGGTACACTGGCAAATGGATGCACAATCAGATACAATCAATCTAGGCCGTGGCACACTGGCAAATGGATGCACAATCATATACAATCAATCTAGTCCGTGGTACACTGGCAAATGGATGCACAATCAGATAGAATCAATCTAGGCCTTGGCACACTGGCAAATGGACGCACAATCAGATAGAATCAATCTAGGCTGTGGCACATTGGCAAATGGGCGCACAATCAGATACAATCAATCTAGGCCGTGGCACACTGGAAAATGGATGCACAATCAGATAGAATCAATCTAGTCCGTGGTACACTGGAAAATGGATGCACAATTAGATACAATCAATCTAGGCTGTGGCACACTGGAAAATGGACGCACAATCAGATACAATCAATCTAGTCCGTGGTACACTGGCAACTGGATGCACAATTAGATACAATCAATCTAGTCCGTGGCACACTGGAAAATTGATGCACAATCAGATACAATCAATCTAGTCCGTGGCACACTGGAAAATGGATGCACAATCAGATACAACCAATCTAGTCCGTGGCACACTGGCAAATGGATGCACAATCAGATACAACCAATCTAGTCCGTGGCACACTGGCAAATGGATGCACAATCATATACAATCAATCTAGACGTGGTACACTGGCAAATGGATGCACAATCAGATACAACCAATCTAGTCCGTGGCACACTGGAAAATGGATGCACAATCAGATAGAATCAATCTAGTCCGTGGTACACTGGCAAATGGATGCACAATCACATACAATCAATCTAGGCCGTGGCACACTGGCAAATGGACGCACAATCAGATACAATCAATCTAGCCCGTGGTACACTGGCAAATGGATGCACAATCAGATACAATCAATCTAGGCCGTGGCACACTGGCAAATGGATGCACAATCAGATACAATCAATCTAGTCTGTGGTACACTGGCAAATGGATGCACAATCAGATACAATCAATCTAGGATGTGGTACACTGGCACAATCAGATACAATCAATCTAGGCCATGGCACACTGGCAAATGGACGCACATCAGATACAATCAATCTAGACTGGTACACTGGCAAATGGACGCACAATCAGATACAATCAATCTAGGCCATGGCACACTGGCAAATGGACGCACATCAGATACAATCAATCTAGGCTGTGGCACACTGGCAAGCGTGATTGATTGAATGGGCATTCAAGTCTGTACACCAGCAAGGTCATATGCTGACGGGAGTGTTATTTTATGGTGATGGGGGCTGCCATTCGTCACTTGGCCCCTGGGGTGAATCCCAGTAACAGTCATCGTTAGGGTAGCAATCACTGTAGGGATGGACTCATTTTAATATACCGACCCACCACCCTGAAACTAGAGCAAGTGAACAGGGGCTCACGGATACACCGGCCACTAATACAAATTTATATTGTTACTTAAAGGTACAATAATACATGCCCACTCAGTAGGCACAACATGTTCTTTATAGGAATTAAATAAGTGTATAATTGTGTCACTATTCCACCAGTTCTAAAAATTACAAGTGCCCACTATACAGATATAACCATTTAGTAATATTTATTTTACTGATAGTGACTCGCGGTGGTATCAGGTTATTTTCATATGCAAATGAGGCACGATATTTTTTAATTATTTATACTAATTAAATGTGTCGCATGAAAATAAAACAACATTTTCGACAGATTATAAAGTATGATCATTGTACATCAAAACATAAATACAGAGAATAAATAGCAATGTCCGTTAACATTTTAAGAAAACACGGTTATCGCCCCTGATATCAGTGTGGAAGTTTACGTCTGATATAAAATGTTTGTTTGTTTGTTGGGTTTTAACGGCCTATCAACAGCTAAGGTCAGGTCAATGGGTTTAGTACTAAATCCCATATATTACCTGTACAAGTACATGTACATGTTCAAGTGCATGTACAAATGGGGGAAAAATCCCAAAATCAGAACTGAATATTTACAATAAAAGAAATATATATTCAGCCCTGAAATCAGAATGATCCTGATCTGATGCCAGGTCCTCGACACACCAGAATCACTTGGCCCCCTCCCAAAAGCAGTAGGATCAGTAATAATCTTACTACTTTTATAATGGGCAATAACTCAATTCAACTCCCAGGTAACAAAAAGAGCCAAAGATAAAAACGTACCTGAGGACCAAACCAAGCAGATCGTGATTCCTATAAGGAACACCACCGTTAATTTACACCATTTATACCCACCTGATATAAAATGCATAATAACGCCAATCAATATGTGGGGTAATGGTGAATGAATATTTATATTGCCAGAAAATGTCTCAGATGATGTCTCTGATATAAAGAACATTTTATTGGGCATGCACAGGCTGATCTGGGTCTGCAGTGGTCACAAATGCCATAAGCCCTAATTTCTCCAGTGACAGTCACATGTAACAAATGTCCATACTCTTTTTGAGATTCATGGCCATTGTCACGCCCTTGAAGTTTCTCCGTTGCCATGGAGATTGTGTCTTCCAACTCGGACACTACCTTCTTCTCTCTGGAAAATAATTGAGACAAGTCAAATGATTTAGTACCAAAAGACGATGTGCGATATTTCATGAAAAATATTTACGATATTTTCCGTAAATGACGTCTAAAGTTGACCAAATGTTCAGGGCAAATGCCAAAAAGCAGCATAGAATTACACAGTTACAAATGCGGAATTGCACAAAAGCAAATGTGGCATGAATTACACAGAAAACATAATAAAATAAAATGGCTGGTCTCTATTACAAACATTTTTACTGTAGGTAATAGATTTTCACTATCACTGCATACATGTATTTTTGTTGTTGTTGTAAGAATGGCAAATTACAAACAATATGGTAACAACATCGGGAATAATAAGCCAGCCAGTCTTAAGAGCTGGGGCCCGTTTCACTAAACTTTGCACGATAAAAAAGTTAGTATGAAGATTTTTATTAATTCGCTTCTCACATTAACATGGTTGACTAATTCTACGAGTTTCCACCTACATGTACACATCACTACATGCAAACAAATCCACTAAAATCTTATAATTCCAGCACAAACATATTTACACAATTCCCTAACATTTGATTGGCCTGTAGCAAGTCTCTGTCCAATACTGGACGAGGCCTTAACAAAAATACAATTTTAGAAAAAAAAAAAAAAAAAAATCGTAATTTTTTATCGCTTTGTCCAGTATTCCCGCGACTTTTCCAAGTTTATACCTCGATAAATTCCACAAAAAGGCCATTCATTCCTATAATTAACATCGCCTATCAGTGTACACGTTATTATAAATTCCAATTTTGCACGTACAAACTTCTTAGTCGTACAAACTTCTTAGTCGTACAAAGTTTAGTGAAACGGGCCCTGGTCTCATAAATTCTCTAAATTTATTTGTGGCTGTGACTGGAGAAATGGGTCTTATGGGTTTTGTGACCAGTGTAGATCCAGATCAGCCTGTGCATCCGCACAGTCTGATCAGGATCTGCACTGTTCACAATTCCATCAATTAAACACCTGTCATGCTTCTAACCAGCAATATAGATCATTATCAGGTAACAGGAGTGTGCTATTTAATCAGGACAGGAGCTACACTGGTCACAAATACAAAACGTCCATATTCTCCAGTCACAGCCACGTATCAGGACCCGTATTCATAAAGAATCTTAGTCACGTCTTAAACTTAAAGTTGATCTTAACTTCCTACTTCGACTAAGTTTTCGACTTACGGTCGTCTTAAATTTTAAGAAAATCTTAAGTCCTATTCATAAAGGTAAGTTGACTAAGAATTGTCTTAAACACTGTTAAATCTAAGAAAAACTTAAGACACCTCATAGGTAGTCTTAAAGCAATCTTAACTTTAAGAAAAAGTTAAGATTTGAAAAACAATGGCGTCCACCAAGTATCGTGCCCCGCTTGCACTTTATAAAATCCATTTTAGAAGGTAATTCTGAAACTGAACTCATAACTTGCGCATTTAGTGGATGCAGACCTTCGATTTTACTCCGTAACAGTTACTGACCTTTGAAAATAAAGCTGACTGCGGGTAAAATTGCTGGGAATATATTGGTGTTGCGCCGTGAAAAACAAATTTCGTTTCACGAACGTTCCATAGTAAAATGTAATTTTGCGTATACATTCTATCGTCATTCAATCGGGGATTATGCCTATAACTTAGTTGACATGATGACAAACGAATCCATGTATCTCCTGGTTTTGTACGGTACGTAATTAAAAGCAGTGCGTCCCATTTCTCGGACACCTTTTGCTGGCCACCCGTAACTTCTTTTCACTTCGTACCCATTCCGTTTCGGCCTCGGTACATCAAACATTTCTAATACACACAAATATGGCATTGAAACACTACACATTGGCCGGAATGGCAACTCTCATACAAAATATAAATGTCTCAGCGAATATAATTGTGATATTTGAATTATTTACCGTAGTTGATTTTTAAAGTCGTACATGTATCTCACTGAACTGAATGTGTGACATAAAAATAACCTGCGAGCCTTCGGGCTGTAAGTTGCCCTGCGTGACAGCAAGACAATTTGGGTTAGGTTCTTCCATTTTGAATGAACTTAGTTATATACTAATGTCTATGTACATGTAGTTCAGCTGTTGCTTAGCGTGTGTTGCTCCGCTTATGGCCATATAACATTAATGTATTTAAAGGTACATGCCCACTCAGTAGGCACAAAATGTTCTTTATAGGAATTAAAACAAGTGTATTTAAATTGTCTCACTATTCCACCGGTTCTAAATATTACGAGTGCCCGATATACATGTACAGATAAAATAATTTAGTAATATTTATTTTACTGATAGCAACTCGCAGTGGAATCAGGCTATTTTCATACTCAAATGAGGAATGATAATTATTTATACTAATTAAATGTCACCTGAAAAAATAATAATTTTGACTGATTATAAAGTATGATCATTGCACATCAAAATATAACTACATAGAATAAATGAGCTCTGCTGTGCAATTTCCAACCATAGGGTCGGAATTTCACATTTTTTCTTTTTGACAGTTTTTTGTAGCACAGACAATGTACTTTCCTCCAAAAAACATTGAATTTTGTAAATATTCCATCTAGTTAAAATTATGATTAACTCAACTCTAAATTGCCACATATATGGTATACTAGTATACACCTATACATAAACGTGCGATGATTTTGCAAATAGACAAACAACCCAGTCTGGTGATCTTCATTATGAGGAAGCTTATCATTACTGGAATGATTAAATTACTTAAAATAACTGGTATCTGTTTTGAACAACTCGCTTCTAAAACGAGCATAGGATATGCAAATATCATTCTTGGAATTGCTCAACTTTTCTGAATGCAGTGTATGTATTAGTCTATCAGATTCAGCCAAACACGAATATTAATTTCACAATAGGGAAAAGATTATATCGTTGTAACTACATATTCTATAGTTTTGTATATACGGTACATTGTATTGATGAAAACTAACTTAGTCCCTGCAGGTGCCATGAATATTATCACCTTCAAAAGTGCTATATAACTCTACACACCATTCATACAGCACATAAGTCCAACCCCCGCTGATGCCTAGTCTCTTTACAAAACTTAACATGAGAGAAATTGGTTATAACTTCTATTTCCTTGCTCGGATCTGCTTCACATTTCACACACGCATTGCTCCAATGGACCCCTACCACCGTGTGACAAATTCACGTTCGTGCCCAGAGTCAAGGTCACAAACCCACACACTTGGGATTTTTTTTTACATATTTAGGGGTACCTGGGCGCACGCCTCGCTTACTGACCAATCTAGTTCAATATGTATTCCTACGCCAGTAGTAAAGGAGTGCATTAGAAATAGGTTAACCGCATTGTAATTTTGAAATTGCGGCGTATATCAGAAAATGATAGGTCGGAAAACATTAAACAGATTTTCCGACCTATCATTTTCTGATATACGCCGCAAATTTGAAAATTACAGACTTGGAAAAAATCTACATATTTATGGGCACCTGGGCACATGGGGGGGGGGGGGTAGGGGTATTCCGTAAGCCTTGCTTACTGACAAATCTAGTTGTGACCAGTGTAGCTCCTGATCATACAGCACATTCCTGTAGCCTGCTAACGACCTACATTGCTTGTTTGAAACATGACAGATGTTTCATTGATGGAATGACGAACAATGCAGATCCTGCCAGACTGTGAATACACAGGCTGTTCTGGATCTACACTGGTCATAAAACCCATAAGCCAAATTTTATTGGAGGCCTTTTATTGGCCTTGGCGGGCCGTCTACAACCGCTTCAATCATTGACTTGAAACTTAATATGCATGTTTACCATCCTACAAATATTCACTGTGCGCAACACCCATGCTGCCCACGTGTCCAAGGTCAAGGTCAAATGTCTTAGAAGTTTGCGTTAAAGTTTTTGCAAACTTTGCGTTAAAGATTTTACGTATGTTATATCTCCTCAACCGCTTCACTCATTGACTTGAAACTTCATATGCATGTATTATTATATAATACTTGTATAAATATCACATACGCATAATATTGGTACATTGCATATATAAAGAGCAGATCATATTATCTTATACTATTGGTACGGTTGTACCATATCCAGGGGCATAGCAAACAATTATATTGTGTTGGTGCAACATGTATGTTTGGAGCCGATGTATGCAATCAAGTACAATTATTGTGGATATATCTTAAATTTTGATAAATCATCAACATCTTGCTGCTACGTGCAAATTATATGTATTGATATTGTAACAAAATTGAGGTTTACAGTTACCTGCCTCACTGTGCATGAGCTCTTCATGTAGTTAGCGATGTGGCCATATATAGGTTCTAGACTCGATACACGTAGCCGCCCAGACAATATGGGTTGTATTGTACCCAGCCACAGTGAGTCACGTCGGTGATTGCATCGTCACCTGATTTATCAAGGCCCTTCAAGGGCATATTGTATTACATCACGAGACTATGTCACGTGAGTTCATTTAAGGTTGCATGTGACAGAAAATACTGTGATATACAAAAAAAGCAGTCAACCGGTTTCATGTTTCAGTTTCTAATTTCACTAATGCATCAGTTTTGATGTATTCACTTAAAATTTATAATTAATACATCGCATTGAATTTCTTAATAGATGTTATCCCAGTAACAGTGCATGGTATGGTGATTTGTATTGTCACGTTTCTGTTCCTGATGACATTGATTGCAATGTAGAGAAGGTCGGACAAAGCGGATCGGACAAAGCAGGTCACTATTCGTTAATGCGTACGCACGTCAGTCCCTCCATACTTCCACACTAATCCATTTTTGACAACGTTGCTAAACATATTACTCAAAATTATCATACATTTATGTCATCCACCCAACTTCCAGCCAACACTTCCGTAAATCAAACATAGCACAAAACCACTCGGCCACCAAGGTCGACATGGCTTCAGCAGTAAACTGTTCACTTTTATCGATCGGCTAGGGAAGCAACTCCTCTCGGGATTGTAGTAATGTACAAACAACCTTGTGAAATCCGCCTCAAATCAAATTTTCAGACAAAATATTAATTAGTTAACAGTTTATTTTCACGTTGTAATAAAATAAATATACTAAACTAGTATGTGGTGGCAGTAGGCTATGTATACATGGTTTACATTCCTTCCTGAATCCAAACCGTTTGTCAAACATCGAAACGATTCGGTAGGCATACTCAGTACTTAACATAGTCAGTATTCATCGATTACATAGACTAGAGTAGAGACACAAGAGCTCACGAATCATACAAAAATCAATAATCAAACTATATGCAAAGTTTCTACTTAGATCAAAATCGTCGACTCTCAGTTTCCCAGCTAAGTTTGTCACATAAATTGACGTTAGACGTTAAGCGACTCAATTCTGAAACGTCGTCTGCTCCACATGATGACGTCAGAAAACCAGGATTTCCGACGTAACGTTATTTTGAGCCTAACGTTGGAAATCGCTCAGCAGCGCTCAAATAGTCATGTCTGTTAACATTTTAAGGAAACACGGTTATCGCCCCTGATATCGGTGTGAAAATTTATGTCTGATATAAGATGTATAATAATGCCAATCAATACGTGGGTCGTGGGGTAATGGTGAAAGAACATTTATTTTGCCAGAAATGTCTCTGATATAAAGAATATGTTGTGCCTACTGAGTGGGCATGTACCGTTAATATCATCCCTGCACGACACCAAACAATAATGCCAGATTAATCGTTTATTTTCCTATATTTGAAGAAAAATCATTAATAGCGTTAACTGTTAACACTAATTTCAACAAATTTTATTAAAAAATAGTAAAATTCCACCACCACGCCATTTTCCCACCAAATTCCGATGATATTCAGTAAATTAATTTCATATGGCATATTCTGAGATTTATGTTGAATAATAATGCCAGATTAATCTTTTATTTTCCTATAATCAGTATATATATAATTACAGGCTACGCTCGTTTACTCAAAGTCGCTTACGTCGAAATCACCGGTTACGTCGAATTACTAGCACGGTCCCGTTTAAAATCCTATTATTTTCCATATAACTAAGTTCGGTTAAGTCAAATTTCGATAACTCAAATTTTCCGTTTATTCGAAGGTATATTTAGGTCCCGAAAACGTAAATCTATTGTATTTCACACTCGTTAAGTCGAAATGTCAATTTGCGGAGGTAAGTAGAAGTTTGTCACCTGCAGTTTACCTGATCAAAGTCGGGTATTCAGACCGTAGTTAAAGGTGTTTGCGTTGACACTGATTAAACAGGCCTCCCGCAATGACCGTCGGTGATCATTAACTGGTGAGCAATAAATGGCAACTATTTTAATTGGACTGGCATTAAATGCTTTTACTCGAACGTTAATTAAAGTGAACACAAGTTGCGCGATTAGAAATGAGTGAAATATTTCACACTCGATCGTGTGTATATATCTCCCGAATGTGACAGCATCAGTATAGGGACGAAACATTGAATGGGCGAGTTTTATGTTCTAAACATTATTAGTTTGTACAATCAAGTCTGGTCAGAAATAATCATTAATAATAGTGTTGCAAATCAGTATTTCTTGTTGTTTTGTGTTGTTTCCGTGTATAATTTATTAAAATAATTCATAAAATATGATGTTCTTGTTATTATTTATTTCATTGGTGAACTGAATATGTACATATCGCTACATGCACATGTCACGTGTGCCACATCCGGGTTATCTATTAATTACACACAGACATGCATATGTGTATTTGTAAACAAACCGAAAGTGTTTAAATATGATTCGTCTTAGAAACAGCATTTAACATGTATCCATGTACATTTAATTGCTAAAATAAATCATATTTACTACTCAAGACTACATCAGCAAGTAATCATTTGGTTCTAACTGTCAATAAAATAGTTTGTTGTCCGACAGGTTGCGTACTACGGATACGTCAAACTACGGTTAACTCAAAGTATTTTTTTATCTCCCTTCGAATTCGAGTAAGTGAGTGTGGCCTGTATATGTATTTGAAGGAAAATCATAAATAATTTAATATTGTTTTTTACACTAATTATTCACGAATGCCTGTGTCACATTTTAGGCCGTCAGTATGTTGATAGGATGGTGTAATCAGAGCTCCAGATAAGTTTTGTATCTCAAGAGTATTGAACCCCAGATTTCAAATTCAGTGCATATTTTAAGTTAACAGTATACTACACCACCCTATCATCAGGACGACTGCCTGTGGCTGATAATAGTCAAGTTATGGAGTACGGTACTGGAACATTTATTGTTTTCACATTCAAACAGTTGATTTAAACCTGTACTACAATGTATCTCTTTCAGGTATCACAGGCTGCTGTGGAATCGTCACTGGACTGAACTGGACGTGACAGAAACTGGTGCATGCTCTGGACATACTCTTGTGGAGCAAGCTGATTATTTAATGTGAACAGTGTTTAGATTGAAGTTTTCATTCAAGACCCTTGTGCTAAAATTTGGATTAATTATACTCATTGTATCAGGGTACATGAATGGGATCATGTGGTTTCCAAAAGTTTCCGTTTTAAGACGTGACATAATCTTTGGCGTTATTTAAACAGTAGATTTTCTTGAAAATCTTCCTTTTGATGATATATAACTCTAACAAATATGAAACATGTTTTATGTTGCTGTAAAAGTCTTTACAAACTCTTATATTCAACTTTCACAAAGAATCGAGTACATATTTCTCTGATGTTAAGTTTTGTAAAGAGACTAAGTATGTGACCTTGACCTTGGGATCAGCGGGGGTTGGACAGTCGTAGATTTGTCACAGCATGATAGTACAACCTTAGAGGAATGCACAAGTGAAATAATAAGAATTTTCAATGAAGGAAATAGAAGTTATAACTTATTTCTCTGATGTTAAGTTTTGTAAAGAGACTAAGTATTTGACCTTGACATTGGGATCAGCGGGGGTTGGACGGTCATGGATTTGGCACAGCATGGTATTAGAGCCTTACAGGAATGCATGTGTGAAATATTAAGAATTTTAGATGAAGAAAATAGAAGTTATAACAATATTTCTCTGATGTTAAGTTTACAGACTAAGAATTTGACCTTGACCTTGGGATCTGCGGGGGTTGGACGGTCGTGGATTTGGCACAGCATGGTAGTAGAGCCTTACAGGAATGCATGTGTGAAATATCAAGCATTTTAGATGAAGGAAATAGAAGTTATAACAATATTTCTCTGATGTTAAGTTTACGGACGCACAGACGGACGGACGGACGGACGGACGGACGGACGTTCTTACAGTACTATACTTATGTGGCTTATCACATGTTAAATATTAGCCACATAAAACGATTTTTAGCCACATAAAAGGATTTTTTAGGCGGCTAATTGTAACCAACCCTATCCTTTACCAAGTCCATAACCCTGTGGGGCTAGCCACATAAGTACCCTAATGTGTGCCCGGACGGACGGACGGACGGACAACCGGACTCCAGTATACCCCCCCACAACTCGTTGCGGGGGGTATAATAAGTGAATAAGAAATAATACACTAAAATATGTGAATGTTTAAATTTGTTTTATGTTATGGTCATTTGTTCCCTATTTAATAATGAAGAAAAGCAATAACCCATTTGTAAAAATAAAATATGCATTGAATTTGAAATCAGGGGGTACAATACTCTTTAGACACACAGCTTATCTGGAGCTCTGTAGCCGATTTCACCAACATTGCAAAGTATGCTTTTCTAGCAAAGTATACTTTGAGGGAGTAATCATTTATTTTTCCTGAAATACATTATTTCATATAGAACTAACGACTGCATATATTTGATGATTAAAAGTATGCAGAATTATTATACTGAATTTATTACATTATCACAGCCAAATTGGCTGTGATAATGTAATAAATTCAGTATAATAAAAATTAATAAATTTATCCTAAAATTGAAAATTTCTCCCTCAAAGTATGCTTTGCTAGATAAGTATACTTTGCAATGTTGGTGAAATAGGCTACTGATGTATATATAATTATGTTGAGGAAGCGCTCTATGAAAGCCACCCTCACCTTTCAATATCCTCGCGGACCTGACTGTTCTGGGCCTGGAGGAAGCTGGAGCACTGTCGCAGCTGTGACACGCGTTGTTGGTGATCGTCCATCAACATCTGATATCGCACTTCCTCGTTCTCCGGCAAACCTGCCGTGCCGAGGATTGTAACACTTTATGAGTATGCACTCCAATCTCATGCTCAAAAGCTGGCAGTTTGATTGGTCGAGTCTGAGCTGAGCTCAGTCTTTGCACTCAGCATCGGTCAATGAAATGCTTGATTTTGAGTACAAATTCAGAACATGATCATAAGGTTTTTTAACCCTTACACGGCTATCTTAATTTTTTGTCGTCTACTGCTTATTTTCTATTTTCCAGTTTTATCATCAAAAACATGCTTTGACAGCACCTTAGAATAATTTACAACATGGTTTGACAGCACTTTAGAATCATTTCCAAAGTGTTGTCATACCATGTTTTTATTGAGAATTAAGTCAAGATATAAAAGCAACAGCAGACGACAATTGTTGTGAGTAGCGGTCTAAGGGTTAGGTTATCAAAAACATCATGTGACAACACTTTAGAATAATTGACAACATGCTTTGACAGCACTTCAGAATCATTTCCTTTGGAAATGATTCTGAAGTGCTGTCAAAGCATGTTTTTATTGAGAAATAAGTCGAGATATAAAAGCAACAGCAGACGACAATTGTTGTGAGTAGCGGTTTAAGGGTTAGGTTATCAAAAACATCATGTGACAACACTTTAGAATAATTGACAACATGCTTTGACAGCACTTCAGAATCATTTCCTTTGGAAATGATTCTGAAGTGCTGTCAAAGCATGTTTTTATTGAGAAATGCTCAAGTAAAAGCGCACGACAATTGTTGTGAGTACGTCTAAGGGTTAGGTTACAAAAAATAAGTACAACTCTTTAGAATAATTGAGCTATCAGCACTTCAGAATCATTTCTTTGGAGATTCAGAAGTGCGTCAAAGCATGTTTTTATTGAGAAATAAGTCAAGATATAAAAGCAACAGCAGACGACAATTGTTGTGAGTAGCGGTCTAAGGGTTAATATAATATTTGATCCAATGTCGTGCTCCTTGCAGTTTGATTGGTCACGACTACGCTGCGCTGAGCTGAGCCTCGGCCAATCAAAATGCTCGATTTTGAGTACAAATTCAGATAACATGATCATAAAATGTTGTAATATTATATCTAATCATGCTTAATAGCTGGCAGTTTGATTGGCCGAGTCTGAGCTGAGCTCAGTCAATCAAAAAGCTTGATTTTGAGTACAAATTCAGAGAATTTGATTGTAATGGGGTTTTTTAATATTGGATCTAATCTTGTGCTCAAAATCTGGCAGTTTGATTGGCCGAGGCTGAGCTGAGCTGAGTCGCGGCCAATCAAAACTAGATTTGTCAGTAAGCGGGGGCTTACGGAATACCCCCCCGCGTCAGCCCTGACCTAGAATGAATTCCAGCTCGCATACTATCATTTTCAGATAAAAGACTATGTCAGCACATATGGAGAGTGCGATGGTGGTTCCAGTTGAAAAAAGCAAACTAGACATTCTAAGTCCGTGACCTTGACCCCTGGCATAAATGGGGGTCGTAGGTTTGTTGCAGAATGAGGTATGAGTGTCAGAGAAGGGGCGGGTAAAATATGAAAGATTTCTGCAAAGGGAAAGAGAAGTTAAAAGGAAATTTACAATTGTTAAGTTTTGTGACGGACGGAAACACGGAAACACGGACGGACCGACGGACAAGCTGACTCCAGTATACCCCCCACAACTTCGTTGAGGGGGGGTATAATGATTGATATAGAGTAACAATTGAGAGAACATGTAACATTATAACCTCTTTAGACATAAAAATCACCCGGTTTTTGTCAGACATGATTGGAATGAACATATTTTTGCATGCTAGTGTTTTTATCGATCATGTGGCAATTTTATTTGTCCATGGCGATAAAAAGCCAATGCGCAGGGATTTTAATGATGTGGCTGTATCTGAGAACAAAAGTATTTTTATCATAACTAAAGCAAGTGAGCCGAGGCTCACGGATACCCCCGACCGCCGTCTGGACCGACAAACAAAAACATACACAAACATAACGCAAATATTAAACAAGAGGGCCATGATGGCCCTAATTCGCTCACCTGACTCCATGAACACCAGAGGAGAATGTGACATTGAGTTAATGTGTTTTAAAAAAAATTGTGCTATTTTTAGATGGCGGTCATCTTGGATTAAGCGATGACTCTCATTTTACCAAATCTGAAAATGCTTCACCCAATAATCTTAACTTCCTATGAAGTTTGGCCAGCATCGGCCATGTGGTTCCTGAGAAAATATTGCACCAGAGCAATCAGCTCATCGAAACCTTCAATTTGTTATATGACATGAGCATATTCGGTCAAAAATAAAATTTGACCCCAATTTGACCCCACGGGCCACGCACATTTTTGACCTCGGGGTCACCATTTTCACAACTTTGAAAAAGCATTGTAAATCGATCATTTCTACCAAGTTTAGTCGAAATCCGGCTAGCGGTTCATGAGAAGAAGATTTTTTAAGAATTTATGCTATTTTTAGACGGCGGCCATCTTGGATCAGCGATGAACTCCATTTTAACAAATCTGAAAAGGCTTCACCCATGGACCATAACTTTTAAGTTTGGCTACCATGGGCCTAGCGGTTCATGTGAAGAAGAATTTTGAAATCTCTAATAAAAGAAAGACCGTTTGACATTTCGGCGGCCATCTTGAATGACATAACAATCCGATTTCGACAAAAAAATGTACCAGAGTGATCGCCTCATTGATGCCTTCGATTTGATATATAACATGACTATATTCGGTCAAAATAAAATTTGACCCCAATTTGACCCCACGGGCCACACCCATTTTTGACCCCGGGGTCACCATTTTAACAACTTTGAAAGACCATTGTACATCGATCATTTCTACCAAGTTTCGTCGAAATCCGGCTAGCGGTTCACGAGAAGAAGATTTTTTAAGAATTTATGCTATTTTTAGACGGTGGCCATCTTGGATTAGCGATGACCTCAATTTTGAAAACTCTGAAAAGGTTTCACCCATGCACCATAACTTTTAAGTTTGGTTACCATGGGCCAAGCGGTTCATGTGAAAAAGAATTTTGAAATCTCTAATAAAAGAACGAAGTTTTGACATTTCGGCGGCCATCTTGGATGACATAACGATTTCGACAAAAAATGTACCAGAGTGATCGCCTCTTTGATACCTTCGATTTGATATATAACATGACCATATTCGGTCAAAAATAAAATTTGACCCCACGGGCCACGCCCATTTTTGACCCTGGGGTCACCATTTTAACAACGTTGAAAGAGCATTGTACATCGATCATTCCTACCAAGTTTCGTCGAAATCCGGCCAGCGGTTCATGAGAAGAAGATTTTTTAAGAATTTATGCTATTTTTAGACAGCGGCCATCTTGGATTAGCGATGACCTCCATTTTAACAAATCTGAAAAGGCTTCACCCATGGATCATAACTTTTAAGTTTGGCTACCATGGGCCAAGTGGTTCATGTGAAGAAGAATTTTGAAATCTCTAATAAAAGAACGACCTTTTGACTTTTCGGCGGCCATCTTGGATGACATAACCATCCGATTTCAACAAAAAATGCACTAGAGTGATCGCCTCATTGATACCTTCAATTTGATATATGACATGACCATATTCGGTCAAAAATAAAATTTGACCCCAATTTGACCCCACGGGCCACGCCCATTTTTGGCGGTTCTTGAGAAGATTTTTTAAGAATTTGTGCTATTTTTAGACGACGGCCATCTTGAATTACGTTTGAAAATGTTCACGGATGACGACGACGGACACATTGCGGTAACAATAGCTCACATGAGCTTCGCTCAGGTGAGCTAAAAAGTAATTTGACATTGATTTTGAACATGAAGGCCGCATGGATGTGGTATGGAATGAAACTATGGATGATGATAAGGATGTATACGGAGTTTGAAGTTAATCTGACTTACCATTGCAGAGATAATGGGTACCAAGAAAACTTTAATGCAAATCTTACAGACTCAAATTTGGATGATGATAAGGAAGTATACGAAGTTCGAAGTCAATCCGACTTGCCGTTACAAAGATAATACGGTAGGTAGGTACACAAAAACTTTAACACAAATAGGACAGACGGACTGACAAAAATATTTTACCACTCAACATATTTCGTATGACGGGGGTATAATGATGGCGTTACCGGTAATTGTAGCTGATTGTAGCTGCAATATTTCAGCGTCCATCTGTTGACATTTCTCCCGTGTAACAGCGACATGCTCTTCAATATCAATCTCGCTGCCATCTGGATCTTCATTCTGCACACCGACAGGGGCAACAACCCTCGCAGATGTTCGCAACGTTTCTAATTCTTTTTCCATCTGAAACAGTGAAAGTAAAATGTGGCTGTGACTGGAGAAATGGGGCTTATTGGTTTTGCGACCAGTGTAGATCCTGATCAGCCTGTGCATCCGCAGTCTGATCAGGATCTGCACTGTTCGCCATTCCATCCATGAAAAAACACGTGCCATGTGTCTAACAAGTAACATAGATCGTTATCGGACACTACAGGAGTGTGATATTTGGTCAGGAGTGAATATCAGAGCTCCAGATAAGCTGCGTATTTGCTTAAATACCCAATTAAAATTGCCAAAAACCCGATGGAAATCAGAAGTAGCGAGTATCAAAAAGCAATACAAATTGTATGGTACCTTTATCATGCTGCAGAAAACAATAAACAGACCACAAATATAGCATATTTTTCTTATTTTCTAAGAAAACACATCTTGCTATTTCATTAGAATTGTCTCCAAGGAGATAATTCTAATGAAATACCAAGACATGTTTTCATTTCGAAGCAAACAATTCAATAATTGCTGTCTGTTGCTGTGTAAACAGTCGTGTGATTTTATTTCACCCAATTAAAATTTTGAAATACCCAATTGCTTAAGAAATGATGGAGTGACAATACTCAATTACTAATTCCTTATCTGGAGCCCTGTAGCCTATTTCATCAACATTGCAAAGTATACTTATCTAGCAAAGTATACTTTGAGGGATTAATAATTTATTTTTCCCGAAATGCATTATTTCATATAGAACTAACGATTGCGTATATTTGATGATTAAAAGTATGCAGAATTATTATACTGAATTTATTACATTATCACAGCCATTAGGGAGAAATTTCAAATTTTAGGATAAATTTATTAATTTTTATTATACTGAATTTATTACATTATCATAGCCATTATGGCTGTGATAATGTAATAAATTCAGTATAATAATTATGCATACTTTTAATCATGAAATACATGCATTTGTTAGTTCTATTTGAAATAATGCATTTCAGGAAAAATAAATGATTACTCCCTCAAAGTATACTTTGCTAGAAAAGTATACTTTGCAATTTTGATGAAATCGGCTACAGGGCCTGAAAATATCCGCTTTTACCAATACGTCCGGGGCCTAACAAGGAAAAAAGTGAAAGTTCCGAGAGGATAATCGCTAGAAAATGGTAGAAATATGATTGTGTGTCTGTTTCATGCGAAATGACTTGTCACACCATGTGTAAATGCTCGACTGTGTCACCATAAATTATCTTATAAGGCAATAATCAGAACGGATTCAGCATTGCTAATGAATGATCGCAAGTCCGGCGAACTTGTTGCTTGTAAAATACAAAGGTCCGACATTAAATTTTGCACGTCCAGGACCTCGGACAGTGCTATTTTCAGGCCCTGTAGATTTGTATGAAAGTGAGGGCCGTGACCTAAAAGGCAAAGTCTATCTCAGATCTCAACATGCTCAATATGTGGTTTTCAAACTATTACATGTATATCAATAAATAAAATGAACCCCATTTTGTTTCATCAAATGCCAAAAGGTTTGTGTTATATTAAAGATACATGTACTGTGTCTCAGATGAGGTTGGAAAGTGGGGTATTGAGTTCGGAAAAAAAACATTTAACTGAAGAAATGTATTGGTTTCCTGAATATATTTGCCCCCGTGATTAATCTGAGAAAGTAAAAAAAAAAATATGAAGAAAACAAACAACATATTTTATTATCAAAAAACTAAGTAGCGTTACTAACGTTAGTTTTGCTAAATATCACAGTTCCCATGGATGCGATGCACTCACCAGGAGTATTCACGTGACAAACTTGTTTTGACTGGACATTATGTCAGCGATAACATTCAGTTCTCACATTGTTAAATTCGGTTATTTTTACTCATCATACACGTATATCGTGTATTAAAGTATTACCGTGTTTATGATGATTATAAAGAAGTGTGTAATGATTAAAATATCTTGTAATGAAATATTTGAAGAGTTTCACGCGGGTTTCACTTTGCTCCATAATCAAGTTTTTGTTGTATTGTGAAGAAAAAAAGTGAAAGTGAATCAGGTCTCAGCAAGAGAATACAGGGGTGGATCTGGAATGGAAGGGGGGGGGGGCGGATTCCGGGGTTGCAACCCCCCCACCCCCCGTACCGTCCGTAGCTATGTAGGGGTGTAGCTGCACGTTTTCTGCTTTATAGGCACAGGGACCATACATGTACATACATCATTCGTCCCAGATAAGCAACAGGTTGTACTATATCGCTACACCAACGTTAGTGGTATAAATTTGCGTAATAGCATTTAAATTTCGAGCACTAAAATACATGTATAGAAAAACCTACAGGGTGCTTAGGGCAGGGATTGAACTCGCAACCTCTGGTATTGATGTCCAGTGTCCTAACCTTATAGACTTGGCCACAGGCCACATGATCCATCCCACATGTTTAGAGAAAGTGTTTAGATTGTGTCATATTTGGGAAACATAATCATCGTCTTATTTATACAATTCCTCTGGTTGACAATACCCTGGATTAGCTGCACATTTTCCACTTGCTAACAAATGGGTTGCTCTAGAGTGATACACTGTAGTCCAGGGCTCCAGATAAGATGCGTATTTTGTGCACTTATTTTAGCAGAATACACATTGATTATCAAAAGTGGGAGTACAAAATACTCACAGCAATGTGAAAATATGCATTGATTTTCAAATTGAGTAGTGAAAATACTGTAATAAAGTTTAAAATGTTTTTTGCAGCTTAAATATGTGAATTAAAACAAGAGGGCCATGATGGCCCTAATTCGCTCACCTGACTCCATGAACACCAGAGGAGAATGTGACATTGAGTTCATGTGTTTTAAAAAAATTGTGCTATTTTTAGATGGCGGTCATCTTGGATTAAGCGATGACTCTCATTTTACCAAATCTGAAAATGCTTCATCCAAGGATCTTAACTTCCTATGAAGTTTAGCCAGCATCGGCCATGTGGTTCCTGAGAAAAAGACGTTCAAAATCTCGAATAAATGGACCTTTTGGTGGCCATCATGGATGACATAATCATCCGATTCCGACAAATATTGCACCAGAGCAATCGCCTCATCGATACCTTCAATTTGATATATGACATGAGCATATTCGGTCAAAAATAAAATTTGACCCCAATTTGACCCCACGGGCCACGCACATTTTTGACCCCGGGGTTACCATTTTAACAACTTTGAAAGAGCATTGTAAATCGATCATTCCTACCAAGTTTAGTCGAAATCCGGCCAGCGGTTCAGGAGAAGAAGATTTTTTAAGAATTTATGCTTGTATTAGCGATGACTTCCATTTTAACAAATCTGAAAAGGCTTCACCCATGGACCATAACTTTTAAGTTTGGCTACCATGGGCCAAGCGGTTGATGTGAAGAAGAATTTTGAAATCTCTAATAAAAGAACGACCTTTTGACATTTTGGCGACCATCTTGGATGACATAAAAATCCGATTTCGACAAAAAATGTACCAGTGATCGCCTCATTGATACCTTCGATTTGATATATAACATGACCATATTCGGTCAAAAATAAAATTTGACCCCAATTTGACCCCACGGGCCACGCCAATTTTTTACCCCGGGGTCATCATTTTAACAACTTTGTAAAAGCATTGTACATCGATCATTCCTACTAAGTTTCGTCGCAATCCGGCTAGCGGTTCATGAGAAGAAGATTTGTTAATAATTTATGCTATTTTAAGATGGCGGCCATCTTTGATTAGCGATGACCTCCATTTTAACAAATCTGAAAAGGCTTCACCCATGGACCATAACTTTTAAGTTTGGCTACCATGGGCCAAGCGCAGAGCTGCCAACCCCATGTCAGTCACCTGAGGAACATGGAGAGAAAAAGGGGCTATTTTCAGGAACGCCACATGTTTTCCGGAACACAAATCAGTACTCACTTATATGCACAAAGTAAATTTTTTAGAGCCTTGGCCCTCGTCTCGGCCACCATGACCAACCGAAAAATCACAATTACACTGCTTGCAAGATGCAAATTCATCACCGCGCTTTGACAGGATCAAATGGGGCCATGTCTCGCTGTAATCAGTGATGAACATATGTGTTCTCCTAACTTCTTTCGATAAAAAATACCCAAATTTGTTGGCTGCACGCTTTGGAGCAGACATTTTATGAATTTACGTGATGAATAAATCAATATCGCTGAGCGCTTGAAACTATTACTACACAAGAATTGAAATGGTAAGCGCCTAGGCGAGTATGATTACGGGTAAATAAAAAAATAGGATTTATTGGCAGAATTGTGAAACAAAATTATTATTTCCATATATTCCCGCGCTGATTTTTTAAAAAATCATACTTTTTAATTGTTGTCCGTACTTCCGTATTTCTAACGTATTTTCCGGAACAAATACGGAAAAATCGTAACAGTTGGCAGCTCTGCAAGCGGTTCATGTGAAGAAGAATTTTGAAATCTCTAATAAAAGAACCTTTTGACATTTCGGCGGCCATCTTGGATGACATAACAATCCAATTTCGACAAAAAATGTACCAGAGTGATCGCCTCATTGATATCTTCAATTTGATATATGACATGACCATATTCGGTCAAAAATAAAATTTGACCCCAATTTGACCCCACGGGCCACGCACATTTTTGACCCCGGGGTCACCATTTTAACAAATTTGAAAGAGTATTGTACATCGATCATTCCTACCAAGTTTCGTCGGAATCCGGTTGGCGGTTCTTCAGAAGAAGATTTTTGAAGAATTTGTGCTATTTTTAGACGGCGGCCATCTTGTATTACGTAATGACGTCATTTTAACAATTTTGCAATCCCCTATCTAAGGACCATGACCATGAAGTTTGGTGACTATAGGCCCAATGGTTACCGAAGAGAAGACGTTTGAAAATGTCCATGGACGACGACGGACGCCGGACGACGACGGACACATTGCAGTAACAATAGCTCACATGAGCTTCGCTCGGGTGAGCTAAAAATAGTGGACAAAAATCATCATATTTTCGTTTATTTCTCCTTGTAAATATCATGAATATGTCTTGAGGACTCAATTCTAATGAAATTCCAAGACATATTTACAGAGATATGTTCATGTGAAGAAGAATTTTGAAATCTCTAATAAAAGAACAACCTTTTGGTGGCCATTTTGGATGACATAACCATTCGATTTCCACAAAAAATGCCCCAGAGTGATCGCCTCGTTGATACCTTCAATTTGATATATGACATGACCATATTCGGTCAAAAATAAAATTTGACCCCAATTTGACCCCACGGGCCATGCCCATTTTTGACCCCAGGGTCACCATTTTAACAACTTTGAACGAGCATTGTACATCGATCATTCCTACCAAGTTTTGACGAAATCCGGTTGGCGATTCTTCAGGAGAAGATTTTTGAAGAATTTGTGCTATTTTTAGACGGCAGCCATCTTGGATTAAGTAATGACGTCATTTTAACAATTTTGTAATCCCCCTACCTAAGGACTATGACCATGAAGTTTGGTGACTATAGGCCCAATGGTTACCGAGGAGAAGACGTTTGAAAATGTTCACAGACGACGACGGACACGACGACGACGGACGACGACGGACGACCGACACATTGCGGTAACAATAGCTCACATGAGCTTCGCTCAGGTGAGCTAAAAATATACTCCTAATTTGTTTGGCGGATATTTTCACCGCTAGCATGCAAAGAGCTAAAATCCATTACATAATGATGTATGGTTGCAGCCACAGGTGGAAGACTCGGACATAGACCCAGTAAATGGCACATTCCAAAAATGTTACCCCACCCACCCATTTCTGTTACGAGCATGCTCATCTGGTTTTGATTTGATTTATTGGTGTTCAACGGCCAATCAAAGGCTAAGGTCATTTAAAGCTGGGCCAACGGGTTCGATCTCGCATGTTACCTGCTGCATTGGGGGGAAATTTCCAAAATCAGAACGGAATATTTACATCAAAATAAATATATATTCAGTCCTGAAATTAGAATAACCTGACCTGGTGCCAGGTCAATACCACACCAAAGTCACTTGGCCCCTTCCCCTAAATTAGGATGACGAATAAACATGTATACCAAATTTGGTTACGAGCGGTGAAGTAGAACTTGAGTTATCGCGTGGACAAGGATACAGAGTGTGAAAAATAAGAATGGCCGCCAAGGGGAGATGAGTCATTGGAAATTTTTCAAAATCAATAGGCTTCTTCATCTTGCTGTGATAAACATGTATACCGAATTTGGTTAAAATCTGTAAGTAGAACTGTAAGTAGAACTCTAGTTATTGCGTGGACAAGCTGTGCCCGCCCGCCCGCCCGCCCGTACAAGATGAATACATAATACGTCCCGTTTTTTCAAACAGGCGTATAAAAACGTGTTTTCATCATAGCACTGTGTAAAGTGGTTTACTTGACGATATAAGACGATACTAGGACTGCTGGGTTGTTTCAATTTTCACTGACATCGGTACATAAGCATCAGATTTTCTATCCTGCTAAACGCAAGAAGATATTTATGTACCTATGTGGGTGAAAATAGAAACAATCCAGCGGTCCGAGTATCGTCACATATCTTCAATTAAACCACTTTACACAGGGTCATGATGAAAATATGTTTTTATTTTTTTATTGTATTTTTTCAAAAAATCCTGATATGCCCCTTTAACCCTTCCTACGCTGTTGACGGAAATTGTCGTCTGCTGTTTTTCATTTTTGCTTTAATTCTTAACAAAACACTGGTTTTGACAGCACATGAGAATCGTCTCCAGTGGAGACGATTCTCATGTGCTGTCAAAACCAGGTTTTTGTCGAGAAATATTGAAAATAAAACATTTCCAGCAGACGAAAACATTTAATTCAGCATAGTAAGGGTTAAGGGTTAAGCTGCGTGACTAGGCGGTATGTACGTCTACAAATGCTGCCTCGTAGCATGGATATTCTGCACGATTACTGAAACCCGAGCCCACATAATTTCCTACCCCAATGAAAAACAGCAGACGGCAATTTCCGTCAAAAAGTTTAAATATGAGGAGACGTATGGCTAGATGGAACCCGATGATGGTGAACATGTAGCAGAAGGCCAGGCGAGTTACCAATTTCTCTCGAGTTTTAGGATAGTTGAAGTGACATCTGTACATTTGTCCAATTGAGTGGTTACAGTGGATGCATCTATTATCAAATATCGTCGATTGAGGCGTTATTCAATCCTCCATATTCGCACAATCTTGCCCCATGTGATTTAATTTTTGACCGTATTTAATACCGTACACGAACAGCTGCATAAAGGGAATCCACTTCGACAACGTCAGCAGTCAATAATGTTACTGCTAATATTTCAGGTGGTATGTTTGAACAAAGGTGAATTGCATTGCCCAATAATTGTTTTCTATTTCAATATTTTATCATAAGGATGTGTATGGAATTGCTGCAAATGGAGTATTTCTTTGTAGACATTGCACGTGTACATCTGCAGTAGGCCGCTTATAACATTAACTTTGTGACAAAACACGACATCGGGCAGATTTTGTAGCGTACGTGATACCTTATAATTGTCGCCGTTTGTCTTTCTTGAGGATCGCATTACCATCACCTGATTCAAACATACATTATTATGCAGTCAGGTGATAATCTGATGATTTGATACTTGATACTACAAATCGTGTGAAAAACAAGTTTATGACCATCAAATTTCCAATTAATTTCAAGACTTTTCGAAAACTCCACCGACCTCACTGTGTGTTTTGTGCATTATGTATTGCTTATACACAAACAATCAAGAAGCTGCATTGAAATCACTGATTCTGAATGTATTAGAGAGAGAGTTTGATGCATTTATTTTGCCAAATTCAATACAAACCCCGGATATATATGTTATTATATAGCTGCGTACCTCCGTTTATGATAAAATGAGTGGCATTAAAGATACATACCCACGCAGTAGGCACAAAATGTTCTTTATATCAGATACATCAGCTGATACATTTTCTGGCAAATAAACATTCATTCACCATTACCCACATGGATTGTTACTATTATGCATTTTATATCAGAAGTAAATTTCCACACGCATTTTATATCAGAAGTAAATTTCCACACCGATATCTGGGTCGATAACCGGGTTTCCTTAAAATGTTAACGGACATTACTATTTATTCCCTGTATTTATTTTTCGATGTGCAATGATCATACCTTATAGTCTGTCGTAAATATTAGTTTTTCAGGTGACGCATTTAATTAGTATAAAATATGAAACAAGAATTCCGCCACAGAAGCGATATCGCACCTGCCGAGGCATTTGACTGTGAACATTACAAGTAAATAAATGACCTTGACCTTGAGCGGTGGTGTGCGTAATGAAGCATCATCCGTAGACAAACACTGATGTGAAATATTATCAAAGTCTGGCATGGGGTTAAAGAGATATTGTGAAAAAACAATAAGTTTAACGTATTTCTGTTACAAAACCGGTGAACATTAAAAGTAAATAAATTACCTTGACATTGAGAATTTGGATGTAGGGGTATGCGTAATGAAGCATCACCCGCAGACAAACATTGATGTGAAATATTATCAAAGTCTGGCAAGGGGTTAAAGAGATATTGTGAAAAAACAATAAGTTTAACGCATTTCTGTTACAAAACCGATGAACATTAATAGTAAATAAATGACCTTGACCTTGATAATTTGGATGTGGGGGTGTGAGTAATGAAGCATCATCCCTAGACAAAGATTGATGTGAAATATTATCAAAGTCTGGCAAGAGGTTAAAGAGATATTGTGAAAAAAAAACAAAATAACTTTACGCATTTTCTGTTACAAAACCGGTGAACATTACAAGTAAATAAATGACCTTGACCTTGAGAATTTGGATGTGGGGGTGTGCGTAATGAAGCATCATCTGTAGACAAACATTGATGTGAAATATTATCAAAGTCTGGAAAGGGGTTAAAGAGATATTGTGAAAAAACAATAAGTTTAACGCATTTCTGTTACAAAACCGGTGAACATTAAAAGTAAATAAATGACCTTGAGAATTTGGATGTGGGGGTGTGTGTAATGAAGCATCATCCCTAGACAAACATCGATGTGAAATATTATGAAAGTCTGGCAAGGTGTTAAAGAGATATTGTGAAAAAAACAATAGCCTTACAAAAAAAACGGACGACGACGCGGACGTCGGAAAAAGCGCCGACTATAGTCGCGCCTCTGCTAAAGCAGGCGCGATAAAAATGTGATGCCTCATTTGCATATGAAAATAGCCTGATACCACCGTGCGTCACTATCAGTAAAATAAATACATGTATTACTAAATGATTATATCTGTATAGCGGGCACTCGTAAGTTTTAGAACTGGTGGAATAGCGACACAATTATACACTTATTTAAATCATATAAATAACAGTTTGTGCTTACTAAGTGGGCATGTACCTTTAAATGGCATATCATTCGCTAAGTACTGGCTAGAATTGGTCAAAAGTCCCAATTTACCAAGATAATAGATGGTACTATCATTGACATACACTAGGTTGTTCATATTTAAGATTATTTAGGAATCAGAGTGGCAGTGTAAGCGAAGACTTAGCTGATATGTAGCCAGTTAAATTATGCGTTCACCATTTTGAATTCATAAGGACAACCGACGAAAAAGAGAGACAATGTCAAAGAACGACAGTGAGCCGACAATGTACAGCACCTCAAGTCATTGATGCTGCGAGGAACTAGTGCAAGTATCCTTGCTATAATATTTTGTCACGACACCATGGCCATAACACCAGTAAACGTAAATGGGAGGGCAAAATGTGAAATTTTACGGCGAAGTTAGACAATTTGAATCGTCGTTTTTCCGACGTCGTTTACCGCTTTTCATGACGTTGTCATTAAGCCCGGTTTTCGTGGCCCATATATACTAATAAACAGAACAATCCGCTTGGCTCGTATGAAAATAGTTGCGTGATATTGATTATCTCCCTTGCCGAAAGTAGTTCACTTGATTTATTAATTCCAAATAAGCCGTGTTTGATAATGTAATAAATTCAGTATAATTTCTCCCTCAAAGTATACTTTGCTAGATAAGTATACTTTGCAATGTTGGTGAAATAGGCTACAGGTATGAATATCTACTGTCTATTTTACGGATATATAAACAAGGCAAAAAACATTTTTTTTATAATGTTAAATTTTATCAAACAGAGTGAAAATGTCTATTTAACATGGGGAAATTATTCTAATATCAACAAGAAATAATTCCAGCACAAAAATATTTACACAATTCCCTAACATTTGATTGGCCCATAGCAAGTCTCTGTCCAAAATGTATATCCCAGTAAACTCCCACGCCAAACTACTTTCGCTAACCGTGAGGTGCAGTTAAAAAAATTCTTAAGAAAACGGAAAATAAACACATTTTCTTGATGAATTTATTTCAAATGCTGGAATTATAAGGAATGAATGGCCTTTTTTGTGGAATTTATCGGGATATAAACTTGGAAAAGTCTCGAGAATACTGGACGAGGCCTTAAACAATTACAATTTTCGAAAAAAAAATCTTTTTTTTTTTTTCCGAAAATTGTAATTGATGAATTTATTTCAAATTCTGGAATTATAAGGAATGAATGGCCTTTTGTGGAATTTATCGGGGATATAAACTTGGAAAAGTCGCGGGAATACTTGACGAAGGCCGGAAGGCCTCGTCCAGTATTCCCGCGACTTTTCCAAGTTTATACCCCGATAAATTCCACAAAAAGGCCATTCATTCCTATAATGTGGCCTGTCGGCACACGAATGCCCCCGGTTTACCCCCCCCGGCTAGGATAAGATTGAAACAAACTCTGGCAAATTTAATTAACCAAAGTATTAAGTATTCACGAGCACATTTATGCAGGTCAATTTATGCTGTGTTGAAATATTTAAGTAATCCTTCAAGAAATATAGACGTTATGACAGAATTGAGAAACTCTTAATGTGGGAAAAAGTTCAAAGGTGTCAAGGTCAAAGGGTCAAGGTCATATTAACGGCAGCATGGATGTGCGGCATTTGTCCACAGGTATACTGTGTTGAAATATTTAAGTAATCCTTCAAGGGATATAGAAGTTATAACAAGATTTTGAAACTCAGGCGAACTTCTTAATGTTCTGGGAACATGGACACACGGAAACACAGACACACAGTCCAAACACTATATGCCTCCGATCCTACTGAGACCGGGGGCATAAAAATAGTGGACCGATTTTCAAAATTGAACTTTTGTTTTCTTAGTTAGATCATGTCCAAGCTATCTAGCCAGGTTTCGGAGTCAATTTCCAATTTTTGTTTACTCCTGCCACAGCTCCTCTACCTCCTTTTCTACCATGTTAAATTTCCATAGACAATTCAATCGTAATAAAATCAATATTTGACCAAATTTCACGAACTAAAAAGAAGGCTCATTCTTAAATTTTGATAAAATTTAATATTATAAAAAAAACACATTGTTTTTGTATCGTTTATAAGGCTGTAAAATTTGGGCAGGTTTCGTGAAACAAACAGTAGTTAATGTAAGATACTCAAATTTGTTTGTTATCAGTTAATATGTATTAGATCAGTGCAAAGCTTGTTACCCGATAAACAAATGAGATAATGTGCCTTAACCCTTTCACCCCTAACATGTGATATGTTGTATATTTAACCAATCCAATCGTCACAAAATGATTTTCAGATTCGTCCATTTATAAAAAGTGGGTGGGTTCTTTTTTCTAAAAAAAGAAAGAAACTTACTTGCAAAAAGTGCAGATCCCGATGAGATGGCTCGTAAGAGCCTGCTCATCTGGATCTACACTGTTTGCAAACATTGCTATAGAGGTCTGTGGTGTTAACCCATTTCATGCTGGGGATATGCCATTATGTTTGCGGATAATCATAAATACTTTTCTTCTATGCCTTCAGAAGTATATTTCCCGACCACGACATTTTAATCGTCTCGTCGATGCGTGCTCTAAAAGTTCAATAAGGCCGGGCCAACTGGTTTGATCCCTCATTTAACTAGAAACAAAATTGCTACACCACAAGGGTAGCAATTTAACCCCATCTCTTTAATATAACACATGGAAGAGTGAGTTTTGCAATCGGTTATCCGGCATGTTTGATATGTTAGCTATATAAAACTGTCAAAGCTGTATTAATAAAGAACATACACATACAGAAATTGGTTATTTTACCGTGTCAAGGTGTTTATCTGACATTTACATGTATATAATGTAAATTTGAAAGCTTCATTTTGTTATGTTGAATGTTGAACAACCACTGGAAATAAACCATGTTTTTATTGAGAAATAAGGCAAGATATAAAAGCAACAGCAGACGACAATTGTTGCAAGTCTAAGGGTTAAATAAAACATTTTAACATTACCCTTACACTGTGGAATTAAATTTTGTTGTCTGATGTTTGTGTTCTATTTTTTTCATAATTATTTTCTCATGAAAACATTGTTTGACAGCACTTCCGATGACGATATGGTTTGACAGCACTTTTCATGAAGACATGGTTTGACAGCACTTTAGAGTCATTTCCAATGGAAATGATTCTAAAATGGTGTCAAACCAGGTTTTTATTGAGAAAGAAGACAGTATAAGACAGTATTTCTTATTGCCTTAGCGTCTGGTCGCAGGCGGAGTGAGATTCACGCCTTAACAGCGGACGAAGCATGTGTTAATTTCACACATGACGAGTCGGCTGTTGAGATGCATATACCTATCCGGGGTTTCTTGCAAATAATCAACTTCCGTCTGTGGCACACACCTCTATTACTATCCCGGCCCTTCCTCGTGAGAGACGACAGTGCCATTCAGCTTTGTCCGGTCAGAACCATCAAAGCCTATCTTAGGAGGGTGTCTCACATCCGGAAGGGTCGACATAGACTTTTCATCTCCTTTCGTCATAACTGGACAAAGGAGGTGTCAGCGTCTACAATTTCCCATTGGATTGTAGAGACCATTAAATTGGCTTACAATCTCTCCGGGGAGCAGGAATCGTGTCCTGACCATGTCAGTGCCCATGAAGTTAGGGCTCTGTCTACGTCATGGGCATGGCTCAATAATGTCCTCTTAGATAAGGTACTAAGGGCTGGTTATTGGAGTTCAGAGAGCTCGTTTATACGTTTTTATTTACGGAACACTCTACCACATGCACGTGGTTTGTTTGCCTTGGGTCCCTTAGTGGCTGCCCAGTCGGTTATCACCTCTCGGTCAGTTTCGTCCGCTTAGGTGCGTGTTCTCGTTTTTACCGTTTTTTACCATTACATGTATTATGGTAATTTCACGTACATATATGTATAATGCAGCCTAACACTATGTGCTTCAGCTTTCATTGTTTGTATTTACGTTTGTACGTTACGCATACAAACTATTATTTAAACTTTGGCTGAGCCAAGGGACTTACGTCCTAAGTGATGTTCTGGCTCCTTGCACCGTCTGGTTATAACTGGAAGTACGTTAATTGACCTGTCGTCCGGGGCTTTCATGCTATAAGCCCTGTTGATGACCGTTCGCTGATGTTTAGCGGGTGAGTTTATAGTTCCTATATCACGCTATTCAGCTGTGTAGGTTCGTTTCTTGTCCGTATTTTCGTCCCACCTCCATTCAGTTATAGTCAGCACTGGTTATGGTGATATCTGGTTGATATGTAACAGATCTTTAAAATTGTGTTTTAACACGTAATTTTTATATCTGTAAATATACAAACCAGATATCACCATAACATTTTTTATGACCCTACCCACCTCCCTGCTAAGTCCGCCAAGACGTCCATGTCTTAAACATGACCCTCGAAAGAGGAAGTTGATCTGGGTCCTACAAGCACTTGCTTGCAGTTCCGATCACGTGGTGTTTATTTACAAGTTGGCAGACTTGGTGACGGAAACAAATTGTTTATCGGTCAGAGGAGGGTTTATTAGCAAATTTTCGGTATATCTGTTGGGCAAGCGAGTTGCTAGCACTGGTTATGGTGATATCTGGTTTGTATATTTACAGATATAAAAATTACGTGTTAAAACACAATTTTAAAGATTTATAATAGTCTCCCACACGACTATTGATTTTCCGTTTCCTGTCAAACAGGTAGTTATTACATCTGGTAATATGCAACTTATTGGGGTTAAATCTTGCAATATGTGAAATAAGGCGCGATTGGCTTAGAAAGTAGGGCGAATTATTATAGGAATGAATGGCCTTTTTGTGGAATTTATCGGGGTATAAACTTGGAAAAGTCGCGGGAATACTAGACGAAGGCCGGAAGGCCTCGTCCAGTATTCCCGCAACATTTCCAAGTTTATATCCCCGATAAATTCCACAAAAAGGCCATTAATTCCTTATAATTCCAGCATTTGAAATAAATTCATCAAGAAAATGTGTTTATTTTCCGTTTTCTTAAGAATTATTTTAACTGCGCCTCACGGTTACGGAAAGTAGTTCGGCGTGGGAGTTAACTGGGATATAAATTTTGGACAGAGACTTGCTACGGGACAATCAAATGTTAGGGAATTGTGTAAATATTTTTGTGCTGAAATTATAAATGTTTATACCGATGGTTACTAAACTTATTTGTAATTTATTCAATGTAGAGTTCAGATATGAAGGTTGGGTCGACAAGACCAAGCCAAGATATATATACTTGTACAAATTATGACCCACCACGACAAAAAGGTGCTGATTGCATTTATTACTAGTGTAATCTCCTGCATCCACACAGTCTGATCAGGGCATACACTGTTCACTATTTGGGCTGTCTCTAACAAAATCTTGATACAGGACCATGCAAATTGTGTTTGTGACCAGTGTATCCCAAGATGAGCCTCTGGCCGCCCGGTACGGGAGTTTCGCAGAGTTACTGCCCGCAACTACCTTTCCCAGAAAAAAAATTGATTTCTACATTCAATTTTCCCATTTATAGTGATTTTAAAGCTATAATTTCTCTATACCGGTATATTGTAGCTATTTCCCTCAGAAGTAAAAACACACACCTGACCAAATAATACTAATACCCTTTGCACCCCCACTTACTATATCTGCCGCTGTTATGAGCCAGCTCATCTTGGTCTACATGTACAGTGTCTGCAGGCCCAAATGACCTGTGGGCTTAAATGGGTCAAGTATGCGACAAAATATGAGTTATAGTTTCTAATTAGCTGACATACAACTGCAACAAGGGAATCATTATTACGAAGCTAATCCCCTCTCTGTAGCCTATTTCATCAACATTGCAAAGTATACTTTAGTAGCAAAGTATACTTTGAGGGAGAAATTTTCAATTTTATGATAAATTTATTAATTTTTATTATACTGAATTTATTACATTATCACAGCCAAATTGGCTGTGATAATGTAATAAATTCAGTATAATAATTCTGCATACTTTTAATCATCAAATATATGCATTTGTTAGTTCTATATGAAATAATGCATTTCATGAAAATAAATGATTACTCCCTCAAAGTATACTTTGTTAGTAAAGTATACTTTGCAATGTTGATGAAATAGGCTACAGGTAGCCTTGATAATAAGAAAAAAATAACACTATATCCCCTCTTGCCTATCAGAATATGGATAATTTAACCTATAGCAACAAACATTTTTATTCCTAAACACTTTACAATGCGTGAGAATACACAATTTTCCTCAAAGAAAAAGCATTCTTCTTCTTACTTTCTTATTTTTTTTTTTTTTTTTTTTTTTATTTTTTTTTTTTTTTTTTTTTTTTTTTTTTTTTTTTTTATTAAAAAACAAAAATAACCATTTTTCTCATTTTGGCTAAAAAATATATAGTTTGCGACCACACTTGAACCGTCTTCATACCCCTGTGAAAGGCTGTACAGACATTTCCCACCCTTAACCCTTACATCCCTAAATAACTGGAATGGATTTTGATATGCTCATTTAACAACCAACCCAACCATCACAAAATGATTTTCAGACTAGTCCATTTGTGAAAATGGGGTCTTTTTGGCTGAAAAATATGAAAATTACTTGAGCCGGCTCATCTGGATATACACTGTTTGCCACTACCACTATACAGATTTGTGGTGTTGAAAGGGTTAAACATCAGCTAACTTAACATGATTTTATACCTTATCGTATACGCGACCTTTCCAAAACATATTTTGAATATATTGGAAATGACGTCGAAAGTTGACGAAAATTGCAGAGCTCAAACGGAATTAAATTCCATTTGTGCCCTGAAATTTTCATCAACTTCCGACATAATTAACGGAAATCATCATATTTTTTCTGAATCAAAACATATTTCAAATACTTGTGATATCCATTGAAAATCACGGAATTAAATTTCAACTTCCGACATTATTTACGAAAATTATCATATTTTTTTCTGAATCAATATCGGTGAAATATGTACAGAGATGCAGAAATTATCATATACATGTAATGGTCAAAATATGAAAATATATTTACCTCTGGGGTAAGCGCATTCCTTACCATGGTAACGGCCATAATAGTCCCCGAGTTGGTATTATATGAACATATTGTAGTACAAATTACCACAAGATAAACATCCCAGGTTTTGACTTTTTCAGTACAAATTACCACAAGATAAACAAGACAAACATCCTCCCAGGTTTTGACTTTTTCAGAAAAATTACCACAGATAAACAAGACACCAAGGTTTTGCTTTTTAGAACAAATTCCACAAGATAAACAAGACAAACATCCTCCCAGGTTTTGACTTTTTCAGTACAAATTACCACAAGATAAACAAGACAAACATCCTCCCAGGTTTTGACTTTTTCAGAACAAATTACCACAAGATAAACAAGACAAACATCCTCCCAGGTTTTGACTTTTTCAGAACAAATTACCACAAGATAAACAAGACAAACATCCTCCCAGGTTTTGACTTTTTTCAGACAAATTACCACAAGATAAACAAGACAAACATCCTCCCAGGTTTTGACTTTTTCAGAACAAATTACCACAAGATAAACAAGACAAACATCCTCCCAGGTTTTGACTTTTTCAGAACAAATTACCACAAGATAAACAAGACAAACATCCTCCCAGGTTTTGACTTTTTCAGTACAAATTACCACAAGATAAACAAGACAAACATCCTCCAAGGTTTTGACTTTTTCAGAACAAATTACCACAAGATAAACAAGACAAACATCCTCCCAGGTTTTGACTTTTTCAGAACAAATTACCACAAGATAAACAAGATAAACATCCGAGGTTTTGACTAAAATCTACCATTCAAGTATTATAATGCGACAAATGTCAAACAGTCACAATTATTAAGCAGAGTGGAAAAATGATCAAGGAGTGTACGACACAATAACTATCACGCTGAAGATGTAATATAAACTGGCAATGTTAGTCTAATATACAAAGAAATCCTTGTATATATATCGCCTACCGTATTTACCCTATTTATTGGAACAGTAAAAAATAAATAAAATTCTACGTGTCCCAATACATAATATAAATTGTCCCAATTATTAATATTGAAAGTTTGTATCCTCGAAATTTCGGTTAGTACACGGTTGTTTGTGCCTTGGCTCCCGAATTGTTTGCCTATTTGTATATCAAAATCGTGTTAAATTTGTAACACGACTATTGTCAGAAATCGTGTTAAATTTGCGATTATTTCCCAAATTAGACCCAAAATGGACGATTCTTTTTTTTTTTTTTTTGATGGACGCACAGCCTCCTTTTATCTCACCGATGTGAATGTGCAGCTGATCACGTTTGCACATTTCGTAAATTAATCCGAGCAAACTGGGAATAACATCAATTATTGGTCCCAGTAACAAAGCAGTGCTAATTGTTATGTGCTCGATTTAATTTTTCCGGCATGCGTTCGCGCTCACCATTGGTGGAATATTAATTAGGTGTAAAAGGCTGACCAATCGGAGATCGCGTATCAGTGGCGCAGATTAACTCGACCCAGATTAACTAAATTGTTACAGCACTGCCCACGCCCCCGGCGCATGTACACAAATGTGTACGTGACAACTGGCCTTGTTTCGCCACATCATAATTGAGCCAGTGCATGAGATAATCAACTTTATTATCTAACAGAGATTTTCGCCGAGAAATTATTTGATCTTTTTTTTGCAAAGATATCGGGAAAAGTGATAACATTTCAGAGCAAATGCGTAATAATTACTAATTTAATATTCGTCAACATTCGATATCGTTTACAGAAAATGTATACTATTATCAGATTCATCTTCGTCGAAAATCTCACGTGATAAGCCTGATTACCTCATGAACTGGCGCAAAATTATAACACGTCGGGCAAAACATGTCTATACAGGTCTGTGGTGTTGAAAGGGTTAAAACTGTGTGCGTACTCAAACCCACAGGTGGAATAGTCGGACGTGTGACACAAAGATGAAAAGTCATGCAGAGCATGATGTTATTAGCCGATCAAATCAGGGTAAAGTGCATCGAACATATGTAGGTGTCTCTGGTAACATTGTCAATGGTAAACTATTTTCGACCACAGTCAGTTCTGTACCCAGCGTTGACATTTTTCTCGATTTTGTGCAGGTTTTGGAAGCCCGTTCCCAAATCCATCCAATAGCAGCAATGCCATAGCAGCAATGTTTTGTTGTCACCATTATGTTGCGAAATATTCCAGCGTAACACCTGTACTGTATGCTCTATTTATACAAATTACACTCCGCAATACACAAAGTTGTAGTCACTGTGTGTCCGAATTCTGTGACTGCACGCGAGTGGGCGGAGCTACCAGGGCTATATATATCTAGCGGTTACAGTGTCATTTAAAAATAGACGCAAGCTCCTGCGTATTCAGGCACATGCCCAGATTGGCCTAATGTGCCCCATCCGTGATTTTTTGCGCGATGTCGGGCGCAAGACAATCAATAATTTGCGGCATTGACAATTAATTAAGGGGGATTGCCGCAATCGCGCGTGCTGGATGCATCCCTGCCATCCCTGCATGATACGTAAACAAATCAAAGTTGGCTATATGAAGGGCAATTCTTCGTTTTGATTGGTGGACAATTTTGTGAATATTAACTAGCGTCAAATGACGCGCATACGCGATCAATGGGATAAACCCGAGATGCTGGGATAAACCCGAAAATGCTGGGGTGCTAGTAAGGAGATTTTGAGCAGAGGTCGATTATAAATTAGCCGAATAAACACATTTTTACGCGATTATACGTGGCTGAAACTTGTTCTGTTTAATAAATAAAAGCTTTAAATTAGCCCAATAATCGGCGTATGTTGGCGTATATGGCCATTAGAGCCAACTATGGACTTCAACAACAATAACTTCCGGGTTAAATCTCTTCCGGCGTTCAGCTCATTACGTATTCAAAATTGTGTTATTTGGCTATAAGTAAAGTTTTAAACGGAGATTATTGCCAAAAATGCAAACTTTATCGGTTGATGCAATTTGGAAGTGATACAGAAAAATTCGCGTTCGTAGATTACCGAATAGCGGAGAAAAGGGTTGCTACAAACTTTTCAGAATTCGATGGATAACCAATATATTAGCCGATCTATAAATAGATCGGCTAATAAAAATGACCATTACAAAAATATCCATTACACCACCCACTTGATCTCGTTCTATTATTAACGTCATGTACAGTACGATACCAGGTGGGTGGATAATGGGATTTTTTTAATAGGCATTTATTTTCGTGTCATCGGTCCGAGTCTTCCACCTGTGCTCACCATATGAGTAAACACAGTTTGCAACGCACGAGCTTGTCACGTGACGTTGCAGCTGATGGAACAGGATATCGGTCATTGGGTCATTGCGTCATCGAATAATGATGGCTACACGTGTTTACTACACTTTTTTCTACACGCGTTTACAATAATGGATTGCACGGACCTGCGTAGATCTACATTCTACATGAACATGATGAATAAATAAAACATGACGTTAACAATTCTTGGATTCAATATATTTATTACATGCGAAGATAACAGTGAAAACTTATGGCATATTATAGGCATTGGCGACGTCGTTCATTCGCAGTCACAGTGTACAGTGTACATGTATTTTTTGTTGACATTATGATGCGTCTTGGGCGAGAACGGATATAGCACGGTTCGGATAAGCAACACGGAAGGTTGTATGTCGCCGGACTTCCGTGTATTAACGGGGTCGCACTGTACTATACTTTCCACCTAGTTCGAAACGCCATCCCTCGGTAGTGTCTGGATATAATAGCATGGAGAACATGCTGTGACCGGATACATGTCCGTACTTTAAACTTACCTCGTGAATATTGATGAGAGGGCGGGGCGATGTATCAGGAGTATTTCCGTGTGAATCGAAATAATTTTCGCAAATAAATCACATTCCGGCATTGACAGGCGGCATTGTCGATGTATACGGTTTATTGGTAATCTATTTAATCAACAGAGCTCAGATTTACCGTCAGCACTGTGTTATATTAGTTAATCAGTGACAGCCTCTGTTTATAGCAAGACGTGCCAATAGTCGGCATGACCAGTAGCCGATGAAAAAAAATTAAAAAAATTGGAGTGGCGATTTTTTTATTTTCCCCAGCGGAATCCCTGACTGTGTTTAAAAGTATTTAAAAAAAGAAGAAGAGATGTCCCAATACTTAAGGTGCAGAAATTATTGATTTTTTTTTTAAATTGTGATGTGTCCTAAAAAATAATTATTTCTCCCCAAAACGGGGGTGTCCCAATATAAAGGGTGTCCCAATACATAGGGTAAATACGGTACTTGGTAATACCCAAATATGTGCGTCATAAATGTGGCTGTGGCTGGAGAACTGGGGCTTATGACATGTGTGACCAGTGTAGCTGCTGATACTTCGGCACACTCCTGTGGCATGATGACAATTTCTAGAATCCTTGTTTGTTTGTTAGGGTTTAACGGCCTATCAACAGCTAAGGTCAATTAAGGCCGGGTCAATGGGTTTAGTTTGTTTGTTTGTTCATTAGTGTTTAACAGCCTATCATCAGCTAAGGTCATGTAAGGCCGGGCAAACGGGTTCGATCCCATTTTAACCTGCTGCATTGGGGGGAAAATCCCTAAATCAGAACGGAATATTTACATCGAGAACAAATATATTCAGCCCTGAAATTAGAATATCCTGACCTGGTGCCAGGTCCATACCACACCAAGTCACTTGGCCCCTTCCCCTAAAATAGGATTACGAATATCGTAATACTCACGGATTCAACTGTCGCATACAAAATGCCAAAGACGTATGTGAGGGCCAAACCAGGTCTCCAGTCGGGATTCCGGTAAGGACGAACCCCGATCGTTAAATTACGCATCGCATGCTCCCACCTGCCACCCACCCAATGGGTTTAGTACTAAATCACATATATTACATATACAAATGAGGGGGGGGGGGGGGAGGGGGGATCTCCGAACGAAGTATGTGACCTTGCACCTGAGCTTAGCGTGGGCGGGACGATCGTGGATTTGTCACAGGGCAGTAGAGGACCATTAGAGAATGTGTGTGTGAAATATCAAGCAGATCCATGCAAGGAAATAGAAAATATAAGACATTTACCCAAGCATTAATGTTTCAAACGCACCAAGTATGCGACCTTGACCCTGGGCTTATCGGGTCAGGTTGATCGTGGATGTGTCACAGGTCGATAAAGGACCATTAGAGCAATGCGTGTGAAATACCTAGCAGATCCGTGCAAGGAAACTATAAGACATTTACCCAAGCATTAAGGTATCGAACGCATCAAGTATGTGACCTTGACCAGGGGCTTAGCGGAGCGGGACAATCGTGGATTTTTCACAGGTGAGTAGAGGATCATTAGAGCAATGCGTGTGTATCCGGCAGATCCGTGCTTTTTCGAACAACTATTTCCGACATAATCTGTGAAATATGTGTCCCAGGTTTGTTCGGTTTAGTCTTGAGAATTTTAGTGAAACAGCTATACGAACTCGCGTCCGACCTACCTTATTCGGGTGACTTGTTTGATGTTTTCTCAGTAACTGGAATGGACTTTGATATGTTCATTTTGCAACCAATCCAACCGTCACAAAATGATTTTCAAACTCGTCAATTTATGAAAATGGGGTGTTTTTGTACTAAAAAATATGAAAATTACTTGCAAAAAGTGCATTATCCTGATGAGACGGCTCGTCACGAGCCGGCTCATCTGGATCTACACGTTTTGCCAATACGTACAGTGGTGTTGAAAGGGCTAATGGGATTTTTTGAGGAATAGAAAAGATATTGTATGTACTGCATGAACCAGTAGCCGATTTCATCAAAATTGCAAAGTATACTTTTCTAGCAAAGTATACTTTCAGGGAGTAATCATTTATTTTTCCTGAAATGCATTATTTCATATGGAACGAACAACTGCATATATTTGATGATTAAAAGTATGCAGAATTATTATACTGAATTCATTACATTATCACAGCCATTAAATGGCTGTGATAATGTCATAAATTCAGTATAATAAAAATTAATAAATTTATCATAAAATTGAAAATTTCGCCCTCAAAGTATACTTTGCTAGATAAGTATACTTTGCAATGTTGATGAAATAGGCTACAGGTAAAGAAGAAACTGATGCACACCAAAGCTGGAGACCTTGAAAACAATAAAGAGACTAAACAATGACTACAAATATATTTGTTTTCTACCTGTCAAAACCCGTATATTATACTATCCTATCAACATGCTGACGGCCTGTGATTACATCATGACTAGAAAAAAGGGGCTTATGGCAAATTTGGTAAACCTAGCGCCTGATCAGCTTAAAAGGACACCTCCAGCAGCCATACTAGTAATGGTACATTCGTCGTGACGATTCACAAGAGTGGTACAGACCTCCAGATAAGCTTTGTGTCTAAAGCGTACTACATGCCCTGATTTCAAAATCATTGCTTATTTTACTTTTACAAATGGATTATTGATTTTCTTCATTACTAAATAGGGTAGCTCAACTAAGTGAATTTTCAACTTTATGACAGTATTTTCACTAGTCAATTTTAAAATCAATATGTGTATTTTCACATTGCTGTGTGTATTGTGTACTCCCACTTTTGATAATCAATGCGTGTTCAGCTAAAATAATTCAATACGCACCTTATCTGGAGCATGGTGGTAACAACATATGTGGCGGTGACTGAAGAAATGGGGCTTATTATGATTTGTGACCAGTGTTGCTCTTGATCAAATGGCACACTCGTGTAACCTGATAACAATCTATATATTGACTGTTAGAAGTAGTATGAGTGTTTCATTGACAGAATAGCGAACAGTGTAGATCCAGATCAGACTGTGCAGATGCACAGTCTGATTAGGATCTACACTGGTCGCAAAACCTATAACCCAGTTACATATGGGCCGCGCTCTGTGAAAACCAGCCTTAATGACAACGTCATGAAAGCCTGAAAATGACGTCGCAAAGTTACGCTTAAATTTACCAACGTCACGTCGGATTTTGACACTTGAAATCGTTGCGTCATTGCAATAAGTTGTCCTATGTATAGCCGTACGTTTTACTGTTTTAATGTTGGATATGCGTGGCAGAATTTTACAGTTGTTTTCATAGTGGTTCAGTTGTCTGTTTTTTTCGGTTTCCTTCAAGGAAACACGCAGTGATTTTGTTGATTATTTTTATACAAATGAGCATATTGCAAATGATTTTTATATTATATGGACGACTTGTAAAATGACAATTTTGATAATATGGGCTGAAACCGGAATGCTCAAAGAAAACAAACTTTTCCTGTCTGGCGACCACCATCAGATATACATGTCCATAGGTGTAACAACGGGTGCGGCCGTTTAACCCCATCTGTTTAATGTAGCGCATGGAAGAGTCATTTTTCCAATCGGTTATCTGGCGTGTTTGATATGTTAGCAATATAAAATTGTCAAAGCTGTATCAATAAAGTATTAATAAAGAACATACACATGCATAAATTGGTTATTTTACCGTCTCAAGGTGTTTATCTGACATTTACATCTTGTAAATTTGAAAGCTTCATTTCGTTATTTTGGGCAATTTACTAGCTCTACATGAAATATTATTTGTTTAAAGGTATAAAATATACAGGTAACTAAATTTTGACATTTTTAAATGGGTCAAATTGTAGCCGTAAACATATCGGAGGCGAATTTGTGTAGCTAGCTACGTACGTACTGTCCTGTGAGACATAAAGATAATAGCTGCTGTATTCATCTGCACGAACTGTCTTGATTCGTATTTTCCAAAATTTAACTGATAAACTGAGCATAAAACTGTGAAAACTATCGAGAATAGTATATATGTAGAGTTTTAGATACAAAGCAAGACAGACCAAAACACAATAGGATAAGTTGGCACAGGGCACTATTTCCTTGGTCGTACTCGCCGTTTAGGCGCAGCACGACAATGGCTGCCCCCATAGAAATTTGCACGACATAATATCCTATCTCCAAGGACTTTACCAGGTCCGAGTCTTCCACCTGTGGACTTTACATGACGTTGGAAATATCATTTACCGGCGACGTGTGCCGTTGTAACGAATTGTCATTATTTCTTATATAATTTATAAATTAAATATAAATGTTTTGAAATATCGCTAAGTATATATTAATAACTAGAAAAAGTCGATGGCGCGCCATCGCAATATACCCACTTTCCCCAAATGCTAAGTCCGAAAGGGGGAAGTAATCCATGATGGAGGGTTGGATAAAAAATCCGAATTCACTTTGCGCATGTGCACATGATAACGAAGCTACATAGCAAATATGAGGCGCGTAGGTATGAAGGTGAAAAAGTTTTTCGAGTTACAAGGAAAAAGGAAAAAATGGGAAATTCTGAGTCGGAAAGGGGGAGGTAATCGATGATGGAGGGTCGGATCAAAAATGGGAATTCACTTTGCGCATCTGCACATAACGAAGGTACATACTAAATATCAGGCGCGTAGGTATGAAGGTGAAAAAGTTTTTCGAGTTACGAGGAAAAAATGGGAAATTCTGAGTCCGAAAGGGGGAGATAATCCATGATGGAGGGTCGGATCAAAAATCCAAATTCACTTTGCGCTCTGCACATGATAACGAAGCTACATACCAAATATCAGGCGCGTAGGTATGAAGGTGAAAAAGTTTTTCGAGTTACGAGGAGAAAATGGGAAATTCTGAGTCCGAAAGGGGGAGATAATCCATGATGGAGGGTCGGATCAAAAATCCAAATTCACTTTGCGCATCTGCACATGATAACGAAGCTACATACCAAATATCAGGCGCGTAGGTATGAAGGTGAAAAAGTTTTTCGAGTTACGAGGAAAAAATGGGAAATTCTGAGTCCGAAAGGGGGAGATAATCCATGATGGAGGGTCGGATCAAAAATCCAAATTCACTTTGCGCATCTGCACATGATAACGAAGCTACATACCAAATATCAGGCGCGTAGGTATGAAGGTGAAAAAGTTTTTCGAGTTACGAGGATAAAATGGGAAATTCTGAGTCCGAAAGGGGGAGATAATCCATGATGGAGGGTCGGATCAAAAATCCAAATTCACTTTGCGCATCTGCACATGATAACGAAGCTACATACCAAATATCAGGCGCGTAGGTATGAAGGTGAAAAAGTTTTCGAGTTACGAGGAAAAATGGGAAATTCTGAGTCCGAAAGGGGGAGATAATCCATGATGGAGGGTCGGATCAAAAATCCAAATTCACTTTGCGCATCTGCACATGATAACGAAGGTACATACCAAATATCAGGCGCGTAGGTATGAAGGTGAAAAAGTTTTTCGAGTTACGAGGAGAAAATGGGAAATTCTGAGTCCGAAAGGGGGAGATAATCCATGATGGAGGGTCGGATCAAAAATGCAAATTCACTTTGCGCATTCTGCACATGATAACGAAGCTACATACCAAATATCAGGCGCGTAGGTATGAAGGTGAAAAAGTTTTTCGAGTTACAAGAAACGTGACGGACGTACGGACGGACGTACGGACGTACGGACGGACGGACACCCGTGACGAAAACAATATACCCGTTTTTTTTTACAAAAAAAAGTGGGTATAATAAATTAGATAATATCATACACTGGCACATTTATACTGGCACTGGCGCGTAGGTATGAAGGTGAAAAAGTGTTTCGAGTTACGAGGGAAAAATGGGAAATTCTGAGTCCGAAAGGGGGAGATAATCCATGATGGAGGGTCGGATCAAAAATCCAAATTCACTTTGCGCATCTGCACATGATAACGAAGCTACATACCAAATATCAGGCGCGTAGGTATGAAGGTGAAAAAGTTTTTCGAGTTAGGAGGAGAAAATGGGAAATTCTGAGTCCGAAAGGGGGAGATAATCCATGATGGAGGGTCGGATCAAAAATCCAAATTCACTTTGCGCATCTGCACATGATAACGAAGCTACATACCAAATATCAGGCGCGTAGGTATGAAGGTGAAAAAGTTTTTCGAGTTACGAGGAAAAAATGGGAAATTCTGAGTCCGAAAGGGGGAGATAATCCATGATGGAGGGTCGGATCAAAAATCCAAATTCACTTTGCGCATCTGCACATGATAACGAAGCTACATACCAAATATCAGGCGCGTAGGTATGAAGGTGAAAAAGTTTTTCGAGTTACAAGAAACGTGACGGACGTACGGATGGACATACGGACGTACGGACGTACGGACGTACGGACGTACGGACGTACGGACGGACGGACACCCGTGACGAAAACAATATACCCGTTTTTTTTTAAAAAAAAAGTGGGTATAATAAATTAGATAATATCATACACTGGCACATTTATACTGGCACTGGCGCGTAGGTATGAAGGTGAAAAAGTGTTTCGAGTTACGAGGGAAAAATGGGAAATTCTGAGTCCGAAAGGGGGAGATAATCCATGATGGAGGGTCGGATCAAAAATCCAAATTCACTTTGCGCATCTGCACATGATAACGAAGCTACATACCAAATATCAGGCGCGTAGGTATGAAGGTGAAAAAGTTTTTCGAGTTACGAGGAGAAAATGGGAAATTCTGAGTCCGAAAGGGGGAGATAATCCATGATGGAGGGTCGGATCAAAAATCCAAATTCACTTTGCGCATCTGCACATGATAACGAAGCTACATACCAAATATCAGGCGCGTAGGTATGAAGGTGAAAAAGTTTTTCGAGTTACAGAGAAAAAATGGGAAATTCTGAGTCCGAAAGGGGGAGATAATCCATGATGGAGGGTCGGATCAAAAATCCAAATTCACTTTGCGCATCTGCACATGATAACGAAGCTACATACCAAATATCAGGCGCGTAGGTATGAAGGTGAAAAAGTTTTTCGAGTTACGAGGAGAAAATGGGAAATTCTGAGTCCGAAAGGGGGAGATAATCCATGATGGAGGGTCGGATCAAAAATCCAAATTCACTTTGCGCATCTGCACATGATAATGAAGCTACATACCAAATATCAGGCGCGTAGGTATGAGGTGAAAAAGTTTTTCGAGTTACGAGGAAAAATGGGAAATTCTGAGTCCGAAAGGGGGAGATAATCCATGATGGAGGGTCGGATCAAAAATCCAAATTCACTTTGCGCATCTCTGCACATGATAACGAAGGTACATACCAAATATCAGGCGCGTAGGTATGAAGGTGAAAAAGTTTTTCGAGTTACGAGGAGAAAATGGGGAAATTCTGAGTCCGAAAGGGGAGATAATCCATGATGGAGGGTCGGATCAAAAACAAAAATGCAAATTCACTTTGCGCATCTGCACATGATAACGAAGCTCACATACCAAATATCAGGCGCGTAGGTATGAAGGTGAAAAAGTTTTTCGAGTTACAAGAAACGTGACGGACGTACGGACGGACGTACGGACGTACGGACGTACGGACGGACGGACACCCGTGACGAAAACAATATACCCGTTTTTTTTTACAAAAAAAGTGGGCATAATAAATTAGATAATATCATACACTGGCACATTTATACTGGCACTGGCGCGTAGGTATGAAGGTGAAAAAGTGTTTCGAGTTACGAGGGAAAAATGGGAAATTCTGAGTCCGAAAGGGGGAGATAATCCATGATGGAGGGTCGGATCAAAAATCCAAATTCACTTTGCGCATCTGCACATGATAACGAAGCTACATACCAAATATCAGGCGCGTAGGTATGAAGGTGAAAAAGTTTTTCGAGTTACGAGGAGAAAATGGGAAATTCTGAGTCCGAAAGGGGGAGATAATCCATGATGGAGGGTCGGATCAAAAATCCAAACTTCACTTTGCGCATCTGCACATGATAACGAAGCTACATACCAAATATCAGGCGCGTAGGTATGAAGGTGAAAAAGTTTTTCGAGTTACGAGGAAAAAATGGGAAATTCTGAGTCCGAAAGGGGGAGATAATCCATGATGGAGGGTCGGATCAAAAATCCAAATTCACTTTGCGCATCTGCACATGATAACGAAGCTACATACCAAATATCAGGCGCGTAGGTATGAAGGTGAAAAAAGTTTTTCGAGTTACAAGAAACGTGACGGACGTACGGACGGACATACGGACGTACGGACGTACGGACGGACGGACACCCGTGACGAAAACAATATACCCGTTTTTTTTTACAAAAAAAGTGGGTATAATAATATATATGTAGTGCATACATATGTGCATTGTGTTGAAACAAAGAGAAGTTTCTGTGTGAGTACAATTGTAGCATGAAAACGTCACGACTCGTGCGGTCCGCTGTCCGCAAATATTGATAACGACGACGTAACGTACGTATTGTCAAAACAAAGTCGATGCGACAACGTGACGTCAGATATGTATCTTTGTTGGTCTAAAAAGATGGTTTATCAGTTGAATACAACATTGGTTTACAGCCCCGTCAGACTGGATGGCGACCATCCACGACCGTACGGTGACCAGAAAATGTACAAGGTCGCCGGCAAACGTGAACACAATGCGAGAAAAAGTCCCAAAACATTACAAACTTGAAAAAAGCCGCGCTCTTACTGCGACCTGTGCGATCATACCGCCTTCTCACGGCGAGCTCGCCACAACCTCTCCGCGCTTATGGCGTTTCTATTGAGATATATGGGCTTGGCAACGGCGATCGCCGGCGATACCGCGGCGCTCTCACCACGCTCATGGGGTTCTTACCACGCGTCTTCTACGTGTAACGCGACTGCACGGCAACCTCGCGGCGTTTCTACCACGTGATCACGGCGACTATATAAGCTGGTCAGATTTTCGGAAATTTCAAGATGATCATTGTGTAGTCACACTGTATATCGTTGTGTGTTTGCTGAGTAGAAACACGATGCTGAAGAAACAAGCTACCAGAGGCCGAGGCCGTGGCATGGTCGCCATAGGAGCGTAGTGCAAGCTTGGTAACCACGCCATGGTCGTATTAAGAACTCCATAAACGCAGTGGGAACCCCATAAGAACGCCATAGGCAACAGTGGTGAAATCATTTTAACATCGCCCTGACAACGCCATAAGGACTCCGAACGCATGGTGGGGTCGTGGCAGACACGCGAGGGTCGTGGTGAGTACGCAATGAAGTCGCCATTGCAAATGTTACCATTTTCGCAGCGTTTTTGCCACACGTGTACTGCGCGTGTACTACGTTCATGGAGATGTTACGACGCTTGTCTCACGACTTTCGCGACCCCATCGCATTCTCATCGCGTACCAGGTCAGATCGCCAAACCTTAGCGTTTGTTTTGAACACTCTCAAAACAAACGCCGTGACTCGGCGATCATTGGCGACCATGGCGACCACAGCACGATGTCTGGCGTTTCCACCACGCTTATACCACGATTATGGTGACCTTGGCGCGCTCTGGGCCCATTTTCCGTAAGGATGCCACCCCGGTCTGACTGGGGTATTATATATCATATTGTTCGATAGAGATCAAATTTTATAAGTATCACGGTTGAAAACTCAATTTCGCATGTATGACCCATAAAGGAGGTTTTCTCTTGGCGTGTCACATGTGAGCCGCGTCGCGAGAAAACCTGTATTCGGGAGTCTGACGACGTCACAAGATATGACGTCGTGAACTTAGTTGACGTAATTTCAGCCGAGATTTCCAATTATCGACATTTGTCAGACTGCCATGTTAGGTTTGTTCCGTGGTGTTAAAGTTATGTAACGAACAACGCACCTCGGTGTTTTTATTATTGTAATGCATTTTTACCAATGTGCGCGTTATAAATTCGTTTAAATTGTATTTGAACCTTAGTTCAGTGTAAGATACATTCCCAAATATATCTATAATCGGGCATTTACTGTTATCGACCACTATTTACAGATTGAAACTCTGTGCAAGCTACATTTTTTATTTACATATAATGGTCGGCAGCATATTTGTAGACCGGTGTAGCCTGGGCCCGGTTTCCCGCACAACTATATGTTTCAGATTTGGTTAACTTGACGCGAATTTTCAGTCTACTGCTCAATTCTTTCTTTCTAATATAATGTATAAAATTAAAATTTAGCGCAACATTTACCGATTTTAAGAAAAAAACATCTCTTGCCAAAAAAAACAAAGCCATGGATGTTACGACTAGCATAGCCACAGATCAGTCTCATCTGTGCATACGCGCCGTCTGATCAGAACATGCGATGTCCGCCGTTCAGTCACTAGGGAATCCTTTCTCGATTACCGACAGGATATGGGTCGCCGATCGTACATTTATTGCAGATATTGTAAGGTCCGTTTTTTTAGCAGGTGGTCCAAGTACAGCTGTAAGCGGGACGATGTCGTGAATATTCGACGTTTCTGTTGTCTGAATATGAAAAGCTTTAATCTGAATGCACGGTAACATTATTTATGTCATGCTAATATAAGAAATAGATACGGTGGGATGATAGTTCAAGGCAACATATGTTGGGGACATTAGTATCATGGACCGTTAGTGTCAAAAACAAGAACTATATACAATATCTGTGGGATTATAGTTCAAGGCAACATATGTTGGGAAGAAATCAGCATACCTAATGCGCGTACCCGCGCACGTTCATACTTGCTGGTACATGAACTTGCTGGTTGGACTTTTTCGCTTTGCACATTCATGTGTTACCAACAGACTAAAGCTCATCTGTCTTTACAGTCATTATTCAATGCCAAACATGCTTCTAGTTCGATTATGTCAACTTGCAAACTGTAATAAAAAAATTGTTGAATACACAGCACAAAACTGGCTGGAACAGTCATAGAGGAAGTGACATGCCTGCCATCATCCTCTTGCATATGTTCCCATATAGTCGAGGCAATCTCATACACGAGTTTTTTACGTACTATGGTGGGCTATACGTGTGCTAAATGTGTACAGGGTAACACAACTTTAAAAAGAAACATGTCAACAGTGGTAAATATCTTGAAAACTGGAACAAATCAAGTGATGTACACTTTAATTATTTTTGACAACTGAAACATATCTTTTAAATTGTTTGAATCATAAAAAAAATGTGTGCTTTATAATCCCACATCAGAACACATATTTTATGACAAGCAACAGCCCACCATAGGTTTCTGAACCTATGTTACTATTTTTAGATATTCTAGGAAACCACAGGTCTCATTTTCAGAGAATTCAGAAGGAAAACATAAACCTCATATCATGTTTTCATTCGACTTGATAATTTTTACAAAAAAAGATATCTTAATTTATGTTTATAATGAAGTTTAATCAAGGACGTGACCAGCACAACGCGTGTCATGTACGTGATATTCTCACGTTGCACTACTGTCTGTTTCACGAAAGCTGCCCAAATTTTACGGCTATATAGACAATTCAAAAACAATACTTGTTTCGATAATATTAAATTAAAGGAAACTTTAAGAATGAGCCTTCTTTTTATTTCGTGAAATTTGGTCAAATATTGATTTTATTGCGAAAAAACAATTTCTCCATGTTAAATCCCCATAGACATCTTCACGGAGTGAAGATGTCTATGGGGATTTAACATGGGGAAATTCTTTTGAATTTTTTTGAATTTTAGAAATACTGGACCGATTTTTAAAATTTAACTCCCACACTGCTTTACCTCTTTTTCCCCCATGTTAAATTCCCATAGACAAATCAATTTTTCGTAATAAAATCAATATTTGACCGAATTTCACGAAATAAAAAGAAGGCTCATTCTTAAATTTTCCTTTAATTTAATATTATCGAAAATAATATTGTTTTTGAATTGTCTATATAGCCGTAAAATTTGGGCAGCTTTCGTGAAACAGACTATAGTCTAAATTATTGCGTATATCAAATGTTCATTTTGCAGTCCGTGTCTCGACGTATTAATGTTACCAGTATTGTCAATGCTCGAAATGTCTCCCAGGATATACTCCATTTTATTGAACATGTATACAATTACTAGAGTACCTCCAGTAATTGTTCAAGTAGAATATATTATGCAACCAACCTCGTGTCTTAAACTACTGATAATGTATTATTGATGTCAAACACCAACGAATACTATTTAATGCATCTGTAATTGACAACCCCACTCATATATGTGTATGCCGTCCGTCATGTTGTTGTTGAAAATACAATGTATTATATCATTATGTATACATGCATGCACTCATAATTCCAGCACAAACATATTTACACAATTCCCTAACATTTGATTGGCTCGTAGCAAGTCTCTGTCAAAAATTTATATCCCAGTAAACTCCCACGCCGAATTACTTTCCGTAAACGTCAGGCACAGTTAAAATAATTCTTAAGAAAACGGAAAATAAACACATTTTCTTGATGAATTTATTTCTAATGCTGGAATTATAAGGAATGAATGGCCTTTTTTGTGGAATTTATCGGGGATATAAACTTGGAAAAGTCTCGGGAATACTGGACGAGGCCTTAAACAATTAAAATTTTCGAGAAAAAAAATCACGTTTTTTTTTTTTTTCGAAAATTGTAATTTTTTATCGCTTCGTCCAATATTCCCGCCACTTTTCCAAGTTTATACCACGATAAATTCCACAAAAAGGCCATTCATTCCTATAATATACCACTGCGTGGTCTGAGATTGATGCCGTAATAGAGGATATGTTCTGTTCTGTTCTGTTCTACAACAACATGACACATTGCTTGAAGTAAAAATAGATAAAATGTTACTAAAAATATATCATTTTAAACTGGCAATGATTTTAAGTATTATTTTATACAGTAGTTCACGCAATAAAAACGATGTCGGACGATATCTTGCAACAGACACTGATCTGAAAATTCCAACTATGAAAAAGTATCAATAGTTTCAAAGAGATCACCACTTTATGTGGGTGGGGTACATTGGTAAGTTGTATTTATGTTGTTTTCTTTGTAACATAATTGTATCATTCAGAACTTACCGGTAGAGGTAGAGGTAGAGGACCATTAGAGCAATGTGTATATGAAATATGAAGCTGATCCGTGAAAGAAAACAGAAATTATAAGATATTAACCCGAGCGTTAAAGTTTTTGAAGCACCAAGTATGTGACCTTGACCCTAGGCTTGCCGGGGGCAGGACGAACGTGGATTTGGCACAGGGCGGTAGTGAACCATCAGAGCAATGTGTATATGAAATATGAAGCAGATCGGTCGAAGGATGAAGAAATTATGAGACATTTACCCGAGTGTTAAAGTTTTGTGACGGATGGACGGACGGGAGGACGGGACGCACGTTCCTACTAATGAATACTTGTTGGGTTTTTACTGTATAAAAATACCCAACAAGAGTACCCAACACTATCCTAACCCTACCCAATAAGATCCCCGTATGCTTACAACAAGTACCCATTCGTGTGTGCGGACGGACGGACGGACGGACGAGGGTAACACTAAATGCCCCCTCCACTATCGTGGTGGGGCATAAAAATATTCCAAAGTGTTCGAGTTATGCTCTGGATACAAAATCAGAGCACGAAACAACAAAGGGAGATAAGTAAACAAGAATTCCGCAGAATCAGATGCCTCGCCTTGTCCCGCCTTGACCTCGAGCCTGGGCCCGAAAGCAATTTTCACTGGCCCGAACATATTATACAATTATTGACTAGTGAGCCATAGAACATCAGATTATATTCTATGGCTCCCTAGTCAATAATTGTTTTATTATATGATAATAGTCTGTATATAGCACTTACGACCTTATGCTACTAGACAAAAATTGAAAAAGAATTTGAAAAAAAAAAATGATTTTTTTTTTTTAAAAATTAAAAATAATAATGCTTGCTACTGGAGCCCAGAATTTTGTTTAATAGTCCTATATTTATCTACATATATCTGCACAGGTCCACATAATGCCACAATATTTTCAACACAGTTTACGGAAATGTAATATACAAAAAGAAAATAAAAAATAATGCTCAGAATTTTTTTTAATAGTTACGGAAATGTAATAATGTACCTGTATAAATTACCTGTAATAAGTTAGTGGTCAGGTAAAAAATTGAAAAAGAATGTAAAAAAAAAAATGGAAAAAAAAAATTAAATTTAAAAAAAATAAAAGAATAATGCTCCCTACTGGAGCCCAGAATGTTTTTTGATAGTCCTATATTTATCTACATATCATATATATACAGGTCCACATATTGCCACAATATTTTCAACACAGTTTACGGAAATGTAATATAATCATTTACCTGTATAAATTACCTGTAAGTGGTCAGTGGTCAGTTGCACATGCTAGCACATGCACAGGTGAATAGTCTGTATATAGCACTTACGACCTTATGCTACTAGACAAAAATTGAAAAATAATTTGAAAAAAAAATGGAAAAAAAAAAGTTTAAAAATAATAATGCTTGCTACTGGAGCCCAGATTTTTTTTTAATAGTCCTATATTTATCTACATATATCTGCACAGGTCCACATAATGCCACAATATTTTCAACACAGTACCCAATGTAGTAATTTACCTGTATAAATTACCTGTGGTCAGCAGTGGTCAAGCACTGGACATTTGCACATGCAAGCCCATGCTAGCACATGGTTCTCCCAGTCTCTATTGTTCTCTCTACAGGTAAGGTGTACAGAGCACACGAGAAAAGGTGTACAGAGCAGACGAGAAAACGGGTCTTCATGCATTATTGTCCAGTTTGTAGAGTACGCAAGAGTTGTCATTCTTGTGCGCGACACACCTCCGGGTCGTGGTCTATGCATGTGTGAAGTTTCATGAAAATATTCCAAAGGGTGGTCGAGTTATGCTCCGGACAGGAAATCAGTGCGCGAAAACAAAAAAGGGAGATCAACTAAATAATTAGCTATGCAAGAGTTGTCATTCTTGTGCATGACACACCTTCGGTTCGTGGTCTAATTGAATGTGTTAAGTTTCATAAAAATATTCCACAGGGTGATCGAGTTATGGTCAATCAGTGCGCGAAACAAAAAAGGGAGATAACTAAAAAATTAGCTATGCAAGAGTTGTCATTCTTGTGCGCGACACACCTTCGGGTCGTGGTCTATGCATGTGTGAAGTTTCATGAAAATATTCCAAAGGGTGGTGGAGTTATGCTCCGGACACGAAATCAGTGCGAGAAACAAAAAAGGGAGATAACTAAAAAATTAGCTATGCAAGAGTTGTCATTCTTGTGCGCGACACACCTTCGGGTCGTGGTCTATGCATGTGTGAAGTTTCATGAAAATATTCCAAAGGGTGTTAGAGTTATGCTCCGGACAAGAAGTGTCTGCGGCGGACGCGGCGCGCTGTCAAATCCATAGTATCCCCCGACGGAGTCCGGGGGATACAATTAATAGCACAGCCTCCAAAAATATGGGCGTAACGGAAATGATTTGTGTAACAGTAATGACAAAACGTAACGGTAATGACTCTCCATTTATTTAAAATACTAATACAGCATATATAGCAAACATATTTATACTTTGCATATGCTGTACAATATAACTTCAAGTTAATGTTTACTTTTAATGTGATTGCCAATAGAAACCCACACTCTGTTTTTTGTTGTTCCAGAGCTTTTACTAATTAAATCCTGATATATAAATGTTGTAGGTCTGAATAAATGTGCCATTGCTGACCGACAACTGATGGGACATGGTTTATATCTAATTGATGCATGAACTGACTGGTTAGTATGGTAATGTATCATTGCCGTTACACGATCGTCATTACCGTTACACAATTTCGTAACGGAAATGACCGTAACGGTAATGATTTTTCTTTAAAAAATCCCATTTTTCACCCCTCTGTAACCTTAAAATTATGAATACAGACCGGCCTCGTTCTCGGCAATGACTTAAGTTGTGTTACCACCGTATTTATTTATAAATTGCACGCACATACACAGTTTTCATTGAATTAGTAGCTGAGAGTATGAAAGGGAGGTTACTCTGATTTTACATTTTTTGTTCAGTGTAACGGTAATGATTCGATTTCTCGGGACATATACATTAAAGTCAGTATTTTTCACAACAAAAGGAAATTTTATTGCAGAATAAGTTTAATGTAAATGTTAAACTATTTTAATTCAGATGCAATGTATAGTAAAGTACAAATGGACATGATTTGAGAATTACGGGCTTGTAAACTGTGCTGATTGATGACCGGGACATGCCCATTTGGTGCACCACACGTATGCCAACAACGGAAAATAATAACTAAACACACATAACAAGAATTGTAAATACTGTTTTCTTAATGGATTGGTATTATATATAGTTTCTTTACTGAAAACAAAAATAATTTTCCTTATAAATTGTGTGATTTGTCAGTAAATTACACCGGGACATCAGATGTACATAAAATATAGAATCACTGATATACACACTACTTTATTAAGAATTGTATTGATAATTTATTGGCTTTTGGGGTGTTTTTGCACATAGGTCCTTTTGGAAGTTTCTTTACTGGAGGTAAGGTTACGTGTTTTTACTCAATTCCAAAGAAAAGGGCCCTAATAAGTTTTACATACCGGTATGCCCTTTTGGCAGGCATGCAAGTTGTCGGTATATGACTTCAAAATCATGTAATTATGTCCCTAAAGATGGTGAATGTACTCTACTTATGACTGAATATATTGGCCTTGACAATTTATAGGCTTTTTGGAAATTTTTGCACATAGGTCTTTTTGGCAGTTTCTCTACCCGAGGAAGACGTATATTTTTTCCATTCTAAAAGGGCCTATGTGTACATATGCCCTTTTGGCAGGAATGTAAGTTGTTGATATACGTCTTCAAAATCATGAAACAATGTCCCTAAAGGTAGTCACCATACTACACTTTCAACGTAATGTTTTGACATTGAATTTTTATCGGCATTTTTTTGAAGTTTTTGCACATAGGTCCTTTTGGCAGATTCTCTACTGGAGGTAATACACATATTTTTCCATTCCAATCGGGCCTATGTAACACGCATGCATATAGGCCCTTCTGGCATAACATTTTACAGTTGATATCACATAGGTCCTTAATAACTTGTATCGAACTATGATAATATTTTGTAATAATTCCAGCACAAAAATATTTGCACAATTCCCTAACATTTGATTGGCCCGTAGCAAGTCTCTGTCCAAAATTTATATCCCAGTAAACTCCCACGCCGAACTACTTTACGTAACCGTGAGGCGCAGTTAAAATAATTCTTAATTAAGTAAACGGAAAATAAACACATTTTCTTGATGAATTTATTTCAAATGCTGGAATTATAAGGAATGAATGGCCTTTTTGTGGAATTTATCGGGGATATAAACTTGGAAAAGTCGCGGGAATACTGGACGAGGCCTTCCGGCCTTCGTCCAGTATTCCCGCGACTTTCCAAGTTTATACCCCGATAAATTCCACAAAAAGGCCATTCATTCCTATATTATAGAAGCCATAATATACTACACAATTATGACTCTAACTCAAATTTGGTGAAATTGCTGCATAGGTCCTTCTGGTTCTCAAGTGGCGATATGTCGCGACCACCATTTGAACCATCTCGTTGAGACTGTTCAAATGAGTGGTCACAAATATATACTTTCACTGAGAAATAAAAGAAAAGAAAAAGAAAATATTTTAAAAGATCCATACCCGTAAGGTATATTCCACATGTAATGGGTTAATATTGCAGTTAAAGGCCATAGGGCTCAGATGTGGACGAAATGTGAGCAGTTGGTAAAAGAGCATTTAATGTGTATCAGTTTTCTTACATATCATAAGTTTGTTCCGGCAAGGGTAGGGGGTGCCCGCACCCCACCCAAAGTATATGTTGTTACCACTCGTCGAGACGGTTTAACTGAGTGGTAACAACATAAACTTTTGATCACTGGGAGAAAAATGTGCATCGGCTAATTAATATACCAAACGAGATCTAGAAGACACAAACAAGAGGGCCCTAATTCGCTCACCTGACTCCATGAACACCAGAGGAGAATGTGACATTGAGTTCATGTGTTTTAAAAAAATTGTGCTATTTTTAGATGGCGGTCATCTTCGATTAAGCGATGACTCTTATTTTACCAAATCTGAAAATGCTTCACCCAAGGATCTTAACTTACTATGAAGTTTGGCCAGCATCGGTCATGTGGTTCCTGAGAAAAAGACGTTCAAAATCTTGAATAAATGGAACTTTTGGAGGCCATCATGGATGACATAATCATCCGATTCTGACAAATATTGCACCAGAGCAATCGCCTCATCGATACCCTCAATTTGATATATGACATGAGCATATTTGGTCAAAAATAAAATTTGACCCCATGGGCCACGCCCATTTTTGACCCCGGGGTCATCATTTTAACACCTATGAAAGAGCATTCTACGTCGATCATTCCTACCAAGTTCCGTCGAAATCCGGCTGGCGGTTCATGAGAAGTTTAGTTTAGTTTATTGGTGTTTAACGGCCAAAATCAGAACGGAATATTTACATCGAGATACAACATATTCAGCCCTGAAATTAGAATAACCTGACCTGGTGCCAGGTTCATACCGCACCAAGGTCACTTGGCCCCTTCCCCTATTTAAAAGTAATACCGGTAGGATTACTCTTATAAGGGGTATAACCAGATTCAACTGTCACATACCAAATGCCAAAGACGTATGTGAGGGCCAAACCAGGTCTCCAGTCGGGATTCCGGTAAGGATGAACCCCGATCGTTAAATTACCCATCGCATGCTCCCACCCATGGACCATAACTGTGAAGTTTGGCCACCATGGGCCAAGCGGTTCGTGTGAAGAAGAATTTTTAATTCTCTAATAAAAGAACGACCTTTTGACCTTTCGGCGGCCATCTTGGATGACATGACCATTCAATTTTGACAAAAAATGTACCAGAGCGATCGCCTCTTTGATACCTTCGATTTGATATAGACATGACCATATTCGGTCAAAAATAAAATTTGACCCCAATCTGATCCCACGGGCCACGCCCATTTTTGACCCCGGGGTCACCATTTTAACAACTTTGAAAGAGCATTGTACAACAATCATTCCTACCAAGTTTCGTCGAAATCCGGCTGGCGGTTCATGAGAGGAATTTATGCTATTTTTAGACGGCAGCCATCTTGGATTAACGACGAATGACCTCCATTTTAACAAATCTGAAAAAGCTTCACCCATGGACCATAACTTTTAAGTTTGACTACCATGGGCCAAGCGGTTCATGTGAAGAAGAATATTGAAATCTCTAATAAAAGAACGACCTTTTGACCTTTCGGCGGCCATCTTGTATGACATAACCATCCAATTTCGACAAAAACTGCACCAAAATGATCGCCTCGTTGATACCTTCGATTTGATATATGACATGACCATATTCGGTCAAAATAAAATTTGACCCCACGGGCCATGCCCATTTTTGACCATATATGGCAAGAAATCATGGCAGATTCCCTGGTAGGCGTGTTTGTAGACTAGTCTACATGGGGTACAATGTCTATAAATACTACAACTGCTTATAATGTTAAACAATAGACTATTTTGTATGCTTGTACCCCATGTAGACTATTGTGTATGGTTGTTCCTATGTAACCAACTGTTTATAATACCATTTGGTATAAATGTTTCATGTAACCTATTGTAGACTAAACTGAATGGGTGTAGACTAGTCTACAAACACGCCCATCAGGGAATCTGCCATGATTTCTTGACATATTTATTTTTGACACCGAGGTCACCATTTTAACAACTTTGAAAGAGCATTCATTGTACATCGATCATTCCTACCAAGTTTTGTCGAAATCCGGTTGGCGGTTCTTGAGAAGAAGATTTTTTAAGAATATGTGCTATTTTTAGACAGCAGCCATCTTGGATTACGTAATGACGTCATTTTAACAATTTTGTAATCCCCCTACCTAAGAACCATGACCATGAAGTTTGGTGAGGCGAAGACGTTTGAAAATGATCACGGACGACGACGACGGACACATTGCGGTAGCAATAGCTCACCTGAGCTGCTTCGCTCAGGTGAGCTAAAAAAAAAAAAAAAAAAAAATAAAAAAAAAAAAAAAAAAACCCCGACCAACCTACCAAGCATATTTTGGGAGCCATTACCCGGAAACACAACTCTTTTTTTTTGTTGGCCTAAGATCACATGTGTTTTCTTGGTGTCTGGTTTAGAGACGTTCCACTGTATATACATTCAAATATTAGATTTTCTCAATTTGTATGGGATATAGCAAGGACTGCACCAATACCAACGATTGGGATATACTACAAGAAATAGAAGAACATTGGAAAGTCATAAAATACAAGTTGAACCGAACAGTCAGCGGCTGGAAACACCCAATAATATAATTTATACAACAACAACACATTTAAACAAAAAAATACCTGCAACAACATATTTTCGAGGTGGATGTTTTGTTGTTTCACGGCTTCAGCCATTCTGTTATTTTCTGTAGCTAAGACAGCAGTCTAGCCACAAAGCTGCAGCAATAAGAATGTCGGTGCGTTCATTTAAATGAAGATTCCAACATCCAAGTTGCGAAGTTGGCGGGACCAAAACAACAATTGGATAACCTCGGTCGAGTTCCTGAGTGGATGTTTTTCATTTGTAACTCACGGGAAGCAACTCGAGTAACACGAGTACCAATGGAACAAACAGAGTTCCAACTCAAGTTACAGAATTTGACCTTTGATCCTTACTCGAGTAATTTGATTCGAATCCCCGCCGTGTGGTGGGTTATTAGAATTCCAGAATTCAAATTCGAGTTGGACTCGAACTACGACCCTCCTTGTTCATGTGCTACTCGGGTTATTCAAGTTTAACCCGGGAGTTACAACGAAAAATGTCCGGTCTGCTTTGAAGTTTGTTGTCCGGTTTCTTTAAAATACGTAAGTGTGAGTAAGTATATTGAAACGCTCTGGAGGTTGATGAACAGCCACACATATGTTCTGTCTCATTTACGTATGTTTTGGGTTTCTATGGTATGTTAAGTCAGAAACATATGTATTAATGTATGTTTCTGGTTAAGATATACAATTCTCTCATAGTTATATGACGGTAGAAGCAACATGCAACATGCAAACTGGTTGAACCAACCAATGACCGTTCCAAGTCGATACCTACATTTATGTATAGGTTAGCTAAAATGTTACCATTTATGACCATATTAAAAGGCATGTGTACAGCAATAGTCACACATTTTTCAACAGGCACCGATGTACACTCTAAGGTGAGGCAGGCACATAGCCTACTGACTCGGACTGTATTTATATTTCTGGATGAGTCGTTTACGGTCCCACAAAGAAAACACATGGTAATTAACATATCAAATGAATGCAACAAATATGTAACAGAACACAAACAAAACCCCACAATGCATGAAGGTCACATGAAATGAAAACAAGAAATACACTTTATTTCTATTCTCTGTTATTTCCCACCTTTCCTTAAGAATAAGGTCTTTGGAACCTCTTGTTAGTAGAGAAAATGATACATCTAATGAATAAAAAGAAACAGCAATTAATTTCATTTTTTACACATTTATTTCTTACATTTCAATCTGTAGTTTATGCAAATATAATTTCGAATTACACCACTCGACAGCAGTAGTTTACACCACTCTCGTGCTTACCATATATGGAGAAATGACGTCAGTAACGTCGGAATGACGACATGGTTTATTTGACCAATCAAAATCATGTTCTCATACACACCCTCTTATTCATCAGACAGTCTCAGTCACTACGGCCGGTACATGTAGCCGATTTCATCAACTGTGCAAAGTATACTTATCTAGCAGAGTATACTTTGAGGGAGCAATCATTTATTTTCCAAAATCCAGTCATTAAAGGTACATGCCCACTCATAGGGGACAAAATGCCCACTATACAAATATAATAATTTAGTAATATTTAGTTTACTGATAGTGACATGAATGAGGCATGATATTGTTTAATTATTTATACTAGTTAAATGCGTCACCAGAAAAAATAATATTTTCGACAGATTATAAAGTACGAACATTGCACGTCCAAAAATAAATACAGAGGATAAATAGTCATGTCCGTTAGCATTTTATGGAAACACGGTTATCGCCCCTGATATCACTGTGGAAATTTAAGTGTGATATAAAATGTGTAATAATGCCAATAAATACGTGGGGTAATGGTGAATTAATGTTTATTTTGTCAGAAAATATCTCGGATAATGTCTCTGATATAAAGAACATTTTGTGCTTACTGAGTGGTCATGTACCTTTAAAATATCGACAATTTGCAGCTTATATTATATAAGTTACAAAATCACCAAACATCATGGTCAATTCGTACCTATAGGTACGAAATGACCGAAAAACACGCACCTATGGGTACGAAATGACCAAACCGGGTACGAAATGGTATGGGTACGACTTGACCCGGAACCCTACGACCAACCTCCAGAAATTAAGTTGAGCTTTACACTTCAAACACGTGTTCAGGTCTTCAACTGATGATTCTTTTGAGCTGTGTGCACAAATATTTCAAATTTCTCCTTCGATATCGCTTAAATTGTCATCACTGTTCTCAGGTGCAGTCGACTTCATACGCTATTATTGTGTATCGCAGTCAAATTCAATGCAGCTGTCTGCATATGGTAGATTGGTACATGTGCAGTGTGTTGCCATTTTACGCTTCAAAGATTTAACATCAGTCATGAAATTGATGCTGTATTCACTTTTATCTTTGTCAGTGGACGTGAGGTTGGCTATGTTCTGTGTCCTTGCGAATGGATACTTCTGGCTGTTCATGGCAAGCACGCTGTGAAATTGCGACCAGAGATTTCTTATGCCGTGGTTTATTGACTGGTGTTGTTTTGACATATTCGTGAGATCCTTTTCTAAAACATTACCATGAGATCAAACAGCTTTCCTGAATTTACATCGAGCGAGTTTGGTGCACATACACTGGCTGACATTTAATCAGAAAAATAAGACATCTTGATTCCTGGTAATTTTCCAGTTAAATCGTCCCTCATCTTGTTCCAGAATATATTTAAGACACTTGGAATTGTATATATACGACATTACGGTATAGTTGTTGGTAAATTTCTAAATGTCAACAGTTACACCAGATGTTTCTCATGTTTTTCCTTGGCGTTTGTGCGATGGAAGCCCTGCCTCACAAGCTTAAGGTTGTCAAGCTCAAATATTTAGATCTATTCAGGTCACAAATTGGCAACCTCCAACATATCAAACCATAAACATTGTTAGATGATAACCTGTTTCATACTATTTTAACACTTGTTTTACTGTCACCTGTTACGCTAATTTGTCCCTAATTTCAACTGCAATTAATACTCGTGTGGGAACATCAGCACATAGAGATAGATACTATTTTGTCGTCCACGTATTATTTTATAGCCGTTTGGCAGCGCGAATATTCCAGAATCTATCGATCCTACCATTTCTATTTTTCGGCTACACATAGACAAAATAACATGGTCATAAGACATCTACTGCACACCAGATATATATTTTTCCAACTTATGCGATACATGCAGGTGAACGAGTGTGCTTCATATTATGCTGTAGACTGCATATCTGAAATGGATGGAAGACAGTCATTGGTGGTAAAGTGGCTGCATGAGGTCACATTATGCATACTATTGGTATGAAATATGTACTCGTAGACGTGTTCAGACATAACCGAAATTATTTAAAAAAAATTTTTACTTCCGCATCTTTTTCCCCCATGTTAAATTCCCATAGGAAAATCGTTTTTTCGCTATAAAATAAATATTTTATGGAATTTCATAAACAAATAAAAATTGGGGAGGGTGACTTTTTTTGTTTTTGGTGAAAAAGTAGTTACATTTAAATCTTTTTTAGATTTAATGTGTTTAATAGCCAAAGGTTCGTCGGCAACAACACGTGGAACGGACAGTAGTTTAAAGTGTGAATACCTCGAAAACGTGGCCCCGCCATCATACCTGATTTTTTGGTTTGCACAATATCTGTTACGAAGAACTTCATTTTTTACCCATACTTACGTATTTTAGGCACACCTGGTGCCATGTGGTAAATTTGTAGTCTAATAAATTTTGATGATGCAACCCGAGTGAAATTTAATTGTATATAAAACAAGTGATAGACGTTTATCGTCTTTTAAATTACATCACTATTCAGGACAGGTAAAAGAGGTATGTTTTATATCAAGGATGGTAGGGATTTTTTGTTCTGTAATTGGTTTTCGCGACCACATCTTCTAATTGTGAACTTGTTTTACGAATCAGAGAGCTGCGCAGTAGCCGATTTCACCAACATTGCAAAGTAGCCCGGTACAACCAGTTTTCGTCCACCTTACAATGTTATTTGCAGTTGTTATATTTTCACAGTTGGGTAAGACACATAATGTGACATATATTGTAAATTTCAATACAGTAACATTTCAGTGTAATAATATTGAAAATAAAAATCTGTTGCCTTTAAAATGTTGTTGTAAATCAATGTTTTCTTGTGTGACCCACTTCCTGCTGCTCTTCATAATACACAACCACTTTTCGTCCACTGCTTACCACATCTACACAACTGGCTAAAAAGTACACAAAATCAAAACTCTGATTAAAATGTAATGTTTGTAAACTCCAACTCTAAATATCTGTTTAAATTTATTTACAATGCTGTATATCCCGTTTAATACAATAATTACTGGGTTGTAATGATGTCACCAGTGCAGTTAGTACACAGAAACGTGTCACCACGCTTGATGATGTGTCATATCGTCGGGGTCGTAAGGATTGTATGGCTGCCTTGCAGATGGAGGCGCATTTTGTCTAAAGAGAATAACTATCATTTTGACAAAATAAAAAACAAAACACAAACGTTTTAAATCTATTTGTATTACTCTTTTCTAACTGCATACAAAGATACTCGTACAGACAATCAGTATTGAAAGAACAAAATAAAATCACTACACCAATAACAACAGCGGCTATACTTTTTCTACTTTTTGGCCGACAGTACAGTTCTTTAGTGTTTAGCGGATAGCTAAGAAGATTATTGCTGCATACGTCTTTAAAGTAGAACATTTGGACAAGTACCTGGTACCAATAGACAGGAAAAAGTGTCTTCTTTCCAAATTGGGTTACTTGTTTAGTTTATTCCAATGTTTTCCTTGCATAATTCCTTGTTTACCTAACGCACTGAATTAGTCAGTAACGGATAGCTTTGGTGTTTATCGGATACGTGTGCGACAGTTGCTGAGGGGGTGTCTCAAAACATTCCAAATCATGTATTTGTTTTGTAAATGACTAGGAAACATGCTTACATGCATATCACATTAACACTGATTAAATCTGTTTTCATCATGATAATGTGTACATGTGTACATGTGTAACTGAAAAATAAAAAAAATATTTACACTGCTTAAACTTTTTTTTCATCCCAATATTTTCTTGAAGCAATGTGATGGGTGGTGCCATAAAAACAAATAAATGTCGTTATGAGACTGAATTAAAACATAGAGTGATGCGGGTGGGAGGGGGGGGGCAGTGGTGATGGGGGTGGGGAGGGGCAGTGGTGCGCCGATTCCCGGCGAGACATACTGAATACAGACATGGTGGTAAAACCGTGTATTAACTGTAATTATTAATTAATAAATCATAGAGAATAATTCTTCACAAATGTACATGTAACATTACCCTTTTAACCTCACAGTCATGTATAGTGGTAGTGGCAAACAGTGTACATGCAGATGAGGCGGCTCTTAATGATCAAAACGTCTCATCAGGATCTGCACTGTTTGCCACACATTTTCTATGAGTCCGGCAATGATTCGAGTCCTGTGAAGGGTTGGGCCGAGGTGGTGGCCGTAAACAGTGTTACTGAGTGTATTAACTGTGATTGGTGATGGTGTCCATTGATGGACCCGCCGTCGGACCCCCGCAAAATGATGGAATGAACCAATCAGATTGGCTCGATCATTCCGTCAATCCGCGAGGCACCGACGGGCTGGTCCATCAATATACACCATCACCCTGTAAATTAGTAATTAATAAATCAGACTATAACTTCACGAATGTACATGTAATATTAACCATTTAAACCTCAAATGCATGTATAGTGGTATTGACAAACAGTGTACATCCAGATGAGCCGGCTCGTAACGAGCTGGCTCACCAGGATCTGCACTGTTTGCCACATATTTTTTGTTTAGCGCCAAAATCTGATAAAAACTGATCATGAACATGAACCACCGGATACGGCATTAAATATAATGCCCTGAAATCGCATATTTTTTCCAGCAACATTGGCGTAGTGAAAATAAAACAAAGTCAACACCCCAGAAAAAAAATTGGCGAGGTGAGGTGGGCACACATGTGCTTTTGTTATTTTTCCAGCAGCATTGGCGTAGTGAAAAAAACACACTAAGTCAACACCCCAGAAACAAAATTGGCGAAGGGAGGTGGGAACACCTGTGCTTTTGTTATTTTTTCCAGCAACATTCGGGCTGGAAGAGAAATAAAAACAAAGTCAACACCCCATAAAAAAATTGGCGAGAGGAGGTGCGCATGTGCACACATGAGCTTTTGTTATTTTTTCCAGCAACATTGGGGTTGGAAGTAAACAAAAAAACAGTCACCCCAGAAAAAAAATGTCGAGGGGAGGTTGGCACACCTGTGCTTTTGTTACTTTTTTGCAGCAACATCGGGGTTGGAAGTGAAAAAAAAAGAGAAAAAAGTCAACACCCCAGAAAAAAATGGCGAGGGGAGGTGGGCACACATGTGCTATTGTTATTTTTTCCAGCAACAATGTATATTGGCGTCGAGTGAAAAAAACCCACTAAAGTCAACACCCCAGCATGCGCCGACAGTTCGCCTCAACTTTTTACAGAAATTCAAACATACCGCAAAACGATCGAGTGTAAAAAAAAAAAAAAAAAAATCATAAAAAAAAAACGGCAAAATCTGAGACAAGGCGGCTGCCTCGTCTGCCTCATCCTGGCTACGGGCCTGACCAGTATTATTTTTATTTAGAAAATGAATGCCTTTAAAATAAATATTCACAAATTTTAAAATTGTAGTTGTCAATGTCAATTAGAATTTTGAATCCCTGTGGTGTTGATCTCTCTACAATGAAACACCCCTCTTTCATGAAGATAGAATGAAGCTACATACATGTATAATAATAAAAAGCAACGTATGTAGATGCTATGGCCATTTGAGAGAAACTGTTACGACCTGGTTAACCAAAACGTGTGACGGACTGACTGACATACGGACGGACGGACAGACGGACGAACGGATCGACGGACGGTCCGAACACTGTGTGCCACCCCCTCCCCGGTGGCATAACAAACCCATTTGATATATTGTTCGCAGGTCATATTGATTTTGAGACGATCCCCGCAAATCTGATTTGTACGCAAATTAGGATGATCCGTTACTGCCGGAAGCACGTGCGTTATTATTGACGTCTGTGTTCATTGACATGGTGTGATTTATGAACCAAGCTTCTTTCCAGTTATAGAGGACATAATTATACATCATATTATTCACAGAGTTTGTTTCTTCCAAACTAACTGTTTATACATTTTCAGTGAAATTACTCTGGAGCGACTTACTTTCGCTTTACCTGGTGTAAACTTCCGGTTACGTCATTGTGTTTCTTGAAGCTTTACGCACGGCAAGGAAACTGCTATATCAAAGTAAACATGTCATTGTGTGGGGGATGGATCACTGTTCCTAACGGTAATATTTTATTTATTATAAATGTACAATATAAAAAAATATTGTGTTAAAAAGTATATACCTATCCGCTATACCCTAAAATCCGCTATACCCTAAAGAACTGTATACTTTTGGCAACCTTCCAGCAGGTGCGCTTGCCCTGGAAAATCATCACTTTGGCAGACAGTAAAAGAAAAAATGTGTAAACTGGTATTTTTTGGGGTTAAAAATGTATTTTATGAATAACACATTTTGGGAATAGTGAAAATGACATAATTTTATTGATTTATTATTTTTTAACCATTTCGTACATTTCTAATCTCCACTTTTCGCCAAGCGAACTGCTTTGACATTTCTGTCACTACGGTAAACAATGTGATGCGCGCGCATCTCCGCTATGTCGTAAAATAACCCGAAAAAATGCTGTTTACTGGGCCGGACGAAAACAGGCAGTGGACGATTTCTGGTAGTGTTGGGATATACTTTGAGGGAGTAATCATTTATTTTTCCTGAAATGCATTATTTCATATATAACTATTACAGATGATTCTAGCGTGTCTTGGTAGCGTGTTTTGGATGGTCAATTATTGTTTCAATGTTTGTATTTACATGAAACACCATTCTAAACAATGTACAAAACAATTCAAATGCGCCCGGGTGTAATACTAATAGTACTTAGAAAGGTATATAAAAAAAACTCCCATTCGCCACCATTGAAACAAAATCCCACGCGATGTAGTCAGAACTAGAACTCGCCTATACAACGCTTTTCAGCGTGTCGAAAACACTACTTGGGGTCCGATTTTACAGTTGCTAATACATTAACATAAATCTCAAAGATTTTGAGTGTAAACTGCACTAAAAACGCGTCTCGCTAACCTAAATTCATTTCGGAAAATAATTATAGGAGGTTTTGGGAATTCCGATTGTGATGTCATTTTCGCGCATGCGTAAATAGCTGTCCGTCAATCGATCGCCAGTGGCCCATTGTGTTTCTTCACGGAGCGTTACAATGGATTTGACAACTCAGCAAAATATGTCAAGTGTGTCTCTTCGTCAAAGGGTTGGATAGGGACACGAGAGACAGATATTTCTCAAAGATTACAATGTATGTATGAAAAAAACTCTAGATCGCTACCAGACCCGTTCCAGATTCCATAGAAAATTACTATTTTAATTAAACATGTTATTTTGTTATGATACGATGATCGAGGTCGTGTCCGACCAAACTTAGAAGCCTTGTATATATATTATAGAGAGAGAGCGAGAGAGTTATACCGATGAAAGCCGAAACACGCCGAATGCCCATGGTCTGATTGTATAGTATGTTTATTGACCTGCCACCTCATAAATATATTGAATACGTATGGTATCAACTAGACTTTGATATGATTATTTATTACACTAGTGTAATACTAGAAATAGTTACGGTTTATTGTTACACATCCAGGCGACAGGTCTGATTGTAAAGTATATTTATTTACTTGCCACGTCATAAATATAATGGTGACATCATAACTTCAATATGATTAGTTATTACACTGGCGCCCGTTTCACTAAACTTCGTATGACTAAAATATTCGTAAGTGCAGAATTATGATAGTCTGTAAATTTCACATTAACACTGTTTTCCTGTAAACAATTATTGGATTTACATTTATTGAGCATAGGCTGCTATGCAGCCTATGCTCAATAATTGTAAATTCATCAATTGAAATTTCCAGACGATTCTAAATTTGCACTTACGAACATTTTAGTCGTACACAGCTTTGTGAAACGGACCCCTTGTGTGGTACCAGAAATGGTTACTGTTCATTATAAGACATCCAGGTAACAGGTCTGAGTGTTGATATATATATTTTAACTTGCCACCTCATAAATACAATGATAAGCACATGAATATTACCAGAAATAGTTATTGTTTCGTATAGCACATCTAGCTAACAATGAATCTGGTACCAGATCAGGCTATTGTAAGTGCAATTACGTGTAGAGCTGTGTTTATGATCCCGCCACCCTCTCCCAATACAGGTGAGGTACTCGGTCTCCGCGAAAGTCCCCAAAATATTACTGGCCACGAGGACTGACAACCCAGCAATTATTACTGGCCCGGACGGAATATTACTGGCCCGGACATTTTTTACCCAAAAATATTAAATATATAGGAATAACATAGTTTCTGGTTTATTTAATCTGCATTTTAAGCATAACAAGCGTACACATTAAACATAGTCTATCAAGAGGATATGAAACAAGTTTCCATTTCATTAGTGAAAAGGGTTTAAGAATCTTTCAACAATATTGCAGTCATATAATGTTGGTTCGGTAGGCTCGAATCCCACTCCGTGACTCGTCACATCACGTGACATGTACATGGATGTGAGGAAATTTACAATCAAAATCAACTTGGAAGTTGAAGTTAAAAAACGTACGCATATTCGTTTCCGCGAAATCGCGTGTGGTTCTATTATTAGAAATAAACTTACTCGATTTCCTTATTAGGAAAGTGTAGAAACCTTTGTGAATAAATGAATTATAAATGTCTGAAGTGTCCAATGAATGTCCCGACAGGTGTCGCTAGCGTGTGAAAACTGCCACACATTATATTGAGGGGAGGTCATTACGGAAACAAAATGTAAATTAATTATTCACTATTCAGGAAAAATAAATGATTACTCCCTCGAAGTATACTTTGCTAGAAAAGTATACTTTGCAATTTTGATGAAATTGGCTACAGGGCTCCAGGTGAGTTTTGTATCTAAAGAGTACATATAGTATTCTACAGCACCAGATTTCAAATTCAATGTGTATTTTACTTTTACAAACTATGTACAGTGGAACCTCTCCAAACCGGACACCCTGGAGATGTTCCACTGTAAATCAGACATGTGAGCACTTCATGACACATTCTAGTGTTTTGCAATCATGAACAGTCATTGTAATCAGAGATACATAACAGCGAAACGAATCTAAGGTAAACATCTGCATTTTCCCGAGTGTCCGGTTTAGAGGGGTTCCACTGTATTATTGATATTCTTCATTATTAAATAGGGAACAAATGATTCTTAAATAAACAAATTAAAAAGTTCACTTATTTGAGCTGCAAAAAGTTGCAGTTCAATTTTCCACTTTATTTTCACTACTCGATTTGAAAATGCATATTTTCACATTGCTGTGAGTATTTTGTACTCTCACTTTTGATAATCCATGCATATTCTGCTAAAATAAGTGCGTAAAATACGCCAATACACACCTTATCTGGATTTCCCATTTCTCCTGACACAGCCACAATTATAGGGAGTCGGAGGACTAGATAGCAGTGGAGGATGGCGCAGTCCGTCCCAGAGAAGATCTCGTTTGCGGAGGAGGAGGAGAAAACCTTGAAATACTGGCAGGAAATTGATGCATTCAACACCTCACTGAAACTGTCGAAAGGAAAACCGAAGTGAGTATCTTGTCTTGCGATAGCTGCACATATTCCGCTTTATAGGCAACAGGTTGTACTATATCGCCACACCACGCTACACAGTAAAAATGTGCGTATTTGCATTTACACATCACACACTAAAATATAGAAAAAACCTTTAGGGTGTTGACGTTCACACTTCGTTATCGTGTTATAGAGACACAATTCTACAATATGACACAAACATATTTATACCATAAACTTACCTAATAAAGTGTATATTAGCAAAATTCTTATGTCGCTCTTCACAAAATAGAAAGTAAACAAAGAACACTTCAAACTCGCATTTGGAAAGACTACTCCGTCATAACGCTTATGTAATGCAGTGTAATGAAATGTAATTAGAGTTATGTACTCAAAACTAGTCTTGTTTGCACGTTGAATGAATATGTGCGTTAACTTAATATTAGTTGCGGGCAGAAACTCTGCAAAACCCTGTACCATCCATAGCACATACCTGCCAACTATTACGAATTATAAACATATTATTCCGCTTTTTCAAACTCAAATTCGAATAAATCCGGCCCGCGTCCCGCCCGCACCGCGGAGTATGCGGGTTTTACACCTGTCCCGATTACTTTACGCTGGTAATAGTACACGCATATCCATTGGTCCAATTGCGCGCATACAATACATTTCGACCAATCATCGCTCGCGTTTCATCGCCGATTCAGTCACACAAGCAAAATGGCAGACTCGCCGGATTGTCGATTGCATCGCAAGAAGTTTGGGCCGAATTTGCCGCCAAAATATGCTAAAGCTGATCAGAAATTTAAATCAGAATATTCGGAAGCTTTTCCAAACGTCATAGGGAAGTCCAAACTTGGCGATTTGTATGCATTCTGTCGTGTTTGCACATCGGATGTCGGTGTTCGTCACGTTGGTTTGCACGACATTAAAAAACACATTGGATCGAAAAAACATGAATCGCTAAGCAAGTCTTTGGCATCAACACCGAAAGTCAGTGCATTCTTCTGTGGAAGTAGCGACCAATCCGTCATAAAAGCAGAAGTTCTGTTCACAGAGTTCTTAATTGAACATGCTATTCCAATCTCCGTTTCCGACCCACTGTTGTCAAAGTTGTTTAGAAAAGATGTTTACCTGATTCAAAGAAAAATTGCTACCAAATATGCATCAGCGAGGACCAAAACATCCAATCTCGTGTTGACACTCTAGTATTTAGGCTGATAACTGGTAATAATTTCTTTAATAATGTGCCTAAAATGTCTCTGAAAATGCACCAGAATGCACCATTTTTTATGTATTTTTCAAATTTTTCCGGGGGGGCATGCACCCGGAACCCCTAGAACGCTTGCGCGCCTCGCTTCGCTCTGATGGATTTCTATTATTAGGATTTTCGTTTAACAAAAGTTGGCAGGTATGATGGCATATTCTAGCACGGTAAGGGCTATTCCAGTAAAATCTATATGGGTGGGGGGGGAAGGCGTTTTTTGCCGGGGGTAACCTACGACATATAAAAAAAAAATTCTCAGCCTACCTACGGTGTTTTAAATTTTTTTTTAAACCCAACCACCAATGAAAAAACAAAAAAAATGAAGAATCACAACCTACAGTAAATAAAAATAAAAATAAAAATCTAAAAAAATGCAACCTATAATAAATAAAAATAAAAATCTCAACGTACAATTAACAAAAACAGGGGCTGAAAATTCCACCATTTGCTTTTCTGACACTGGTTTTACCAGTATTAAATTAATTTAGAAAATGAATGCCTTGAAAATAATTATTAACAAATTTTAGCCGTCAATTGGAATTTTCAATCCCTGTGGTAGTCATCTCTACAATGAAACACCCCCTCATTCATGAAGATAGAATGAAGCTACATAAATAATAAAAATTCTTACCGTCACATTTCTTGAAATTAGAGTCACGGTTCTCGGACGGAACACTTCCCAGGCATGATTAAATTTCATATATTTAGTTTTGAAAATACACATGTTTTTCCATAAGGCCAGTTATTTTTTATTTGTTGGTTTACGGATTTTTTTTCCGCGAGATCTGGTCGGTCGGTCGGAAAAAAATAAAAAAAATAAAAATAAAAAAAAGTTTTTTCAATTTTTTTATTCTTTTTGGCACAGGGTTGGGTCGGTCGGGGGAAAAAAAATAAAAAAAAAATGTCTTGAACGCGGATGCCACCGGCGGCATATTGAAGAAACTGTGACAAACGGGTGAACCAAAAGTGTTGAGTCAAAGGGTGAAGGTCATATGTAGTATGGCAAGGCAGGTGTAGCATACATGCAAATGAATGAAGTATGGTAATATTGAACTTATGTAGATGCTATGGCCAGTTTGAGAAACTGTGACAAACTGGTTAACCGAAATTGCTAAGTCCTTTCAGCAGCCCTGTGAAGGTCAAAAGGTCAAGGTAATATAAAGTATGACAAGGCAGGTGTAGCTCACATACCAATGAATGAAATATTGAAGAACTTGAGCAACTTATGTAGAAGATTCTGTGTAATTAAAAGAAGAATTGCCAGAAATGGAGATATATCGAATCGTCCATTCGGCAGGTTGTTGTTGTCGCTGCTGCTAAGATCCGGTTTCCGCCACTTACTTTTCTCGGCACAGCAAAAAAAAAAAAAAATTTTTTTTTGGATCGGATGTAAAAAAAATCTAAAAAAAATTCGGAAATTAAAATTTTTATTTTTTTCCACATTGTCAAAAAATCGGGTCGGCGGATCTGTAAACCAACAAATAAAAAAAAAATGGCCTAATCTTACCTGTCTGATAGTTTCACATTACATGCTCACAAGGAAAACTATTTTCAACACCATGACGAATTTTGCACCCAACCCCTCCTGCTTGAAGAATTTACACACTGACGAATATGTATTTTGGAGATTAATACCCAAAATTTAACCGACGACAATTAATGCGTCCACATTACAAATGTACTTACTAAGTAATTTTCATTTTAAATTGCAAAAAGTATAAATAAATAACAGTACAACCCAATTGTACTGCTATTTATTCCAATTGTACTGCTATTTATTTATCCTTTTTTGTTTGCAATTTGAAATGAAAAAAAAAATAAAATTATTGATGGGAGCCAGTATAGAATTAATTTTCATTTTAAATTGCAAAAAGTATAAATAAATAACTACAACCCAATTGTACTGCTATTTATTTATCCTTTTTTGTTTGCAATTTGAAATGAAAAAAAAAAAGTTATTGATAGCCAGTATAGAACTCGCAACCCAAACTTCTGAAGTTCTGGTCAATACCACCAGGCCACTGCGTCGATGTATAATTAGAAACAAAATATCCTACTATCATACTAGGTGCGTTCTTGGAGTTGTTTTTGTACATTTTGGGAAACTTTTAAACTAACAACAACAATTGCTGGGCCGTCAGCGTATAATTCTTTTCTGGCTGACAATAACCCACAATTTATTATACAGATTATGAAAACAACAAGCATAAAATATTTTTTAAGGAAACAACAAGCATAAAATATTTTTTATTTCAATACTATGACATGCAATGAATTTTAATTAACAAATTTACCCTCCTACAGGTTAAATTATTTTTCGTTGGCAATAACCTACGATAAATAATCAATGGACCTGCCGTCTCCCCCCCCCCCCCCCCCCCCCCCCCCCCCACCCCCCCCCCCCCCCCCCCCCCCCCCCGTATAGATTTACTGGAATAGCCCTAAGCGAGTTTTACAGAGTTACTGCCCGCAACTTCTGCAATATCTACAGGTGGCGCCTTATCAATATGTCTAACCGTACTAGCATTCAAAATTTAATGGCCAGTCCTACTTGGATACACAAGTGGGATGCGGTGTAGGGATGCGGTGTAGGGATGTGTGTCTGGTCACAGGTTAGGATTCTGTGGTTGCAGTGCTGTAGAGATATTTTTTCATAGCCGAAAACACAGTGTTCGTAAAACCCAAATCAATCCACGATCTCTCACTTTCAATATACCCCGGCTCGGACTTGAAGCAGTAGTCCAGTATATCAGATTTAAGGAAGGAATTCAGTGCTCCAGATAAGCTGCGTATTTGATTAAATACCCAAATAAAATTGCCAAAAACCCAATTGAAATCAGAAGTAGCGAGTATCAAAAATCAATAACAATTTTGTGGTATCATACTGTAGAAAACAATAAACAGACCACAAATATAGCATATTTTCTTATTTTCCATAAAAACGTATCTTGGTATTTCATTAGAATTGTCTCCAACGAGACAATTCTAATGAAATGCCAAGACATGTTTTCATTTCGAAGCAAACTATTCAATAATTGCTGTCTGTTGATGTGAAAACAGTAGTGTGATTTTATTTTACCCAATTAAAGTTTTGAAATACCCAATAGCTTCAGAAATGATGGAGTGAAAATACTCAATTACTAATTCCTTATCTGGAGCCCTGGAATACATATAATCTATTATGGTAGCTAATAAGTACTTGGGCACTTGTTGGCCGGTCATCTCTTGTCCACTACAGCCATAAATCCTAGATGTACCATTCAAACCTGCCTTATGGGATGGTTTGTGGCTTACGGGTGCACAACTGACACACCGGACTTCCAATCTTGAGGTTGTGGGTTCAAACCTTGTATTAGGCATCAAAAATACTTTCATAGTATTTCCATCCAACTTGTCTTTTGTATCCAACTTGAAACCGAAATGACCTTCGCTGTTGCTGGCAGGCCTTAGCTACAATATTTCGCCTCCGATATGTTATCTACGGCTACAATTTGGCACATTAAAAAAATGTGAGCAACCGCAGTGCATACATACCCAAACCTGTTGCATGTTATGTCAAAATTTAGTAGACTGTATATTTTATAACTTTAAACAAATAATCTTTGATGTAGAACTAGTAAATTGCCAAAAATAATAGAACAGGGAAAGCATTTTCCCATGGAAAATGCTTTCCCTGTTCTATTATTTTTGGCAATTTATTGTTCAACATTCAACAAAACGAAATGAAGCTTCGAAATTTACAAGATATACATGTAAATGTCAGATAAACACGGTAAAATAACCAATTTCTGCATGTGTAACTACATGTATGTTCTTTATTAATAATGTAAAATAACCAATTTCTGCATGTGTAACTACATGTATGTTCTTTATTAATAATGTAAAATAACCAATTTCTGCATGTGTAACTACATGTATGTTCTTTATTAATAATGTAAAATAACCAATTTCTGCATGTGTAACTACATGTATGTTCTTTATTAATAATGTAAAATAACCAATTTCTGCATGTGTTTAACTACATGTATGTTCTTTATTAATAATGTAAAATAACCAATTTTCTGCATGTGTAATACATGTATGTTCTTTATTAATAATGTAAAATAACCAATTTCTGCATGTGTAACTTACATGTTATGTTCTTTATTAATAATGTAAAATAACCAATTTCTGCATGTGTAAACTACACTAGTATGTTTCTTTATTAATAAGTGTAAAAATAACCAATTTCTGCATGTGTAACTACATGTATGTTCTTTATTAATAATGTAAAATAACCAATTTCTGCATGTGTAACTACATGTATGTTCTTTATTAATAATGTAAAATAACCAATTTCTGCATGTGTAACTACATGTATGTTCTTTATTAATAATGTAAAATAACCAATTTCTGCATGTGTAACTACATGTATGTTCTTTATTTAATAAGTAAAATAACCAAATTTATTTCGCATGTGTAAACTACATGTATGTTCTTTATTAATAATGTAAAATAACCAATTTCTGCATGTGTAACTACATGTATTTCTGCATGTGTAACTACATGTATTTCTGCATGTGTAACTACATGTATGTTCTGCATGTGTAACTACATGTATTTCTGCTTATGTAAAACTACAGGTATGTTCTGCATGTGTAACTACATGTTTACTGGATGTAAATTTCTGCATGTGTAAACTACATGATATTTCTGCATGTGTAACTACATGTATGTTCTGCATGTGTAACTACATGTATGTTCTGCATGTGTAACTACATGTATGTTCTGCATGTGTAACTACATGTATGTTCTGCATGTGTAACTACATGTAGTTTCTGCATGCTGGAACTACATTGTTATTTCTGCATGTGTAACTACATGTATTTCTGCATGTGTAACTACATGTATTTCTGCATGTGTAACTACATGTATTTCTGCATGTGTAACTACATGTATTTCTGCATGTGTAACTACATGTATGTTCTGCATGTGTAACTACATGTATTTCTGCATGTGTAACTACATGTATTTTCTGCATGTGTAACTACATGTATTTCTGCATGTGTAACTACATGTTTTTCTGCATGTGTTAACTACATGTACTGATGTAACTTTACATGTTTTTTTCATGTGTTAACTACATGTATTTCTGCATGTGTAACTACATGTATTTCTGCATGTGTAACTACATGTATTTCTGCATGTGTAACTACATGTATTTCTGCATGTGTAACTACATGTATTTCTGCATGTGTAATACAATATTTTCTGCATGTGAAAACTACATATTTCTGCTGTGTAACTACATGTATTTCTGCAGTAACTACATGATTTACTGCAATGTAAACTACATTATTCAAGCATGGTGTAACACATGTATTTCTGCATGTGTAACTACATGTATTTCTGCCATGTGTAACTACATGTATTTTCTGCATGTAAACTCATGTAAATTTCGCATGTGTAAACTACATGTATTTTCTCATGTGTAACTAAACAATGTATTTCTCTGCATGTTTAAACACATATTTCTTGCATGTGTACTACATGTATTTCTGCATGTGTAAAGACATGTATTTCGCATGTAATACATGGTTATTTCGCATGTGTAATACAAGTATTCTGCATGTGTTATACATTAAGTTCTTTTATTAATATGTATTGACAGCTTTGACAGTTTTATATTGCTAACATCAAACACGCCGGATAACTGATTGCACAAATCACTCTTCCATGCGTTACATTAAAGAGATGGGGTTAAATTGCTACCCTCGCGAGAGGTTTGGAGCGGGGTAGCAATTTTGTTTCTAGCAGGGCTCGAGATGAGGCATTAGTAATTGAGTATTGTCACTCACTCCATCATTTCTGAAGCAATTGGGTATGGTAAAATAAAACCACACTACTGTTTACACATCGGCAGACCGCACTTATTGAATTGTTTGCGTCTACATGAAAATATGTTTTGGCATTTCATTAGAATTGTCTCTTCTCCTAGTAGACAATTCTAATGAAATACCAAGATGTGTTTTCATGGAAAAATAAGAAAATATGCTATATTTGTGGTCTGTTTATTGTTTTCTGTAGCATGATAAAGATATCACAAATTTTTCATTGCTTTTTGATACTCACTACTTATGATTTCAATTGTGTTTTTGGCAATTTTGATTGGGTATTTAAGCAAATACGCACCTTATCTGGAGCTCTGTGCTGGGACAACCATTCATTTTCAAACCTGCTTTGTAGATACACGTTTTATGATGGGCCGCCATTTGCGACAGGGCTGCCACACTACGGCCATATCCTCGCTGGGACGATCAAGGACGTGATCACACGCTGGGCCCATCAGACCGGGTACCATGTGGAGCGCAGGTTTGGCTGGGATTGCCACGGTCTCCCAGTGGTATGTATGCAATTTGTAACCAGTGTAGCTCCTGTAGCCTATTTCACCAACATTGCAAAGCATACTTAGCTAGCAAAGTATACTTTGAGGGAGAAATTTTCAGTTTAAGAATAAATTGATTAATTTTTAGCCAGGTTTTTTGAAAAAAAATCCAGGCTATTGGATTGGCGAAAGCCGGGCGGGCGGGCGGCGTCCACAATCAATGTTAAGTTTTCGTGTTTGAGTCCATTTCTTTGTTACTGTACCACCTAGGACCACCAAACATTCACAGCTTCATAATCAAGGGGTGCCCACCACATATTACTATCCAACATGTTACTTTTTTTTTAACTTGACCCATTTTTTCCGCGCAGTCGACTTAGCCATTTTCAATGTTAAGTTTTCGCGTTTACAATGTTAAGTTTTCGTGTTTGAGTCCATTTCTTTGTTACTGTACCACCTAGGACCACCAAACTTTCACAGCTTCATAATCAAGGGGTGCCCACCACATATTACTATCCAACATGTTACTTTTTTTTGAACTTGACACATTTTTTCCGCGCAGTCGACTTAGCCATTTTCAATGTTAAGTTTTCGCGTTTACAATGTTAAGTTTTCGTGTTTAAGTCCATTTCTTTGGTACTGTACCACCTAGGACCACCAAACTTTCACTGCTTCATAACCAAGGGGTGCCTACCACATACAACTATCCAACATGTGACCATTTGTTTTATTTTCACCTATTATTTCTACGTAATTGACTTAGCCATTTTCAACGTTAACTTTTTAACGTACGTCTGGTTAAAGTTTTTTGGTTAAAAGTTTTTCGTTATACTATATCTCTGCAACTGCTTCGCCCATTACCTTGAAACTTCACATAGGTGTTTATCATCATCAATATTTTCATTCTACCCGCCAACCGTGCGGCCCCTGTGCCCAATGTCAAGGTCAGATTACTTTGAATTTTTTTGTTAAAGTTTTTTCGTGTACTATGTCTCTGCAACTGCTTCACCCATTACCTTGATACTTCACATGGGTGTTTATCATCATTGTCACACCCGCTTGCAGAAAGCGCGATATCGTCGGCATTTTGGCATACGTTGGAAAAAACCTGGCCTTCGTGGCTTTGCCTCGTTTCTTGTTATTAGACTGAACAGGGGCGTAGCCAGGGACAAATTTCTGATACGCACACATATCAAATGGTAGAACATCGGGTGAGCACACGGCTCACTCGTCGACCGAGTGAAGTGAGGGAGACTGCTAGGGGGGTCCGGGGGCATGCCCCCCTGAATTTTTTTGAAAACGGAGATCCTATCTAACGCGTTTTCCTGCATTATTTACGGCACCTTTTTATTTTTAGCTCACCTGAGCGAAGCTCCTGAAGCTCATGTGAGCAATTGTTACCGCAATGTGTCCGTCGTCGTCGTCCGTTAACATTTTCAAACGTCTTCTCCTCGGTAACCATTGGGCCTATAGTCACCAAACTTCATGGTCATGGTCCTTAGGTAGGGGGATTACAAAATTGTTAAAATGACGTCATTACGTAATCCAAGATGGCCCCGTCTAAAAATAGCACAAATTCTTCAAAAATCTTCTTCTCAAGAACCGCCAACTGGATTTCGACCAAACTTGGTAGGAATGATCGATGTACAATGCTCTTTCAAATCGGATGGTTATGTCATCCAAGATGGCCGCCAAAAGGTCGTTCTTTTATTGGCGATTTCAAAATTCTTCTTCACATGAACCGCTTGGCCCATGGTAGCCAAACTTAAAAGTTATGGTCCATGGGTGAAGCCTTTTCAGATTTGTTAAAATGGAGGTCATCGCTAAAGCAAGATGGCCGCCATCTAAAAATAGCATAAATTAAAAAAAAATCTTCTCATGAACCGCCAGCCGGATTTCGACGAACCTTGGTAGGAATGATCGATGTTGAATGCTCTTTCAAAGGTGTTAAAATCGTGACCCCCGAGGTCAAAGCCACCCCCCGGGGTCAAATTTTATATTTGACCGAATATGCTCATGTCATATATCAAATTGAAGGTATCGATGAGGCGATTGCTCTGGTGCAATATTTGTCGGAATCGGATGATTATGTCGTCCATGATGGCCGCCAAAAGATCCATTTATTCAAGATTTTGAACGTCTTTTTCTCAGGTACCACATGGCCGATGTTGGCCAAACTTCATAGTAAGTTAAGATCCTTGGGTGAAGCATTTCCATATTTTGTAAAATGAGAGTCATCGCTTAAACACATATGAACTCAATGTCACATTCTCGTCTGGTGTTCATGGAGTCAGGTGAGCGAATTAGGGCCATCATGGCCCGCTTGTTTTTATTCTTTTAAGTTTTCTTGTACGCACGTGCGTATGCCTGGCTACGCCACTGCTGAATTTATTACATTATCGGCTGTGATAATGTAATAAATTCAGTATAATTATTCTGCATACTTTTAATCATCAAATATATGCTGTTGTTAGTTCTATATGAAATGCATATAAATGCATTTCAGGAAAACTAAATGATTACTCCCTCAAAGTATACTTTGCTAGATAAGTATACAGGTCATTCTCGTTATCTCGAAGTCGAAATCCGAATAAAATCGCTTCAGAAATGTCTCTTTTTCTTTATTTCCGTGTTTTCATAAATCGCTGCTTGAGTTTATTCTAAGCTGTTTTCGTAATTAACAGACGATTTACTTATTGCTACACCGTTTAATTCATTTTTCTGTTAAAAGAGATTTGATATCACATTAAATTTAATTGATTAATTATGGTTTTAAGCGAACTGCTTGAACTGGTCATGCAACTTTAAACGCATTTTAGCGGTGGCTTTGGTTTCTATAGACGTATGAAAACTTACCGGAGATAATCGCGCTGATTCAGACTTGGTGGCGCTGGGCGCTTAATTTTTGCATCGACATATCAGAATACAAATGTGAAGGGACTATTTCCACTTTGACTAAACCGATATATCGACATATCCGATATCGAGTTATCAGGAGTAAACTATATGATATATATAGGGAATTCTGCCGGGACCTGGGACGTATATCGAGATAAGCAGGTATATCGGGATAAACGATATCGAGATAACGAGATAACGAGATTCAGCTGTACTTTGCAATTTTAATGAAATCGGCTACTGATCAAATAACACACTCCTGTAGCCTGATAATGACCTATATTGCTTGTTAGAAGCAAGACAGGTATTTCATTGATGGAATGGCAAACAGTGTAGCTCCTGAACAGACTGTGCGGATGTGCAGACTGATCTGGATCTACACTGGTGGCAAAACCCATAAGCCCTATTTCTCCATATAATTCTTACCCTTTACTAGCCGTATTAAAAGACACTAGCATGGTGACAGGGGGGTCGGGTATAGAAGGTGTTCGAGCCAATTCCCACCCTTAAATATGAGCAGAATCGAAAACAATAGCATGGTCTTCTGTTTTATTAGCCAGGTTTTTTGAAAAAAAATCCAGGCTATTGGATTGGCGAAAGCCGGGCGGGCGGGCGGGCAGCGGCGGGCGGCGTCCACAATCAATGTTAAGTTTTCGTGTTTGAGTCCATTTCTTTGTTACTGTACCACCTAGGACCACCAAACTTTCACAGCTTCATAATCAAGGGGTGCCCACCACATATCACTATCCAACATGTTACTTTTTTTTTAACTTCACCCATTTTTTCCGCGTAGTCGACTTAGCCATTTTCAATGTTAAGTTTTCGCGTTTACAATGTTAAGTTTTCGTGTTTAAGTCCATTTCTTTGGTACTGTACCACCTAGGACCACCAAACTTTCACAGCTTCATAACCAAGGGGTGCCTACCACATACAACTATCCAACATGTCACCATTTTTTTATTTGACCTATTATTTCTACGTAATTGACTTAGCCATTTTCAACGTTAACTTTTTAACGTACGTCTGGTTAGAGTTTTTTGGTTAAAACTTTTTCGTTATACTATACTCTGCAACTGCTTCGCCCATTACCTTGATACTTCACATGGGTGTTTATCATCATCCATATTTTCATTCTAACCCCCAACCGTGCGGCCCCTGTGCCCAATGTCAAGGTCAAATTACTTTGAATTTTTTTGTTAAAAGTTTTTTCGTGTACATATCTCTGCAATGCTTCACCCAATACCTTGATACTTCACATGGGTGTTTATCATCATTGGTGCACCTGCTTGCGGAAACGCGATCCTGTGCCCAATGTCAAGGTCAAATTACTTTGAATTAAAGTTTTTTCGTGTACTATATCTCGCAACTGCTTCACCCAATACCTTGATACTTCACAATGGTGTTTATCATCATTGTCGCACCTGCTTCGGAAAGCGCGATCCTGTGCCCAATTCAAGTCAAATACCTTTGAAATTTTTTTGTTAAAGTTTTTTTCGTGTACCCTATTAATCTGCAATGCTTAGGCCCAATACCTTGATACTTTCACAATGGGTTTTTTTGTTTATCATTCATTGTCGCACCTCTGTGGAAAAGCGGGATCTGTGCCCAATTTGTCAAGGTCAAATACTTTGAATTTTTTTGTTAAAGTTTTTTCGTGTACTGTATTCTTGCAATGCTTTCCCAAGTACCTTGATAACTTCACATGGGTGCTTATCATCATTGTCGCACCTGCTTGTGGAAAGCGCGATCCTGTGCCCAATGTCAAGGTCAAATTACTTTGAATTTATTTGTTAAAGTTTTTTCGCGTGTACTGTATCTCTGCAACTGCTTCACCCAATACCTTGATACTTCACATGGGTGCTTATCATCATTGTCGCACCTGCTTGCGGAAAGCGCGATCCTGTGCCCAATGTCAAGGTCAAATTACTTTGAATTTTTTTGTTAAAGTTTTTTCGTGTACTATATCTCTGCAACTGCTTCACCCAATACCTTGATACTTCACATGGGTGTTTATCATCATTGTCACACCTGCTTGCGGAAAGCGCGATATCGTCAGCATTTTGGCATACGTCCGTCCACTATTTTTTTAGTGTCCATGCCTCGCCCCAAGGCGCGACATGCAGGCCACGGCCATCTAGTCTACAAAAAGTGGGTATAATTATGTTATCCAAGTGTCTATGCTTGGAAAAAACCTGGCCTTCGTGGCTTTGCCTCGTTTCTTGTTTATCATGTAACACTTTATGCTAGAAGATGGACATAATATAACACGATGATTGTAGAAAATAGCTCAGACTTTTTTAATTTGTATCATTACAGTACACTGATGCCTAATTTTGAACACTAAAAATCAATTGCCTAATTTCGAACACCCCATTGAAGCTATTGATCAATCTTTTGCTAATCACAATGTTGTCCAACAGGAGTACGAGATAGATAAGACTCTGGGCATCAAGGGGCCCGAGGACGTGGCCAAGATGGGCATCGAGGCATACAACGCTGAGTGCCGCAAGATCGTCATGCGATACTCGCAGGACTGGGAGGTAAGTCATCTACAGTCGCGTGTTGCAATCCACACGCGGCTCGTGGGTTGCAAGTGGGAGCATGCCATGGGTAATTTAACGATCAGGGTTCATTCTTACCGGGATCCCGACCGGAGACCTGGTTTGACGCTCACGTACGTCGTTGGTATTCTTGTATGTGACAGTTGAATCTGGTTATACCCCTTATGTGAGTATTAAGATTATTCGTAATCCTATTACTTTTAGGGGAAGGGGCCAAGTGACTCTGGTGTCGGGTTATTCTAATTTCAGGGCTGAATATATATTTATTTTGATGTAAATATTCCATACTGATTTTGGGATTTTCTACCCAATGCAGGTTACATGCGGGATCGAATCCGTTGGCCCGGCTTTAACTCTTTGCATGCTGTGCTGGGAAACTTGTGGGCTATAAATAGTTCAAAACTAGCGGACAAAAATTAATCATATTTTCTTGTATTTCTCCCCGTAAATATCATGAATATGTCTTGGAATTTCATTAGAATTGAGTCCTGAGGACTCAATTCTAATGAAATTTCAAGACAAATTTACAGAGAGAAATAAAACATACACTCCTAATTTGTTTGTCGGATATTTTCGCCGCTATCACGCAAAGAGTTAAGGACCTTAGCTGTTGATAGGCCTTTACACAAATAATCAAATTGTTGCAATCCACACACAGCTCGTGATTGTCAGGTACGTCACTTAAAAATTACAATGCAAGTGAGAACCGCCGACCGTTTCAGTGTAGCCTTCGACATGGCATTCACCCTTGCATAACCGTATTCGATAAGGACAGGTTTGCGATCCTTTGTATCATATTTAAAATAATTTACACACGTTAAAGAAGCAAATTTGAAATAATATAACCTCAAAATGCCAATGTCCATTAACCCATTGAACCCGAAAGCCGGCATTATTAAAAAGTGCACTCCTGATCAGTCTCATCAGGATCTGCACTTTTTGCAAGCAATTTTCATATTTTTTAGAACATAAACACCCTCTTTTCATATTAATGGACTAGTCTGAAAATCATTTTGTGACAGTTCGATTGGTTGCAAAATTAACATATCAAAATCAGTTACTTAGGGGTGGAAGAGTTAAATTTTAAGTCTACCATTCACTTATAAATGGAAGTGTGCCTAAACCCTGATATTGGCCCCTTGCATCAAGAGACGTCATCACAGCACTGCTTTGTTCCACTCTCCCAGAGGATTTGTACTATCAAAGATCACCTCAACAACATCTCCCTCTGTTTAGCAGCCATCATTTTATGTCTCAATTTGATAAAATGCATGTATATTCAGTGCTCCAGATAAGGTGTGTATTGGCATATTTTACACTCTTAATTTATCTGGGGTATAATATTCTTTAGATGCGAAACCTATCTGGAGCTCTGTATATTTAATCTCTAGAACAGCCACCTTTCTAAAACAGCCAGGGCCCGGTTGCTCAAAACATCAGTTAGCTTAACGGACTGTTAAATCCTTAACTGAATGGTTAAAATCTCTGTTACAGAGATTTTAACCATTCAGTTAAGGATTTAACAGTCCGTTAAGCTAACTGATGTTTTGAGCAACCGGGCCCAGGCTTGTGTCTTGCCATGAGTGGCTGCTGTAGTGGTTGCACTGTACTACTACTAAACAATCACTAAATTACTATGGATTATAGCAACTTTCAATGTGATTGAACAAGTGAATAACGGTGGTGGTCCCTGTAATAATAATGTATTGAACAAAAACAAACTAAGAAAAAACATTTTTACTTTTTTTTCCCGCAATTGTGAAAAAAAATAATATTTCATATTGTGAGGCTACCGAAGATCGGCGGCCCCTGTATTATAGGGAGAAAAGCGATGTCAGGTAATAATAAGTTGTTGACATGATGTTTAATGCTGCTTGTTATTCGGTTTCCCCGACAGACAATAGTGACGCGGATGGGCCGCTGGATTGACTTCAAGAACGACTACAAGACGATGTACCCCTGGTTTATGGAGTCCGTCTGGTGGATCTTCAAGGAGCTCTTCAACAAGGGGCTCGTGTACAAGGGATTCAAGGTATCGCTTGACACGTCACCATTGCCACCACATTTTTATGCCCACAACGATAGTGGAGGGGGCATTTAATGTTACCTTTGTCAGTCCGTCCGTTCGTCACCAACCTAGTAACTTGTAAAACTTTTAAACCATACTTAAACTTGGTATGTTGCTTCCTTATGATGAGTAGTTTATTTCGATTTTTTCTTCGGTCCCCGGGTCTCGGATTATCTCGCCCTTTTCGACTTAGAATTTCCCAATTTTGCCTCCAGCTGTGATGATCAGTATCTCGTTAACATGATGCGCAGGTACAAGTGTTTTGTATCTGTGGCTGATTACAACTATGTCTGAGCTGATGTAAAGAGTATGGTGGGTGTAGGCCCTTCAGCACCATGCCAAGTCATTCCCAGCTGTGATGATCAATATCTCATTAACATGATGCACAGGTACAAGTATTTTGTATCTGTGGCTGATTACAACGATGACTGAGCTGATGTACAGTCGTCCATTTTACATTTACAAGGCCCTTCATTTATAGGCCCTTCAGCACCATGCCAAGTCATTCCCAGCTGTGATGATCAATATCTCGTTAACATGATGTGCAGGTACAAGTGTTTTGTATCTGTGGCTGATTACAGCGATGTCTGAGCTGATGTACTGTGCTGTTTGTGTAATACATGTAATAGAAAATCACAACTGCTATGTATTAACACGTAGACTGCTGGGAACGAAAATCATTGTCTCGTGACAGATGGCTCGTTCTCCCAGCTGTGATGATCAATATCTTGTTATAAACATGATGTTCAGGTACAAGTGTTTTGTATCTGTGGCTGATTACAACGATGTCTGGAAAACTGTCGTCTCGTGGCCATAAGTGGCTTGTTCTGCCAGCTGTGATGATCAATATCTCGTTAACATGATGTGCAGGTACAAGTGTTTTGTATCTGTGGTTGATTACAACGATGTCTGAGCTGATGTACTGTGCCGTTTGTGAAATGTGTAATACATGTAATAGGAAATCACAACTGTAATGTAATATGATATAATGTGTGTCTGTATTGTAACTGTCTCGTGACACTAGTCAACTTGTTATCTCGCTTGGTTCTAAATGATGCTCTTCTGTGACGATGGGCCGTTCAGCACCATTGCATGTCATTCATTACCCCAGCTGTGATGATTAATATCTCGTTAACATGATGTTCAGGTACAAGTGTTTTGTATCTGTGGCTGATTACAGCGATGTCTGAGCTTGTGTTCTGAGCCATCCATGCTACATTTACAAGAATATGACCAGTTCAAATTACACGAGACCAAGAGTTGAATCCAGTTATACCGATTATAAAAGTAATAAGATTATTTCTAATCCTATTACTTTTGGGGAGTGGGGCTAAGTGACTCGGGTGTGGTGAGGACCTTGCACCAGTAGCCTATTTCACCAACATTGCAAAGTATACTTATCTAGCAAAGTATACTTTGAGGGAGACATTTTCAATTTAAAGGTACATGCCCACGTGCCAGGTTATAATAAAAGGGAGGCATATTTGTTTTGTCCATTCGTTAGATATAACATTGTTCGGGCAAAATAAACGGTCATTAACCATTTCCCGACGATATAATTGACAATATTATACTTCGTATATCAAACATAAATTTTCACACTGATATCAGGGGTGATAACTGTGTTTCATTAAAATGTTAACAGACATTACTATTCATTCTCTGTATTTATTTTTTGATGTGCAATGATTATACTTTATAATCGGTCGAAAATATTATTTTTTCAGGTGACGCATTTAATTAGTATAAACGTGAAAAAGTCGATGGCGCGCCATCGCAACATACCCACTTTCCCCAAATGCTAAGTCCGAAAGGGGGGGTAATCCATGATGGAGGGTTGGATAAAAAATCCGAATTCACTTTGCGCATCAGCACATCAAAACGAAGCTACGAACCAAATATCAGACGCGTAGGTATTAAGGTGAAAAAGTTTTTCGACCTACGAGGAAAAATAGTGAAATTCTAAGTCCGAAAGGGGGAGATAATCCATGATGGAAGGTCGGATAAAAAATCCGAATTCACTTTGCGCATCATAACGAAGCTACATATCAAATATCAGAAATGTAGGTATTAAGGTGAGAAAGTTTTTCGACTCCGGGAATTCTGAGTCCGAAAAGGGGAGATAATCCATGATGGAGGGTCGGATCAAAAATCCGAATTCACTTTGCGCATCTGCACATGATAACGAAGTTACATACCAAATATCAGGCGCGTAGGTATGAAGGTGAAAAAGTTTTTGGAGTTACAAGGAAAAAATGGGAAATTCTGAGTCCGTAAGGGGGAGATAATCCATGATGGAGGGTTGGATCAAAAATCCGAATTCACTTTGCGCATCTGCACATGATAACGAAGGTACATACCAAATATCAGGCGCGTAGGTATGAAGGTGAACAAGTTTTTGGAGTTACAAGGAAAAAGTGGGAAATTCTGAGTCCGAAAGGGGGAGATAATCGATGATGGAGGGTTGGATCAAAATTCAAAAATCCGAATTCACTTTGCGCATCTGCACATGATAACGAAGCTACATACCAAATATCAGGCGCGTAGGTATGAAGGTGAAAAAGTTTTTCAAGTTACAAGAAACGTGACGGACATACGGACATACGGACGGACGGACGGACACTCGTGACGAAAACAATATACCCATTTTTTCCCAAAAAAGTGGGTGTAATAATTAAAAAATACCATGCCTCATTTGCATATATGAAAATAGCCTGATACCACCGTGTGTCACTATCAGTAAAATAAAGATTACTAAATGATTATATCTGTATAACGGGCGCTCGTAATGTTTAGAACCAGTGGAATAGTGACTAGTATACACTTAATTAATTCTTATAAAGAACATTTTGTGCCTACTGAGTGGGCATGTACCTTTAAGGATAAATTTAATCATTTTTATTGTCTCGCCCGCGAAGCGGAAAGCGAGACAGGTTTTGCTTTACCGGAATCGGCGGCGGTGTCGGCGGCGTCATCATTCAATGTTAAGTTTTCGTGTTACGTTTCGTGTTACGGTCATTACTTCAACACCTTGTCAGCTACAGTCATCAAACTTTATACATACGTTTACTATGATATGTACATGAATATAGGACTATTAAAAAAAATTTGGCGGGCCCCATGGTCTTCAGGGTCAAGGTCAAACTCTATTTGTTAATACATTCAATGTTAAGTTTTCGTGTTACGTTTGGTGTTACGGTCATTACTTCAACACCTTATCAGCTACAGTCATCAAACTTTATACATCCCTTTACTATGATATGTAGATGAATATAGGACTATTAAATTTTTTTCTCGGGGGCCCCAAGGTCCCCTGGGTTAAGGTCAAATTCTATTGTTTTAATACTTTCAATGTTAAGTTTTCGTGTTGCGATCATTACTTCCAACACCTTATCAGTTACAGTCATCAAACTTTACACATCCCTTTACTATGATATGTAGATGAATATACGATTATTAAATTTTGTTTTCTCCGGCCCCAGGGTGAAGGTCAAGGCGGGACAAGGCGAGACATTTGATTCCGCGGAATTCTTGTTACATTATCACGGCCATTTTGTTGTTGTTGTTGAAATCATATTGAAATCCATTTCAGTTACACTGTAGCTCCCAGTATACCGCGATGATTGGGAGCCAAGTCACCAGGGGCCCGTTTCACTAACCTTCGTACGACTAAATTGTTCGTAAGTGCAAATTTAGAATCGTCTGGAAATTTCAATTCATGGGTTTACATTATGCAGCCTATGCTCAATAAATGTAAATCCAAAAATTGTTTACAAGAAAACATTGTTAATGTGAAATTTACAGACTATCATAATTTTGCACTTACGAACATTTTAATCGTGCGAAATTTAGTGAAACGGGCCCCTGATCGCGAAAGAATCCGATTGCGGTATAAATTTCGGACGGTCTGCTCTGAAATCAACTTTCAGCATCATTTACGGAAGACATGTCCGTTTTCAACTTAATTTATCATGTTTATAGAAGTTGATTGTATTTTAATGTCTGCTACAAATTAATTTACTAAATTCCCAATAATTTCTGAATCCGCAATTACACAATACACAGACGAAATTCGTGTGTTGCTCTGTGTAAAGAATCGATAACGCTCAGCCGTGTCATTCAGTACAAGGCTGTAAACTTTGACCTTTAGGCTATTTTGAAATTGCAACGATTGACAGTAAATGGTGTTGAATAGTTGACACAAAATACAGAGCTTGTGCGGAATTTAAATCAGCGATTGGGAGAACAGACATAGCCCTATTGATTGTTTGGTTCCCATCTGTGGCGACATTTCAACTCCGTCTCAGCTCAGGTCAATGTTAACCTTTCAACCCTATAAATAACCAGCATGACATAAAGTCAACATTTGCAAACAGTGTAGATCAAGATGAGCCGGCTCGTAGGAAGTTTACCTTGTCACGCTCAAACACTTTTTGATGAAAAATAGTCCTCATATAATAGATGAACTTGTCCAAATTTTAGCGGGAGTCGGTCAATTTCGGTTATTTATGGGTGAAAGGATTAATTATGGTCACGTGCCCTATGGTCACGTGCCCTGTAGCCTATTTCATCAACATTGCAAAGTATACTTTACTAGCAAAGTATACTTTGAGGGAGCAATCATTTATTTTTCCTGAAATGCATTATTTCATATAGAACTAACTACTGCATATATTTGATGATTAAAAGTATGCAGAATTATTATACTGAATTTATTACATTATCACAGCCAAAATGGCTGTGATAATGTAATAAATTCAGTATAATAAAAAGTAACAAATTTATCCTAAAATTGAAAATTTCTCCCTCAAAGTATACTTTGCTAAAGTATACTTTGCAATGTTGATGAAATCGGCTACTGACTGTACACGCGGAGGATCAGCTTTTACATGAGTAATCACAGGGGGTACGCAACGACTCGGGGCTTCTAGTTGAATCTAATAGAATCTCACGTTTTCGCCTCCCGATTTCGAAGTCTCGCAATTTGGCCTCGCGTTTTCGCGATCTCGTGTATAGGTAGAGAACGCGTAAACGCGAGATTGTGACATGGCCCTAACACGACACAGAGTGATTCATACGTTTTAGGAGGTGATTCTCATGTTTTGTCAAAATAGTTTTTATCTAATGAACTTGTTTTGGCAGCATATGAGAATCGTCTCTTAAAACGATTTTTATGTGTCCTGTTAAATAATATTCAAATTTTTTAGCGCGGCATTTGTACTTTGATGTCTGTCAGAGCTCCAGATAAGCTGCATATTTGCTTAAATACCCAATTAAAATTGCCAAAAACCCAATTGAAATGAGAAGTAGGGTGTATCAAAAAGCATTAAAAAATTGTGGTACCTTTATCATGCTGCAGAAAACAATATACATACAAATATAGCATATTTTCCATGAAAACAAATCTTGGTATTTCATTAGAATTGTCTCCAAGGAGACAATTCTAATGAAATGCCAAGACATGTTTTCATTTTGAAGTAAACTATTCAATAATTGCCGTCTGTTGATGTGCAAACAGTAGTGTGATTCTATTTTACCCAGTTAAAATTTTGAAATACCCAATTGCTTCAGAAATGATGGGAGTCGCAATACTCAATTACAAATTCCTTATCTGGAGCACTGGTCTGTCACAAACATGACATGATAATTATGGCTCCCAACACGTGTCGGAATGCCCCTTTAATACGGACATGCACGTGCGGTAATATCGTCACGAAAACATATCAATCAGGATTAAGGCAATTGCCTTGATTTGATTATTAAATATGCCTATTAACCTGTCGGATTAAAGGTATTAAATGTACTAACATACTAATAATAATCCTTTCATGGATTCTGAATTATAATTGATTGAATATAATTGCCGCACACAAATCATCACGAAGCAAATAATTACGCGATGCCTACCACTTGTGGTAATTTCTTTTTATATATATGGGCAAATTTGGTGATAATGGGATGGTTACCAACTATAAACTGCTCATGTAAACTTATTACTAACATAAATAAATAAACCTGAAAAATGTGCATGTAACATTTACAAGAATAACATATTGCAATCTATTTATTTATTACACATTAATCAAAACATTTTCTGTGTAAACTGTTAACAATCATCTTATCTTTATACAGTTTATTGTCTTACAAGAAGAAATTCCAGTTGCCACATAGTAATAAGCATCCAGTCTCTAAAAAAAAAGTATTGCTTGGCATATTTGTCAATGTTACATACGCGACTTCGATCAAATGTCACAATATACTGCTCAAGGTAAGGCATGATTTAAACTAATGCCTCTACAACAAATAAGGTCCAAATAGGTTTGTTACAACCCATAAACATATAGTATAATCTCATTTCTAAGAGTTTAAAATGAGCATGGAATATGTGTATGTAACATTTGACGAGAAAAATATATTGTTGCCATTTTTTCATCAACCAATAATCAATGCATTTTCTGGTAAAGGTGATTGTTAGTGCACAGAAAAACACGTCTTTACACAACAAAGAAACTAAGATGCCATTTGAAAGCAACATAGGATCACCAAATTGTTATTACCTCTTTGTCAATGTTACATACACGAGATTCAGCACATTTCCATCTCTCCGTAGTCAAAGGCATGTATATTCTGCAAACAACTGCAATTGTCCAAACCCTAGTGGCTTGGACTATGCCACGTTGTAGTTTTTCTAACAGAGCACAACATCCAAAAGAAATCTCTTAAATGTCCCCTATTAGGCCAAATACTGAATTCTGGCCCATATACATATATATTTTTCTTCTTTTTTTTCTCCCTTTATTTTTCTATTTTTTGGGATCCACGGGAGATCTGCGCTATAATGGAGATCGCGATATACGCGATCGCGGTATATTGGAGCTACAGTGTATTTACTTTTAGGGGTGAGAGTTGATGACGTTGTCCAAAACATTGAATAGATGTGGCTATCGCCTCGGTTGAACAGACCTCCATAGGGGCAATATTACACCATATAGCCTGTGTAGAATGACAATAAGTACTGTTTGTTAGAAGCATAATAAGTGTTTCGTTGATGGAATAGCGAACAGTGCAGATCCAGATCAGACTGTGCGGATGCACAGTCTGATCTGGATCTACGCTGATCGCAAAATCCATAAGCCCCATTTCTTCAGTCACAGCCACATATACAATATAATCAAGTATTATATGGGTCAGTATAAATGAAAGACCGGTGGTCAATCGACGAGTCCAAATATAGGTAGACCAGATGTATTATCATATCATAGCCTCGTTTTCGTGTATAATAACTACATGATAAAGTGCATGTGCATGCATGTCAATATAATAGTGTATCTTGGTGCGCAAAATAGACATGTGGCTCAGTGGTATCGAAGCCGGAGAACATCCATACGTTAGCAGAACTTTTGTTCATTTTATCTGGTCGAGAGTTCGAACCTCACAAAACGCATTACTTTTGTCGATATCATTCTGTTATTTTTATGATTGCTTGCTGGATAAGGAAATACGTGAAACGGCGAGTATTATCACTATTGTTATATGACCTCAATGTGACCGGATCGGCGAGAACATACTCCAGATTCTTCATGTACACATACAGTCGATTCGCGTTATGTCGACATTGCTTATATCGATATACCTGCTTATGTCGATGTACGCTCGTGGTCCCGGCCGAACTGCTATATAAACTCATACATTTCATACCTGATATGTCGATATCGGAAATGTCGACATTTCGTTTATATCGATGTGGAAAACAAGTCCCGATGGTATAATTCCTACACATTTGTATACTGTTATGTCGATATGCAATTTGAACAGCGGGCGTCGTAAAGTCTGGTCAAACTTGATTGGCACAGGTAAGTTTTTCACACATTCAAAGTGATCAAAACATGCCGCCGGTAACCGTGTTACAATCGCGGAATACTGTCAAAGCCGACCACGTAAGCCGTGATCAACCAATTAACGACAGTGTGACGTGAAATACACAAAATTACTCTTGTTAATTGCCAATTTATTTTCGGGACATGAATCGAGCCGTAAATGCCATAATCATTAACGGACGCTTGTTTATAATAATTACAATTTGAGTGAATTACATACGATCTTTATAAACACGAACAGTTGGTCGATCAAATCACTTCTTTGAGACGAGGAACATTGATTGCTAGGGATTATATTGCTTGTATAGTCTGTGTGTATACATGTACGTCTGTAAATGTGTTACTGTAATAAATGCCTGTCTATTTTCCTACCTGTGTTGTTTTTCATTTACGTCCCCGCCATAAATAGCCAACATGCAGTACATGGGTCCGAAGTTGTACTGGAACGAGGTTATTGAAAAGTCCGAATCGGTACGTGGGCGTCTTGTATTTTTTTACAAGACACAAATGTACCGATTCGAACATTTCACTATTCGCGCCCCTGTTACACGTCCCTGTGATATGCAGTACAATAACCCGTCAATGTCACGTGACTCACGACTGGTGGTGGTTGCTTGGTCACAAGCAATATGATGCTATTTATAGAATATCTCCACTCGATCACATCACGTGATCGCCGGAAAAACAATGTTGCAAATTGTTGCGACAATAAAACATGGAAATAATAACATGTCAACACTAATCACATGCAGTGCGTGTAAGAATATTTTATTGTGTATTAATTAGACGAATAAACAATAATAATATTGATACGTTGATAATCTATATTTTACGACAATCGTATGCCGGCACGAAACACAGGAAATTGACACATTCTTATCAGATTATACACGAGTGTTAAATGTACCGAATGTTTGGGGTGAATATTGATATTTTTTTATGTCGAACTACGTTTATGTCGACGTCATTCTCTGTCTCCCATCGATGTCGACATAACGCGAATCGACTGTATATGAAATGAGTGTGCATTTAGTTATTAGTTTTCTTCAAAGTGAGACTAACGTTCTACATGTAATCTATCTCCTGCTTAATTAATGTAATTTGTAAGAGCAACACACATAAAAAAGAAATATGTAATAAAACATAAACAAATCAAATTATATGTGTATATACATGTGTGTGCGTGCGTGCGTGCGTGCGTGCGTGCGTGCGTGCGTGTGTGTGAAAAACTAAGATTCAAACTCACTACCTACGGCATTGATATCCGTCACTCTAACCCCTGGACTACATAAAACTTGATGACAAATCTCTAAATCAATATTGAAAAGTAATACTGGCACGGGTTTATTATATGAATGAATGGCCTTTTTGTGGAATTTATCGGGGTATAAACTTCGAAAAGTCGCGGGAATACTGGACGAAGGCCGGAAGGCCTCGTCCAGTATTCCCGCGACTTTTCCAAGTTTATTTTCTTGATAAATTCAACAAAAAGGCCATTCATTCCTTATAATTCCGGCATTTGAAATAAATTCATCAAGAAAATGTGTTTATTTTAAGAATTATTTTAACTCCGCCTCACGGTTACGGAAAGTAGTTCGGTGTGGGAGTTTACTGGGATATAAATTTTGGACAGAGACTTGCTACGGGCCAATCAAATGTTAGGGAATTGTGTAAATATTTTTGTGCTGGAATTATTTACCTGTCTCACCTATTCTGTGTTTTGTTTATGACCGGTTTGTTTGTAAACAAGTAGCAAGTTATCGTCTGCAGACTATAGTCAATGTTGGGCAGTTAGGGGCGTCTTTTCATTTCTGTATCGCTTTCAAGTTATTATTGACGGTATGTAACCATTGCCTGTATCCGGTTGACTAAAACTGTGATGATTCATATCTCGTTAACATGACTCGCACAACACACTTGATTGTGTCTGATTAAACCGGAATCTGAGCTTTGTCATATCTACGGATGGCTTTATAGAGTTTATTCAACTATCATTTTGAAATACCGGATTTATTGAATATGGTATTTCAAAATGGTAGTGGAATAAATTGTATATTGCATGCTCTTCGAAAACTGTGAAATTTGCTCTTAAACCATCTTATAATATTGCCAAAATTGACAATTTTGACGTTACTGTATGAATTGTTTCTTCGCCGGAAATGATGTCAAAACGTGACGTCAATTACGTCTCGCGAACGTCTAGGTTTCTCATCCGAAAGGCCAGTGGGATCGACATACCTTCATGTATGTCGATCCCACTGGCCTTTCGGATGAGACTTGAATCTGAGGTCTCATCTATATGACGTTGGCTGTTGCTGGGACGTTAAACCCTGTCCCTTGTTTTGTTGTGTATGTATGACGTATGTTGTGTGACTGGCCGTATGATGTGTCTATATTGATAGTAGGTTTGTATTAGAAATTGCCTGGTTTTCCGAGGAAATGTTGTTCATCTGTTTTATGATCTGCCGTAAACTCAACAGAGGAAACCTTAACATGCAAGACAGAAGCTGTGATGATTTATATCTCGTTAACATGACTTGCACAACACATTGATTGTGTCTGATTAAACCTAAATCTGAGCTTTTGTCTCCATTTCAAAATCTTGCTTGACAACACGTGTTTTTATAGAGAACACAGAAATAGAATTTCTCCAGTGACGGCCGCATACAAGACGTGGTGTTGTGTGTTTCCAGGTGATGCCATTCTCGACGGCCTGCAACACGCCGCTATCCAACTTCGAGTCTGGCCAGAACTACAAAGACGTGGTAGACCCTGCTGGTATGGCTCTTATCCTGTGTCACCTTGATCATAATATGTGGCTGTGACTGGAGAAATTGGGCTTATGAGTTTTGCGACCCGTGTAGATCCAGATCAGCCTGTGCATCCGCTCAGTCTGAACAGGATCTGCGCTGTTCACCATTCCATCAGTGAAACACGTGTCATGCTTCTAATAATTTGCAGTCTCCGCGAAAGTCATAAACTGGAAGTCGCCGGCTCTTAAATAACACACAAAATCAGTGGGTGGTGGTCGAGCGAATGAGACGGCGTAATTTAACGGTATGGGTTCCTCCTTAAGGAATCATGATTTGCCTGGATTGGCCCTCAGGTACGTTTTTATCTTTGGCTCTTTAGTTACCTGGGAGTTACATTGGGTTATTGCCCATTATAAAAGTAGTAAGATTATTACTGATCCTACTGCTTTTGGGAGGGGCCAAGTGATTCTGGTGTGGCGAGGACCTGGCATCAGATCAGGATTATTCTGATTTCAGGGCTGAATATATAGTTTTGTTATTGTAAATATTCAGTTCTGACTGGGATTTTCCCCCCATTTGTACATGTACTTGTACAGGTAATATATGGGATTTAGTACTAAACACATTGACCCAGCCTTAAATGACCTTAGCTGTTGATAGGCCGTTACACCCCAACAAACAAACACTGATTCTGGGATTTTCCCCCCAATGCAGCAGGCTAAATACGGGATCGAACCCGTTGACCCAGCCTTAAATGACCTTAGCTGTTTATAGACCGTTAAACACCAATACATCTAATCAAGTCCACTTTTTGACAAGTGAAGTACAGTTCTAAAGACCACCTAGGAACACCAATTCCCTGTCTATAACTGCCACGTATTTGATTTCCCAATTACTTGATTACTACATAAATTACCCTGCGAATAAAGACCACATGTGAACAAAAGCCAGATTTTTGTCGCGCCCGCTTGCGGAAAGCGCGATATAGTTGTCACTTTGGCGTACGTACGTACGTGTGTCCGGTTAAAGTTTTTGGTTAAGTTGTTTGGTTAAGTTTTTTTGTTAAAGTTTTTGGTTGAGTTCTTTGGTTAAAGTTTTTGGTTAAGTTTTTTGGTTAAGTTTTTTGGTTAAAGTTTTTCGTTATACTATATCTTTGCAACTGCTTTGCCCATTACCTTGAAACTTCACATGGGTGTTTATCATCATCTGTATTTTCATTCTACCCCACTCCCGTGCGGCCCCTGTGCCCAATGTCAAGGTCAAATTACTTTGAAGTTTTTGGTTAAAGTTTTTTGGTTAAAGTTTTTGGTTAAGTTTTTTGGTTAAAGTTTTTGGTTAAGTTTTTTGGTTAAGTTTTTGTTATACTATATCTTTTTTTTTTAGTGTCCATGCCTCGCCACAAGGCGCGACATGCAGGCCGCGGCCATCTAGTTTTCTTTCCATGACTGGCCTTTATTCACAGGTTTGACTGTACATGCGTATACTACATATTCCAGTGATAATCAGCTTCCCCCTGGAGGAGGATCCAAACGTCGCCATGATCGCTTGGACAACCACGCCCTGGACGTTGCCTAGCAACCTCGCACTTTGTGTCAACCCGGCCATGCAGTATGTCAAGGTCAAAGGTGAGTCTGTCACCTGGACGTTGCCTAGCAACCTCACACTCTGTGTCAACCCAGCCATGCAGTATGTCGAGGTCAAAGGTGAGTCAGTCGACCTGGACGTTGCCTAGCAACCTCACATTCTGTGTCAACCTGGCCATGCAGTACGTTAAGGCCAAATGTGAGTCTGTCACCTGGATTTTGCCGAGCAACCTCACACTCTGTGTCAACCCGGCCATGCAGTATGTGAAGGTCAAAGGTGGGTCTGTCACCTGGTTTTGCCTAACAACCACGCACTCTGTGTCAACCCGGCCATGCAGTATGTCAAGGTCAAAGGTTTTTTTTTTTTTTTGCTTATATTTAACGGCGGCACTGGCTCGAGGACCTTGCATGCCGTCTCCCAAGAATGGGAGAAAGAACGGAGGTAGAGATTTTTTGAGAGAAGCCGGTAATTCGTATTTACAGAGCAACTACGAATTATCGGTACCCATTCACAGCTGGGTGAACTGGAGCAGTGTGGATAAAGTGTCTTGCTCAAGGACACAATGCAGCGCCTCCGGTGAGGCTCGAACCCACGACCTTTAGATCAGCAGTCTGACGCTCTAACCACCAGGCCACTGCGGTCAAAGGTGAGTGTCCACCTGGACGTTGCCTAGCAACCTCACACTCTGTGTCAACCCGGCCATGCAGTATGTCGAGGTAAAATGTGAGTCTGTCCACCTGGACGTTGCCTAGCAACCTTGCACTCTGTGTCAACACGGGCATGCAGTACGTCAAGGTCAAAGGTGAGTGTGTCCATACCACGCACTGAACATTAAGAAGTGGTCTTTATGTAAATATGTAAAAATGTTTCATGAAATATATAAAAATGTCGGAATGCACCGTTTGCCATTCCGTAGTGAAATCCTGGTTGTAATAAACAGTAAGGATCTTTACTAGGCTGCAGTAGCATGCCAGCAGATCTGAATCTAGACTAGCAGGTTGTATGCAGGATCGAACCCGTTGGCCCAGCCAACTGTTGATAGGCCGTTAAACACCCTTAAACAAACAGAATCTAGTTGATTGATAAAGCCATAAGCCAAAGTATACTTTGTGGGAGTAATCATTTATTTTTCCGGAAATGCATTATTTCATATAGAACTAACCACTGCATATATTTTATGATTAAAAGTATACAGAATTATTATACTGAATGTATTACATTATCACAGCCAAAATGGCTGTGATAATGTAATAAATTCAGTATAATCAAAATTAAATTAATAAATTTATCCTTAAATTGAAAATTTCTCTTTCAAAGTATACTTTGCTAGATAAGTATAAAGTATACTTTGCCATGTTGGTGAAATAGGCTGCAGGAGCTACTCTGGCAACTAAGCCATAAGCGCCATTTTTTTTCAGTCATAGCCCCAGATCAGGGGCCGTTTCACACTAAACTTTGTACAACTAAAATGTTTGTAAGTGAAAATTTAGGATCATCTGGAAATTTCTATTGATGGATTTACATTTATTGAGCATAGGTTGCCTATGCTCAATAAATGTAGATCCAATAATTGTTAACATGAAAACATTGTTAGCCCTTAGACCGCTATCTTATTTATTTATTTTGTCTGCTGTTTATTTTCTGTTTTCCATTTTTAACATCAAAAACATGCTTTGACAGCACTTTAGATTCTGAAGTGCTGTCAAACCATGTTTTTTTTTAGAATAAGGCAAGATATAAAATCAACAGCAGACGACAATTGTTGTGAGTAGCGGTCTTAATGTGAAATGTACCTCCTAAGTTTGCACTTACGAACATTTTAGCCATAGGTGGCATTACTTGAGTCACAGTCAGATATTCAGAACATAAACTTGTGCAGTAGTTTACAAAACAGTTTGTGCCATGCAGGCCCGTACGCAGGAATTAATTTAGGGGGGTGCGTTATCGACGGTGCGAAGGGCCAAAAATGTTTTTTGCACATCCACGGACAGACCTCTGCAGATTAACCCTCTCACCCCTAAGTAACTGGAATGGATTTTGATATGTTAATTTTGCAACCAATCCAATCATCACAAACTGATTTTCAGACCAGTCCATTTATGAACAAAACGTGCAGATCCTGAGGAGACGGCTCGTCACGAGCCGTCTCATCTGGATCTACACTTTTTTCCAATACCACTATACAGGCTTATGGTGTTGACAAGGTTAATGGGGGTGCGTACGGGCCTGCCATGTACTATACCTGTATTGTGAGATTTTCTGTGATTCCAGACAACACGAGCAACAAGGTGTACATAATGATGGAGGCGCGGCTCCCAGCCTTGTTCCACGGCAAGAGCGACGACGAATACACCATCCTCGAACGGTAACTCCTCCTGATACACTAAATCCATGTACTCCTTTCTCATGCTTGAACCCAGACAGATTGATTGGTCGCGACTAAATGTAGCGTCTTGTTTCCATTAAATACTTCAAGCTCATGCTGGGAAAGTTTTGTACTCCTGGATACTCAATAATTAATATGCGCCACGTTCTGACAATTCCGGGCATGTTTCTGAACCATGCATAACTAGATCAAGCATATTTGCTCACCATGATAGTATGATATTAATAAAGCTTTACTAGATTTTCCAAGGTCCCCTTCTTCCACTAACCTTTTCAATGTACTTAGTCCCCTAATGTACTCTTCCGCTAACGCCTACAATTTACAATTGTTTTCCAGGTTTTCTGGGAAGTCGTTAGAAGGGAAGTGCTACAAACCTTTGTTTGACTATTTTGCTCATGTAAGTACAACACACTTTCAAGTTTTTCTACACGGAATGGGCATTACCCGTCACACAATTTCAGCCTAACCACATTCTTCAGAGCTCCAGAAAATACGGAAGTACGGACAACAAATAAAAAATCAGCGTGAGAATATCAAGAAATAATAATTTTGTTTCCAAATTCTTCAAATAAATCCTATTTTTGTCGAGCCCGCTTGCGGAAAGCGAGACCTAGTGATCACAATGACGTCCGTCCGTCCGAAATCTGCGTTAAAGTTTTTAAATACCTTATATCTCTGCAGTCCTATGTCACATTGACTTGAAACTTCACATGCTTATTAGTCATCATCCATATATTTATGCTGTATCCCACTCATGCGGCCCCTGTGCCCAAGGTCAAGGTCAAATGACTTGGAAGTTTGCCTTAAATTTTTGTCAAATTTTGCATTAAAGTTTTCAAATACCTATCTCTGTAACCGTAAGTCAGATTTGCTTGGAACTTTGTATGCTTATTGGTCATCATCCGTATATTCATTCTGTGTCCCACTCATGCGGCCCCTGTGCCCCTATGTCAAGGTCAAATGACTTAGAAGTTTGCGTTAAAGTTTCTGTCAAAATTTGCGTTAAAGTTTTCAAATACCTACTATCTCTGTAACCGTAAGTCAGATTTGCTTGAAACTTTGTATGCTTATTGGGCATCTTCCATATAATCATTCTGTGTCCCACTCATGCGACCCCTGTGCCCCAAGGTCAAGGCCAAATGACTTAGAAGTTTGCGTTATTATAAAATCTGCGTTAAAGTTTTTACATACCTTATATCTCAACAATTGTTACTCCAATTTACTTCCAACTTCCAATACTTCCTTTTCATCATCCATATTTTCATTCCATAGCCTGCCCATGTGGTCCACATGCCCAAGGTCAAGGTCAAATGACTTTGAAATTTGTGTTAATGCTTTTACATACCTTATATCTGCACAACCCTTAATTCAAACTTCAAATAAATACACTCTGAGACCATCAAATGCCTCGGCGGGCTCGACATGCGGGCCGCGGCCATCTGGCTTTAATTAAATTCGCCTAAGCGCTTACCATTTCGATTCTTGTTGTGTAGTAATAGTAGTTTCAAGCGCTCAGTGATATTGATTTCTTCGTCGTGTAAATTCTTAAAATGTCTGCTCCAAAGCGTGCAGCCAACGAATCTATCTCTGATTACAGCGAGACAGGTCCCATTTGGACCTGCAAGCGCGGTGATGAATTTGCATCTTGCAAGCAGTGTGATTGTGATTTTTTAGTTACGGAAGTACGGACAACAAATAAAAAGTACGATTTTAAAAAAAAATCGGCATGAGAATATCAGGAAATAATAATTTTGTTAATAATTCTTCAAATAAATCCTATTTATTTATTTAACCGTAATCAAATTCGCCTAGGCGCTTACCATTTCGATTCTTGTTGTGTATTAATAGTAGTTTCAAGCACTCAGGGATATTGATTTCTTCATCGCGTAAATTATTAAAATTTCCGCTCCAAAGCATGCAGCGGACGAATCTGGGTCTTTTTTATCGAAAGAAGTTGGGAGAACACGGACGTTCATCTCTGATTACAGCGAGAGATGGTCCCATTTGGACCTGTCGAAGTGCGGTGATGAATTTGCGTCTTGCAAGCAGTGTAATTGTGATTTTTCGGTTGGTCATCGTTGCCGAGCCAAGGCTGTACAAAATTGACTATGCATGTAAGTTATTTGTGTTCCGGAAAACATGTGGTTTTCCTGAAAATAGCCCCTTTTTCTCTCCATGTTCCTCATTGGCAGCTCTGTATTGGCTTATTTTACACACTTTCTTTAGCAGAATACGCATTGACAAAATACTCGCAGCAATGTGAAAATACACATTGATTTTCAAATTTATTAGTGAAAATACTGTAATAAAGTTGAAAATTTACTAAGTTGAGCTGGATAACTGTATGTTTTTTATACGCCAGTTTGAAAAAAACGGGACGTATTATGTATTCACCTTGTATGGGCGGGCAGGTAAAGCTTGTCCACGCAATAACTAGAGCTCTACTTGACATGTTTACGAAGATGCCTATTGATTTTCATTAATTTCTGATGACTTATCTCCCCTTGGTGGCCATATTTAATTTTCACACTCTGTATCCTTGTCCACGCGATAACTCAAGTTTACTTGACGGATCGTAACCAAGTTCAGTATACCTTTTTATCACTGCAAGACAAACTCTATTGATTATAGTAAAAATATTGCTATCACTTCTCTCCCCTAGGTGGTTTGTTCGTTAAAACAAACAAACAAAACAAACAAAACAAAACAAAACAAAACAAAACAAACTCCCCTTGACGGCCATTTTTAATTTTCGTACTCCGTATCCTTATCCACACAAGAACTCTTAGTTCTACTTGACGGATCGTAACCAAATTCAGTATACATGTTTATCATGTCAAGATGAAGAACCCTAATGGTTTTCAGTGAGTTATTTCCCCTTGTTAACTGGCCATGCCTCGACAGTGTATATTGTGACTTCGACACTCTTGTTGCAGCTCAAATAAGCAAATTTTTAAATTTGTTTTATTTTTTATCATTTGTTTCGTACTGTATTTAATAAGGAAGAAAATCAATACTGCAGTTCAGGGCTCCAGATAAGGAATTTGACATTGGGTACTGTTACTCCATACTTTTGAAATCAATTGGGTTTTCTCAATTTTCAATTGGGTATTTTAAAAACGTTACCCCATCAATTTTTTTTCAATTGGGTATTTTCATATTTTGATTACAAAAACCAATTCGGAAACAAATCGTACTAATTTATGTATTAATGGTACTGTTTTGTTGTTCATATAATAGTGTTATACTTACATGTGTATGGTAACACTGTTTCACTTACTTATAAGAGCACCAAAATGATTAGTTTAAGTTTTCAATGATTCCAAGTACATATAAGTAACTGTTACTAGAGTAATTGGGCTTGTGGCATTTGTGACCAGCGTAGTTCCGGATCTGCTAGCACACTTATAGTTATAAGTTATGTAACAAGCAGTATCATGTATTCAAAAAATCATGCGAGATGTTTCATTATCTGAATGACAAACAGTGCAGACGCTAATCAAGAATGCTTTGATTGGCAGATTGATCTTTGCAACACGCGATCCAGTTTTATTTTGCTGACCACGTTTGACAGCAATTCATCAATGTCAATCACGATTAATTTGGGGTCTCCATGTACCGAGCTCAACAAAATGACTGTATGATGCATTGTGCAATGGATTGAGATTCCACCTTTGCATCGGTCGCAAAATAAATCGAAATAAGGTTAACATTGGTGGTGGACTTTTGCAATATGTTTTCTTCCACGTTTGTTTGTTGCGGCCGCCATTTTGTTGCGCCATGTGTCACCAATTTTCTACGAAACAATCTGACATGATCCGATTGTGTTATTTATAGTGTCTATCGCTACTACGATTATATTAATTGGTGAATTCGGGCGACGTTCAACTCGTCTTATTTTAACTTAGTTAATTCGACCGTCATTTTATTCAACGTGCGCGTTGGTCGAAATAGTAATAATGTTATCATATTTTCATTTATTACTTATGATACCGTCCCACATGTAAAATATAAACCAGACACATTCAAAATAATAAAATGTCTGCTGTGCCCCGCCCTCCCCAGGACCAATTTCACTGTACCATTTGTTTTATCCGTACGGATAGTCGTTTACGAATGTCTACGGACGTTTTTCGTTGCATCTCCTGGAGTAGACTTGGGGTCGCCGAAACAAGCAGTTGCACATCGATTTGAATTTGAAGAAAATAGACTGGTAATGAGCCTGGATCTCGGGTTCACAATAGTGTCGCATCGCCGTTTTTTTCCACAATTGTTGATTTGAAAATCAGTAATATTTTCCATAAATGACGTGGCAACAAATTCAGAGGTAAAGGGAATTCAATTCCGGCTCGCGTGAGCTCTGAAGTTTGTGTCAACTTTCGCCATAATTGATAGGCCCCGTCATATACAATTTTTTTTTCTCAAAATTGGGCAAAAACGGCCGATGCGATAAGTGTGGAAATTCTAGATTTGGGATCATTAACATGAACGGTACTCGAAACAACTGCCGTGTGTTGGGTTACTAGAGTATCGAGTTGGACCCATTTTTTTTCCCGCTGAGAGTCAGAATCGCACCCGCGAAATCCTCGAGTTCAAATCGAATACACCCGAAGACCGGTTTCCAGCCGTTATCGGTGAAATACAGCGAGACAGTGTCCGTGGCTAGAGCCGGGACCAGACTTTGTAAACATTGAATGGCCGACCGCACAGATCATCGGTGATGATTTTGTAGGATTGTATACATGAACAAATCTAGCAGTACGCGACAGACTGAACATACATTTGAAGAGTACACTACAGGATAAAAAAGAATTGCGTACCGGACATTTTAATTGCTTTTTGGTACGCATTGGCTCTGATTTTAATTGGGTTTTTGCATTTTTTAATTGCGTATTTACGCAAATACGCACCTTATCTGGACCACTGGCAGTTGTAAAAGTAAAGTATGCATTAAATTTGAAATATGGGGGTACAATACTCTTTAGACACAAAAATTATCTGGAACTCTGATTCTTGCCATACCAAAATGTCATCTCTTGGATGCATGGTTATCTCCATACCTTACACATAATTGATAAACACCACGTCATTTTGTACCTAAGGACATGTGCCTTGAAAAGGTTAGTGAAATAAAATGGCTATGACAGTGGAAAGAGGATAATTACCTTTAAAAGGAATCCAATTCCGCATTTGCTATGAAAATTGCGACGTCATTTGCGGAAAATGTAGTAAATTTTGTGAATATTTTTCATGAACTATCGCACATCGATGGTCTAGTAACATAAGGTCGTAACTGCTATGCTAAAGCATAGCAGTTACGACCTTATGTTACTAGACCATCGACATATTCTTAGGTACAAACTCACATGCTTTGTCTCAATTTTGTAATTATTGGCGTATATTGTTCTTTGAATCAGTTTGCTGCATTGGTAAGATCATGTGAGACGTGTTTATCTGGGTGACACATTTTCTGATCTATTACAGCTGGGTAAGGAGCGAGGGGCGTTCCGTGTGTTGGTGGACAACTACGTGACAGCAGAGAGCGGTACAGGGGTCGTCCATCAAGCTCCCTACTTTGGCGAGGTGGGTATTAAATTTGCACTAATAATTTGGATGGGACGTGAAACCGTGGTCCCGTCTATATGACCTTGTACTGGGACGGTAAACCATTTCACCTGACACTTGAAACCGAGGCCCCCATCTCTATATGTGGATGTGACTGGATAAATTTGGCTTATGGGTTTTGCGACCAGTGTAGATCCAGATCAGACTGTGCATCCGCACAGTCTGATCAGGATCTGCACTGTTCGCCATTCCATCAATGAAAAACCCGTCATGCTTCTACCAAGCAATATAGATCGTTATCAGACTACAGGAGTGTGCTATTTGATCAGGAGCTGCACTGGTCGTAGTGCCATAAGCCCTATTTCTCCAGTCACGAGGTGTGTATTAAATGTCCATGATAATTTGGATGAGACGTGAAACCGTGGTCCCGTTTAGACTATATGACCTTGTACTGGGATGGAAAACTCTTTCAAGTTTCATAGTATTTTTATCCCGCTGGTCTTTCAGATGACACTTAAAACCGATGACCCCATCTCTATAATGTTGCTGTGACTGGAGAAATGGGGCTTATGGGTTTTGTAACCAGTAGATCCAGACCAGCCTGTGCAGCCGCACAGCCTGACAGGATCTGCAGTGTTCACCATTCATCAATGAAAAACCTGTCGTGCTTCTAACAATCAATTAGATTGTTACCAAGCTACAGGTGTGTGCTACAGGGCTCCAGATAAAGAATTAGTAATTGAGTATTGTTACTCCATCATTTCTGAAGCAATTGGATATTTCAAAATTTGAATTGGGTGAAATAGATCACACTACTGTTTACACATCAACAGACAGCAATTATTGCTTTGAAAGGAAAACATGTCTTGGCATTTCATTAGAATTGTCTCTTTGGAGACAATTCTAATGAAAGACCAAGATGTGTTTTCATTGAAAATAAGAAAAAATGTTCTATATGTGTGGTCTGTTTATTCTATTCTGCAGCATGATAAAGGTACCACACATTTTTTATTGCTTTTTGACACTCAAAACTTGATTTCAATTGGGTTTTTGGCAATTTTAATTGGGTATTTAAGCAAATACGCAGCTTACCTGGAGCACTGGTGCTATTTGATCTAGCTACACTGATTACAAGTCCCATAAGCCCCATTTCTCCAGTCACAGCCACATAAGATGTTAGCTGCGAATTGAACCATTCACTCTTCATTTATTACCCAATTCTGTCTTGGAAATACGTTTTCAGTAATCCTTTTTGAAAAATAAAACGCATTGAATTTCAAATATTATATGGAGTGATCACCTACCCCTGTGGTGTTGTGTCTACAGGATGACCAGTTGCAAAGACATCTGCGTATTTTCATGAAATACGTTTACAAAATTTACAATATTTTCCGTAAATGGCGTAAGAAGTTGACAACATTTATATTCCAAATTTTGTCTACTTTTGACTATGAAAAATATTGTAAATTGTGTAAACATATTTAAAGAAATTACGCAGATGTCCGAAGGTACAAAATCACATGGCGTGTCTCAAATATAAATTAGTCCGAGTATATTCAGAGCTCCAGTTAAGGTGCGTAATTTGGGGTGAAATTTTGTTATTTCTTCATCAAAAATGGCAAGTTGGGAGTCCTTTAGAATCGTCTCATTGAGACGATTCTAAAGCACTCCCAACTTGCCATTTTTGATGAAGAAATAAGAAATTTACTTCCAAATTACGCACCTTAACTGGAGCTCTGTATATTCCTGAAATATCACATCAAGGGTCGATACTCGCAGATCCGTTGGACCCGTTTTGTACGAGGAATCCCTGAATTGTCAACATGGTGTAGAAATCGAAATGTCCATGCTGCGGAATCCCCGACCCAAAAGTTAGTGTGAAACCCTACACATATGCAGTATGTTACCAAGTATGTTGACCTGCTGGAGTATTGTCGGCAGGATGACCAGCGGGTGTGTCTACAGTACGGGGTGATCAGCAAGGACATGGAGATGGTGTGTCCGGTGGACGCCAGTGGCCGCTTCACATCCGAGGTCTCGCACTTCCAGGGACAGTACATCAAGGTGAGACAATCAATTTCCCAGCTCGCCGTGGCTACTGCTCTTTACTTCTGTTGCCGATTTCACCAAAATTGCTAAGAATACTTATCGAGCTAAGTATACTTTGAAGGAGTAATCGTTTATTTTTTCCGAAATGCATTATTTCATATAGAACTACCGACTGCATATATTTGATGATTAAAAGTACCGTATTTCGCAGTGTATTGCGTGCACTTTTTCACCCGTATTTTTAATTCAGAAGTCACCCTGCGCTTTATAGGTAGGTAGATAAACGCATTTTACACATTTTTTATCAAACAAAACAAGCCCGGAAATATAAATTTTTGACAGGTGTCCGCTATGACGTTGAAATACGCATAGTGTGAAACAAGAGAAAAAGTATCGATGGGTAAGAATCGGTGCTGTAAGTATAGATTGATGGTAAATTGGTATCTTTTGGGATTTCTGGGATACACTAAGCGTAGTAAAATATGCATCAAATGTGCCGAATAATAAGCAAGATGATCTGGATATACACAAGCCGCAAATGCCATAAGCCCCATTTCTCCATCCAAAGCCACATTTATCCACATTGGACGTTAAACACCAATTCAATTCCATTGACATTGTTTGTTTCCGTCCTGGAAGTTGATTTTATAGGGGGGGCTGGGATTTAATATAGCCAGGCTCGTAACATAAGAGGCTACGTGTATTAGAGGAAGTTTACATGTTTTCTGGATTTACGCTGGTGTCCCGATCTCATATCAGTCAAATGTTACCTGTCAGTTATTGGTTGGTTGTAAATTTACGAAGTGACGTCACACGTCTGCCATTCTGTGAATAATTAATGAGGACCGATTATGTAAGATTTTAGATGCTAAATCAAGCGTCGCGCACATTCAGATCGCACTCGGTAACACTCGGTAATTGTCGTTGCTAGGTTGCCGACTGACTGTGTTACTATTTTTGTAAAGTATTGACAAGTATTCACGCATAAATACCTTATGACATGTGCGACCAGCATAGCCCCTGATTCACCTATGCATACGCTGATTTGGGGCTATACCGGACTGTCGTGTATGCAGGTAGTAGTAGTACCGTATAATATCAGCGACCGCTGTAGCTATTTTTCAACCTAATCAATAAAAAGTGAATACACACTATCTGTACCTACGTATATCGACTGTGTGTCCACAGTGTCAATATTTGGCTGGGGGGAATTGTTTATGGCCCGTTTCTCATGTGCAGGTCACTAGTAGTGTTATTTTAATATCGCCTTGGGGAAGCAGTTTGACACATGGCTGCTGTGTGTTGGCTGGCGATTACGGGTAATATGTGTATTGCGGTCTGTTATGTTATACGCGAATGGCAAATAATTATGGTGGAATTATATTCAACAAATTTCTTCGTAAGTAGGATCAATAAATTTATTACATGCATTGTGAATTTTTAATAAGCATATTAATCAGTAAATAGCAATATATACAACATAATTTTAGACCATACAAAGTCTAATTTATGCCTCGATTATCTTTTTGTCACTGATTAGCAGCTTCGAGAGAGCCTAACAGCACACGTTCAGCATTGTGGATGTGAACTCGGAAAGCAATTTTCTTATACTCGGGACTGAATTTCCGCCGATTTTTTTTGGGGAAAATTTGCTGCTCGCTATTGACGCAAACTATTTTTTTCCCGATTTCCTTCCCCCCTCCCCCAAAATATAGATGCGCGTTGTACACCAGTGCACGAAATACGGTATGCAGAATTATTATTCTGAATTTATTACATTATCACAGCCAAAATGGCTGTGATAATGTAATCAATTCAGTATAATAAATATTAATAAAGTTGTCCTTAAATTGAAAATTTCTCCCTCAAAGTATACTTTGCAATTTGGTGAAATTGGCTACTGGCCGAGTAGTTTCTATAGTTACTTACCAATACTGGCAAGGTCTTGGCAAGTGCAAGATCAGTAGACGATTTCACCAAAATCAATATGTATACTTAATTACCGGCTGTTCCACGTTTTGCTGACGACGAACTATTGGCTATTAAACACATTAAACCTGAATAATATTTAAATGTAAGTACTTTTTCATCAATAACAAAAAAGTTACCCTCTCCAAAAAAAGCATGAAATTCCATTAAATATTGTCGGACACGAGTGTATTATTCCCGTTATTCAAACATGTACGATGGAATATCCTATTTATTACACTTCCACAGCAGATATATATGCACATTTAGTCTATTTTTGAGATTAAAATCAATGAATTGTGATGTGCGCATGAATAGTTACACAATGACGTGTTTTCACTTTTCCCCCCCGCATTTTGACGGTTTTACGTTTTGTGACGTCACATGTGATGTCATGTAAACTTTTTGAAATCTAAATTACGCAGCTGTTTCTATGAACCAGATATATTTGACTGCATGTTTGGAATGTGTTCAATCACATTAACATTCTAGATTAGTCGAAACCCTTTCCAAGTTTTCAAATAATTGTATTTTGACTAATACAAAGTAAACATTTTGCATGGTAACTCGTGGTTTCCAAGAAAACAGGTGCACAATTATGGGTGTTCTCTTCACAGTGTATTATTTGTAAGGAGTGGATTACGGGTTTTCTCTCACAGCGAAACCCATGTAAATAACTCGCAAGAATGTAATAGAGGTAAATAATCACTCCTGCAGAGTGTACCGTACTTCGGTAGATAAGTGTGTGAAATTGGCTATTGGACATGAAGTTCTTTGTCCGAAAAATAGCCATTGTTCTAAAGCAATTGCAATATTCAAAGATCGGACAGTCATACAATAGACAAGAATAATACTTGTATTGTGTGTATTTCTACAATTACGATAATGTCTCTTTAGTTACTGCACTATTATACCCACCGCATACGAAGTGTGGGAAATCCTACATCTATTTGTGTTTCCCAGAATAAACTGTGTCTGAATAAGAATATTTAGTGTCATAATGAATGTCTGTGTGTGTTCTGTGAGACGCATAAAGTAATGCTGATTTGTAGTCCCTCGTATCTATTTCACTGCCGATTTACCATCAAAATACTGTATTTATTCTAATAAACGCCGTCGGGGCTATGCAATTTGTGGGATTCAAAATGTGGAATAGTATCAAAATATGTTATTTTCACATGTTTTAAATGGCTTTTGTGTGTGAAAATAACATATTTTGCATGCTATTTTCACATACATATTTTGCATGTGAAAATAACATATTTAGAATGCAAATATGGGAGGGGGCTACTATTAGAATAAATATGGCATGCTTGTCTTGAGCCCTATTTAGGGTCCTGGTCATTACGGTAGTGAATGTCTGTAGGATGCTGACAAGAACATCATGAAGCACCTGAAGGAGAAGGGACGCCTGGTGCACCAGAGCACGACCAAGCACAGCTACCCCTTCTGCTGGCGGTATGTACTTGTTTCATCACAATAACAATGTATTTTGATGCAATTTGCATTGGGAAACCCCTATTTAATTTCCCAAAGGAAATTGTGTCCGAATATTGAGGGTTATTACCAGAGTCCTTGACAATCTAACAAGATTGGTGCAAACAAAATGTAAATATTCTATCTGTGTCACAAGTTGTATAAAGGTTTTATTTTATGCAAATGAGCTGTGACATCACAGTTAATTCATTTAAATAATGCAAATTACGATATTTGTTTTTCCATTACAATCAATGTGATTGTGAAACTGTTTTTTTTATTTAAATACGTATTTCTGAAATATATGAAATTAATTAAGACAGAATGTTAAAAATAAAAAATATTAAATTAAGCCCTTCGTAATCCAAGCTGATCTAAAAGCCCTTTTTAACAGTAAAACTCCATTTATTGGCAATTCCTGAAGTTTGTCGTGTCTTTCAGCACTGTTTGATCCCAATGAGCCGTCTCATCAAGTTCTACAGCATCTGTTTTCACCTCCAAAAATCCACATTTTGTAAATAATCAGAGCTCCAGATAAGCTGCATTTTTGCTTTAATACCCAAATAAAATTGGCAAAACCCCAATTGAAATAGGAAGTAGCGAGTATCAAAAAGCAATAAAACAATAAACAGACCACAAATATAGCATATTTTTTATTATTTTGCCATGAAAACACATATTGGTATTTCATTAGAATTGTCTCGAATTGTTGCCATTACATTATCCGTGGTTGAAAGGGTTAAAAAACAAAATATCTTCCTGAAATCCTTGTGGTGAAATGTTTGGAGATAGTTGAATCTTGTTATACCCCTTAAGTGAGTGTTACGATTATTTGTAATCCTATTACTTTTAGGGGAAGGGGCCAAGTGACTTTGGTGTGGTATGGATCTGGCACCATGTCGGGTTATTCTAATTTCAGGGTTGAATATATATTTTTTTCACATGTAAATATTCTGTTCTGATTTTGGGATTTTCTCCACAATGCAGCAGGTTAAATACAGGATGGAACCCGTTGGCCCGGCTGTAAATAAACACATTTTCTTTATGAATTTATTTCAAATGCTGGAATTATAAGGAATGAATGGCCTTTTTGTGGAATTTATCGGGGATATAAACTTGGAAAAGTCGCGGGAATACTGGACGAGGCCTTCCGGCCTTCTTCCAGTATTCCCGCGACTTTTCCAAGTTTATACCCCGATAAATTCCACAAAAAGGCCATTCATTCCTATAGTAAATGAACTCAGGGTGTATTCTGTATTTCTGTTGTAGGTTGGAGCCTAATTATACTTCTCGGCAAGCCTCATTTGCCAATGTGGAAAAATACACACGCATGGGATAAATCTTCTATTCTGTATTTGTGTTACAGGTCGGAGACGCCACTGATATACAAGGCCGTGCCCAGCTGGTTCATCCGTGTAGCACAGGCCCAGGAACGACTGCTGGATAACAACCAGAAGACATACTGGTAAAGTCCATGCATCCAGTCGAAATCTATGTTTAACCCTTCCTACGCTGTTCACGGAAATTGCCGTATGCTGTTTTTCATTTTTGTCGAGCCGCTTGCGGAAAGCGAGACAGTGATCACAATGACGTTCGGGTGTCCGTCCGTCCGTCCGTCCGTCCGTCCGTCCGTCCGTCCGTCCGTCCGTCTCCGTCCGTCCGTCCGTCCGTCCGTCCGTCCGTCCGTCCGTCCGTCCGTCCGTCCGTCCGTCCGTCCGTATTTTTTTCCCGATTTCCTTCCCCCCTCCCCCAAAATATAGATGCGCGTTGTACACCAGTGCACGAAATACGGTATGCAGAATTATTATACTGAATTTATTACATTATCACAGCCAAAATGGCTGTGACAATGTAATCAATTCAGTATAATAAATATTAATAAAGTTGTCCTTAAATTGAAAATTTCTCCCTCAAAGTATACTTTAATAGCAAGATGAGTATACTTTGCAATTTGGTGAAATTGGCTACTGGCCGAGTAGTTTCTATAGTTACTTACCAATACTGGCAAGGTCTTGGCAAGTGCAAGATCAGTAGACGATTTCACCAAAATCAATATGTACACTTAATTAACGGCTGTTCCACGTTTTGCTGACGACAAACTATTGGCTATTAAACACATTAAACCTGAATAATATTTAAATGTAAGTACTTTTTCATCAATAACAAAAAAGTTACCCTCTCCAAAAAAAGCATGAAATTCCATTAAATATTGTCGGACACGAGTGTATTATTCCCGTTATTCAAACATGTACGATGGAATATCCTATTTATTACACTTCCACAGCGGATATATATGCACATTTAGTCTATTTTTGAGATTAAAATCAATGAATTGTGATGTGCGCATGAATAGTTACACAATGACGTGTTTTCCCGCGTTTTGACGTTACGTTGTGTGACGTCACAACGTTGTGTGACGTCACATGTGATGTCATGTAAACTTTTTGAAATCTAAATTACGCAGCTGTTTGCGGAAAGCGAGACAGTGATCACAATGACGTTCGGGTGTCCGTCCGTGCTCCGTCCGTCCGTCCGGGCACACATTAGGGTACTTATGTGGCTAGCCCCACAGGGTTTTGGACTTGTTAAAGGATAGGGTTGGTTATAATTAGCCACCTAAAAAATCGTTTTATGTGGCTAAAAATCGTTTTATGTGGCTAATATTTAACATGTGATAAGCCACATAAGTACCCTAATGTAAGAACGTCCGTCCGTCCGTCCGTATTTTTTTCCCGATTTCCTTCCCCCCTCCCCCAAAATATAGATGCGCGTTGTACACCAGTGCACGAAATACGGTATGCAGAATTATTATACTGAATTTATTACATTATCACAGCCAAAATGGCTGTGATAATGTAATCAATTCAGTATAATAAATATTAATAAAGTTGTCCTTAAATTGAAAATTTCTCCCTCAAAGTATACTTTAATAGGAAGATAAGTATACTACGCAGCCGCTTGCGGAAAGCGAGACAGTGATCACAATGACGTTCGGGTGTCCGTCCGTCCGTCCGTCCGTGTACGTCCGTCCGTCCGTCCGAAATCTGCGTTAAAGTTTTTAAATACCTTATATCTCTGTAGTCCTAAGTCACATTGACTTGAAACTTTATATGCTTATTAGTCATCATCCATATAATCATGCTGTATGCCACGCATGTGGCCCCTGTGCTCATGGTCATGTTCAAATGACTTAGAAGTTTGCATTAAATTTGCGTTAAAGTTTTCAAAAACCTATCTCTGTAACCGTATACCGTAAGTCGGATTTACTTGAAACTTTGTATGCTTCTTAGTCATCATCCATATATTCATTCTGTGTCCCACTCATGCGGCCCCTGTGCCTCTATGTCGAGGTCAAATAACTTAAAAGTTTGTGTTAAAGTTTCTGTCAAAATTTGCGTTAAAAGTGTTCACATACCTACTATCTCTGTAACCGTAAGTCAGATTTGCTTGAAACTTTGTATGCTTATTGGGCATCTTCCATATAATCATTCTGTGGCCCACTCATGCGGCCCCTGTGCCCCAAGAAGTTTGCGTTATTATAAAATCTGCGTTGAAGTTTTTACATATCTTATATCTCCACAATTGTGACTCCAATTTACTTCCAACTTCCAATAGTTTTCATCATCCATATTTTCATTCCATAGCCTGCCCATGTGGTCCACATGCCGAATATCAAGGTGAAATGACTTAAATTTGTGTTAAAAGTTTTTACATACCTTATATCTCCACAACACTCCGATTTACTTCCAACATCCGATACTTCTTATTCATCATCCATATTTTCATTCTATAGCCTGCCTATGTGGTCCACATGCCCAAGGTCAAGGTCAAATGACTTTGAAATTTGTGTTAATGTTTTTACATACCTTATATCTCCACGTACTCTGATTTACTTTAAACTTCAAATAATTCTTTATTATCATCCATATTTTCATTCTATAGCCCACCCATGCGGCCCACATGCCTAAGATCAAGGTCAAATGACTTTAAAATTTGCGTTAAACCTTTTACATACCTTATATCTCCACAACCCTTAATTGAAACTTCAAATAAAAACACTCAGAGACCATCAAATACCTCGACGGGCCGCGGCCATCTGGTTGCTTTAATTCTTAACAAAAAAAATGGTTTTGACAGAACATGAGAATCATCTCCACTGGAGACGATTCTCATGTGCGGTCAAAACCAGGTTTTTGTCGAGAAATATTGAAAATAAAACATTTGCAGCAGACGACAACATTTAATTCAGCATAGTAAGGGTTAAATTAATACATATCCCACTTCATACATATTCCTCAGTTTTGTCCCCGGGTTAATAGGATTGAACCTAGACATAGTACGGGTATGGGGTGGGATAAATTACTTGTGGAGCACGGTTGTCCGCATGTGCGATGGATAATCCGATCACGGCTCATCTCGTTCATGCAGACAAACTATTCTCTAAGTAATACTTATCTCTGCAATCGTAAGTCGAATAAACTTGAAATTTCACGTGTGTGTTTTGTAACCATTAATGTTTTCATTCTCTAGCCAACACATGCAGCCTCCATGGCCCAAGTTAAAATGTGGCTCTGCTTTTGGGAAAGGGCCAAGTGATTCTGGTGTGGCGAGGACCTGGCATCAGATCAGGATTATTCTGATTTCAGGGCTGAATATATAGTTTTTGTATGTTAATTTTCAGTTCTCATTTTGGGATTCCACCCCCCCCCCCCTATTTGTACATGTACTTAAACATTTATTGGTAATATATGGGATTTAGTACTAAATCCATTGACCCGGCCTTAAATGACCTCGGCTGTTGATAGGCCGTTAAACCCCAACAAACAAACAAACAAATAAAATGTGGCTGTGACTGGAGAAGTGCAACTTGTGGGTTTTGCGACCAGTGTAGATCCAGATCAGCCTGTGCATGCGCACATTCTGATCAGGATCTGCACTGTTCGCCAGTCCATCAATGAAACACCCGTCTTGCTTCTAACTAGCAATTTCTCGTCACAGCGGCAAATGAAGCTGCAGAATGAGTGATTATAACATGTTTATGTTGCGTTATTACACTGACATCATTACTCAAAATTCCTGTCAGAGCTCCAGATAAGTGTGTATTGGCGTATTTTATGCAATTATTTTAGCTGAATACGCAATGATTTTCGAAAGTGCGAGTACAAAATACGCACAGCAATGTGAAAATACGCATTGATTTTGAAATTGAGTAGTGAAAATACTGTCCTAAAGTAGAAAATTCACATAGTTGAGCTGCAAAAAGCAAACAGTGTTTGCTTTTTGCAGCTCAAATAAGTGAATGTTTAAATTTTTTATATTTTTTTTTTATCATTTGTTCCCTATTTAGTATAAATCAATAATGCATTTGTTAAAGTAAAATACACAACAATTTTGAAATCAGGTAGTATAGTACGCTTCAGGCACAAAGCTTATCTGGAGATCTGTATGTGTTTCCTAGCCTTGGCTCATGAACTTGTATCAAAAGAGACTAACCTGGTACTCTCTATAACCATCCACCCTAGGGTGCCGGAGTTTGTGAAGGAGAGGCGGTTTGCCAACTGGCTGCGGGAGGCGCGGGACTGGGCCGTGTCGCGGAACCGCTACTGGGGCACTCCGATCCCGCTCTGGGTGAGCGACGACGGTGAGGAGGTCGTCTGTGTCGGCTCCATCGCCGAGCTCGCTGACCTCACAGGGGTCACGGTCATCGACCTCCACAGGGAAACGTACGTATATATGGAAGTGACCGGAGAAATGGGGCTTATGGGTTATGCGACCAATGTAGATCCGCACAGTCTGATCAGGATCTGCACTGTTCGCCATTCCATCAATGAAACTTGGTATGCTTCGAACAAGCAAAAAATATCATTTTCCGGCTACATGAGTGTGCTATTCAATCAGGATCTACACTGATCACAAATCCCATAAGCCCCATTTCTCCAGTCACAGCCACATATATGGCCGTCACTGGAAATTATGTTATTTTTCTAGAGAGATATATCGCAGTCTGTAAATATATTTAAAGTCGCACATGTTATTAGGTACAGAATTACATGGCTCATCTCATATGGTTGTGACTATAGAAATGGGTCAATGTTGCTTGTTAGAAGAAGCATGACACTGTTGCTGGGACGTTAAACCGTTTTACTTTCATCATTGTGCCCCATGTTTCAGTGTGGACAAACTGACGATCCCGTCGCGGAAGGGTAAGGGTGAGCTAAGGCGGGTGAGCGAGGTGTTTGACTGTTGGTTTGAGAGCGGCAGCATGCCCTACGCCCAGAACCACTACCCGTTCCAGAACAAGAAGGAGTTTGACGACCTGTTCCCCGCGGACTTCATCGCGGAGGGCATCGACCAGACCCGCGGATGGTAAATGTTCATTGTTGTGTGTGTTGTTGAATGGAAAGAAAAATAACCCAGAGCTGCAGATAGCAGAGCTCCAGATAAGCTGCGTATTTGCTTAAATACCCAATTAAAATTGCCAAAAACCCAATTGAAATCGGGAGTAGCGAGTATCAAAAAGCAATAAAATTTTGTGGTACCTTTATCATGCTGCAGAAAACAATAAACAGACCACAAATATAGCATATTTTTCTTATTTTCCATGAAAACACATCTTGGTATTTCATTAGAATTGTCTCCAAGGAGATATTTCTAATGAAATGCCAAGACATGTTTTCATTTTGAAGCAAAGTATTCAATAATTGCTGTCTGTTGATGTGTAAACAGTAGTGTGATTTTATTTTACCCAATTCAAATTTTGAAATACCCAATTGCTTCAGAAATGATGGAGTGACAATACTCAATTACTAATTCAGGGTTCGTACAGATTTGAAAAGTACTTGAATTCTCGAGTGATAAATGAAAAGTACTTATTTTCTGAAAATGTGCTTGAAAAGTGCTTGAATTGAATTTTAGTACTTGAAAAGTGCTTAAAAAAAATGCCTTCGTGCTGAAAAAGTACTTGAATTTTAATAGAAAACATAAAAAGGTTAATCGCTAAAATTCGATGTTCGATGGGTCGTGTGTAAATTGTGGAGCGCTGATCGGTATTGGAAACTGCATGTTAAACTATGCGTGGTATCGGCAAACCCGCTGCCTATCGGCAAAACCGAGCGCGGTTCTGGTTTTAAACTGGTCCAATATGAGCCTCGTTCTGAATGGTTAATGGCGACGTTTTCACAACGGGGAAAAATGTATTCAACCGTATCTGGATAAGCCGCTTTAAGTGGGTTAAAGAAGCGCCCGATAGGCACAAAGCCTATTGTACTGTATGTCGGAAAGAAATTGATATTGTGCTTGAAAAAATAATAATTGTACTTGAAAAGTGCTTGAAAAGTGCTTGAATTTTATCATGTCATGTCTGTACGAACCCTGTAATTCCTTATCTGGAGCACTGAGATAGGGTACATATTGGTGTATGTTACGCATTTATATTAGCTGAATATGCATTGGTTTTCTAGAGGGAGTACAAAATATGCACAATAATTAAAAATACTCTTTTATTTTTCAAAGAGAAGTGAGAAAATGCTCCAATACAGTTGAAAGAGGTGCATCTCAAATCACAGGTGGAAGACTGGACCTAGGACCCAATCATTGGCTCATTTGAAAAACGTTACCCCACCCACCCATTTCCATACACTATACATTTCAGTCTTTTCAAGGTGGGAATCGAGATTCGCAAAAATGCCGTATTTTCGGGCTCACTCGAACACCACATATTTTGACTTTTCCGCTGACTTACGTCAAATATTTTCACTTCAAGCATCTGGTTTTAGCATTTCATTAGTTACGGGCAAATGTGTCGTGCCGAAATCCCATTACAGATTCAACATATCGACGTGGATCACTGAAATAAACATCAGTCACTCAAATGTTACAATTTGTGATAAGTATCATCCACTGACCTGGAAATATCTAAAACGTCCTTTTATTGTATCCCCCGGACTCCGTCGGGGGATACTATGGATTTGACAGCGCGCCGCGTCCGCGTCCGCGGTCCGCATCCGCCGTAGACACTTCTTGTCCGGAGCATAACTCGAACACCCTTTGGAATATTTTCATGAAACTTCACACATGCATAGACCATGACCCGAAGGTGTGTCGCGCACAAGAATGACAACTCTTGCATAGCTAATTTTTTAGTTATCTCCCTTTTTTGTTTCTCGCACTGATTTCGTGTCCGGAGCATAACTCCACCACCCTTTCGAATATTTTCATGAAACTTCACACATGCATAGACCACGACCCGAAGGTGTGTCGCGCACAAGAATGACAACTCTTGCATAGCTAATTTTTGAGTTATCTCCCTTTTTTGTTTCGCGCACTGATTGACCATAACTCGACCACCCTTTGGAATATTTTTATGAAACTTAACACATTCAATTAGACCACGAACCGAAGGTGTGACGTGCACAAGAATGACAACTCTTGCATAGCTAATTTTTGAGTTATCTCCCTTTTTTGTTTTCGCTCACTGATTTCCTGTCCGGAGCATAACTCGACCACCCTTTGGAATATTTTCATGAAACTTCACACATGCATAGACCACGACCCGGAGGTGTGTCGCGCACAAGAATGACAACTCTTGCGTAGCTAATTTTTCAGTTATCTCCCTTTTTTGTTTTGCGCACTCTACAAACTGGACAATAATGCATGAAGACCTGTTTTCTCGTCTGCTCTGTATACCTTTTCTCGTGTGCTCTGTACACCTTACCTGTAGAGAGAACAATAGAAACTGGGAGAACCATGTGCTAAGCATGGGCTAGCATGTGCAGATGTCCACTGCTTGACCACTGCTGACCAGGTAATTTATACAGGTAAATCACTACATTGGGTACTGTGTTGAAAATATTGTGGCATTATGTGGACCTCTGCAGATATATGTAGATAAATATAGGACTATTAAAAAAAAATCTGGTCTCCAATAGCAAGCATTATTATTTTTAAACTTTTTTGTCATTTTTTTTTTTTTTTTTTTTCATTATTTTTTTTCATTTTTTTTTTTCTTTTTTTTCAAATTATTTTTCAATTTGACTGGAAAAAAAATCTGGGCTCCAGTAGCAAGCATTATTATTTTTAAACTTTTTTTTTCCATTTTTTTTTTTTTTTCATTTTTTTTTTTTCATTTTTTTTTTCAAATTATTTTTCAATTTTTGTCCAGTAGCATAAGGTCGTAAGTGCTATATACAGACTATTCACCTGTGCATGTGCTAGCATGTGCAACTGACCACTGACCACTTACAGGTAATTTATACAGGTAAATGATTATATTACATTTCCGTAAACTGTGTTGAAAATATTGTGGCATTATGTGGACCTGTGCAGATATATGTAGATAAATATAGGACTATTAAAAAAAATTCTGGGCTCCAGTAGCGAGCATTATTATTTTTAATTTTTAAACTTTTTTTCCATTTTTTTTTTTTAAATTTTTCTTTTTTTTTTTTTCAAATTCTTTTTCTAATTTTTGTCAGTGCATAAGGTCGTAAGTGCTATATACAGACTATTATCATATAATAAAACAATTATTGACTAGTGAGCCATAGAATATAATCTGATATTCTATGGTTCACTAGTCAATAATTGTATAATATTGGTTCGGGCCAGTGAAAATTGCTTTCGGGCCCAGGCTCGAGGTCAAGGCGGGACAAGGCGAGGCATCTGATTCCGCGGAATTCTTGTTTACTTATCTCCCTTTGTTGTTTCGTGCTCTGATTTTGTATCCAGAGCATAACTCGGAACACGCATATACGCATTGCTCTAATGGTCCTCTACCGCCCTGTGCCAAATCCACGTTCGTTCTGCCCCCGTCAAGCCCAGGGTCAAGGTCACATACTTAGTGCTTCAAAAACATTAACGCTTGGGTAAATATCTTATACTTTCTGTTTTCTTTCATGGATCATGGATCATCTTCTATTTCATATACGCATTGCTCTAATGGTCCTCTATACCGCCCTGTGCCAAATTCACGTTCATCCTGCCCCACCAATCCCAGGGTCAAGGTCACATACTTGGTGCTTCAAAAACTTTAACGCTCAGGTAAATATCTTATAATTTTTATTTCCATTCACGGATCAACTTCATATTTCATATGACGCGTTGCTCTAATGGTCGTCTACCGCCCTGTGCCAAATCCACGTTCGTCCTGCCCCGCCAAGCCCAGGGTCAAGGTCTACATACTTAGTGCTTCAAAAACCTCGCTACGCTTCGGGTAAATATCTTATAATTTCTGTTTTCTTTCATGGATCATCTTCATATTTCATATACGCATTGCTCTAAGGTCCTCTACCGCCCTGTGCCAAATCCACGTTCGTCCTGCCCCCGCCAATCCCAGGGTCAAGGTCACATACTTGGTGCTTCAAAAACTTTAATGCTCAGGTAAATATCTTATAATTTTTCTTTCCATTCACGGATCAACTTCATATTTCATATATGCGTTGCTCTAATGGTCCTCTACCGCCCTGTGCCAAATCCACGTTCGTCCCGCCCCCGCCAAGCCCAGGGTTAACATCATATACTTAGTGCTTCAAAAACTTTAACGCTCAGGTAAATATCTTATAATTTCTGTTTTCTTTCACGGATCAGCTTCATATATGCATTGCTCTAATGGTCCTCTACCGCCCTGTGCCAAATCCACGTTTGTCCTGCCCCCGCCAAGCCCAGGGTCAAGGTCACATACTTGGTGCTTCAAAAACTTTAACGCTCAGGTAAAAGAAAATTTTGACTTGCAATTTGGCCTCATTTATTATCAAAGCGATATGTGGGACATCCGTGTTCTATGAACACATTTTCTAGTTTATTAAACTTCACACATGCATAGAAGACGACCCAAAGGTGTGTCGCACGTAAGAATGACAACTCTTGCGTCGTTAATTTCTTAGTTATCTCCCTTTGTTGTTTCGTGCACTGATTTCGTGTCTGGAGCATAACTCGAACACCCTTTGGAATATTTTCATGAAACTTCACACATGCATAGACCACGACCCTAAAGGTGTGTCCCGCAAGAATGACAACTCTTGCATCACTAATTCTTTAGTTATCTCCCTTTGTTTTTCCGTCACTGATTTTGTCTCCGGAGCATAACTCGAACANTTTTTTCCCTTTTTTCAAACTACTTGTGTATCTGGGGAGGGGGATACACATGCGCTTGTCGACAAGCGTCCATTTCTAGTTTTGATTTGCATCCCAGCATTTCGAAATAACCTTCCCTGAACTTTACTTTCGGATTTCCTTTGTTATATTCGCAGAATGATCAATAATGACTTCACGGTAAAAACCGAACTTGAGTATCATAAATGCTCGTAAATTAGTTCAACCAATCAGGTGGCGATGCGTAAAGCTGGTTGTGTGGGATTCTTTCGGACAGAGAACTTTCTCTGTAACTGTGGTCGCTAAAATGTGTGTAACTAACAATATACTAAACACAAATGTTTAAAGTGAATATATTTCGTGGCCTGCATGCATTATCTATTGCCAGGACGTAAGTCGGCAGAAAAATCAAAACTTGTTGTGTTTGAGCGAGGCCGAAACTAAGCCTGTCTAGGGCATTTTTCCAAACTCTTGTCTACCTTGAAAAGACTAATGTATAGTGTATGGAAAAGAGCGGGTGGGGTAATGTTTTTCAAATGAGCCAATTATTGGGTCCTAGATCCGAGTCTCTTAACTGTGGCTGAAATAAGTGAATTCTCCACGTTGTATTCGTGAACCCCTGCTCACGTGCTCTAGTGATGGAAGTGGCCATCGAAACAGGGCTCCAGATAATTAGTAATTGAGTATTTTCACTCCATCATATCTGAAGCAATTGGGTATTTCAATATTTTAATTGGGTAAAATAAAATCACACTACTGTTTACATGTCAACAGATAGCAATTATTGAATAGTTTGCTTCGAAATGAAAACATGTCTTGGCATTTCAATAGAATTGTCTCCTTGGAGACAATTCTAATGAAATACCAAGATGTGTTTTCTGCAGCATGATAAAGGTACCACAAATTTGTTATTGCTTTTTGATACTCTCTACTTCTGATTTCAATTGGGTTTTTGGCAATTTTAATTGGGTGTTTACGCAAATACGCAGCTTATCTGGAGCACTGATCTTAAGGACCCTTTTCTCAGAGCCCATCTATTGTATGACCGGCATTGTATGATAATTGTAGCGAAATATGTAACCCTTGATTGGTGTAAAAAAAAATTAATATTTTCATTTCTCTTCGAAAGTATATGTTGTTACCATTCATTTTAGCCGTCTCGTCTCATATACTTCTGGGGAAGAATAAGCATAATATTTATCATCACTTTTCATTCATCGTCGGAATGTTATGGATTAATCGCCGATATTGTGTGATTACAGGTTCTACACCCTACTGGTGTTGTCGACACTGTTGTTCGGGAAACCCCCCTTCAAGAATCTCATTGTCAATGGCCTTGTCCTCGCATCGTAAGTCAGACTTCAGCTGTATTTGTGCCCCCTATGCGATAGCAAAGGTGGTGGGGGCGATATTGTGTTGCTCTTGAGGTTCCGTCCGTACGTCCGTGGACATGTATGTCAAAAAGTTTGTAAGAGTTTCTCTAGTTAGAGTCCAGTATGCCACGGGGTCATATCCATGTTTTACAAACATAATGTCTAGTTGCATGCATATAGAAACATATTATGAATAAGATATGGAACTTGGAAAATTTCAACAAGCTTCCCTTAGAACTACTCTTGGAGCGTCCATCTTGCTCTCACATCTATAGACCAGTCTTGTAAACAGGTTACCAGTTACTCTATTTCACCAACATGGCAAAGTATACTTATCTAGCAAAGTATACTTATCTAGCAAAGTATACTTTGAGAAATTTTCAATTGAAGGATAAATTTATTCATTTTTGTCGCGCCTGCTTTAGCAGAGGCTCGACTATAGTCGGCGCTTTTTCCGTCGTCGTCCGCGTCGTCCGGTTTTTTGTAAGGCGAATGCGTTAAAAGTTATTGTTTTTTCACAATATCTCTTTAACCCCTTGCCAGACTTTAATAATATTTCACATCAATGTTTGTCTATGGATGATGCTTTATTACTCACACCCCCACATCCAAATTCTCAAGGTCAAGGTCATTTATTTACTTTTAATGTTCACCGGCTTTTGTAACAGAAATGCATTAAAGTTATTGTTTTTTCACAATATCTCTTTAACCCCTTGCCAGACTTTGATAATATTTCACGTCAATGTTTGTCTAGGGATGATGCTTCATTACGCACACCCCCACATCCAAATTCTCAAGGTCAAGGTCATTAATTTACTTGTTTATTTACTTGTAATGTTCATGGTCAAATGCCTCGGCAGGCGCGATACCGCTTCCGTGGCGGAATTCTTGTTATTGTTCTAAATTGATTACATTATCACAGCCATTTTGGCTGTGATAATGTAATAAATTCAGAACATAATTCTGCATAATTTTAATCATCAAATATATATGCAGTCGTTAGTTCTAAATGAAATAATCGGTGAAAATAAGTAAAACTTCCTCAAAGTATACTTTGCTACTGTCTGTTTCACGAAAGCTGGCTAAATTTTAAATTTTCACTATATAAACAATTCAAAAACAAGATTTCTTTTGATAATATTAAATTAAAGGAAAAATTAAGAATGAGCCTTCTTTTTATTTCGTGAAATTCGGTCAAATATTGGTTTTATTACGAAAAATTGATTTCTCTATGGGAATTTAACATGGGGGAAAAAGAGGTAAAGGAGTGTGGGATTAGTCAAAAAACGAAAAATTTTGGAAATTGACTCCGAAACCTGACTAGATAGCTTGGATATGATCTAACTAAGAAAACAAAAGTTAAATTTTAAAAATCGGTCCAGTATTTCTAAAATTCAAAAAAATTTCCCCATGTTAAATCCCCATTTATGGGGATTTAACATGGGGAAATTTTGTTTTCGCAATAAAATCAATATTTGACCAAATTTAACGAAATAAAAAGAAGGCTCATTCTTAATTTTTCCTTTAATTTAATATTATCAAAAGAAATATTGTTTTTGAATTGTTTATATAGCCGTAAAATTTGGGCAGCTTTCGTGAAACAGACAGTAGATAAGTATACTTTGCAATTTTCATGAAATTGGCTACAGAGCTTCAGATAAGCTTTGTGTCTAAAGAGTATTGTACCCCCTGATTTGTTTGGCCCTCACATACGTCTTTGGCATTTTGTATGTGACAGTTGAATCTGGTTATACCCCTTATGTGAGTATTACAATTATTAATAATCCTATTTTAGGGGAAGGGGCCAAGTGACTTTGGTGTGGTATGGACCTGGCACCAGGTCAGGTTATTCTAATTTCAGGGCTGAATATATTTTCTCTCGATGTTAAATGTTCCGTTCTGATTTTTAGCCGTTTGCCCGACCTTACATGACCATAGCTGTTGATAGGCCGTTAAACACCATTAAACATTATTTTTACAAATGGATTATCGATTTTCTTTATTATTACATAGAGAATAAATGATCAAAATATAAAACACATTTAACCATTCACTCATTTAAGTGTATTATTACTTATTCACTTATTTATACTGTAATAGAGTTGAAAATTGAAGAATGAAGAAAATCCATAATCCATTTAAAAATAAGAAATATTAAATTACTTTCAAAAAGTGCAGATCCTGATGAGACGGCTCGTTACGAGCCGGCTCATCTGGATCTGCACTTTTTGCATAAACCACTATAGCGGGATTTCGGGTTCAAAGGGTTAAACACCATTAAATAAATAAATGAACAGACATTGTATTGCTGCATACAGTGGGCAATCACAGTGTATTAACACAGTGTCATAAAAATCATAATACACTTGTGTAATAAATATGCAAATTAGCTCGTTACAGAAAACAGCTTTGGTGACCAGTACAGCTTCAATGTATGATGGTGTACTTATGCAATAAATAGAATCTAACATTTGTGATGATTTAATATGGTATTTATTTAACTTGTTGACTAATTTCATAAGAAACTCTTATGAAATCAGTAAACTTTCACCCCTTTATTAATGTGAAATTTACAAACTATCGTAATTTTGCACTTACGAACATTTTAGTCGTACAAAGTTTAGTGAAACGGCCCCCAGACTCTTCCGTCTACATGGTCTCAGGATGTGGATTTACAATGTGTAGTTGTAGAGCAATGATGAGGTTGTCTCGTTCGTATGACCCACGTGATTACACACACAGACACTTAGCTCTACAACTATTCATATATTCATTGAATTCACACAAACAACCCCTAGTAGTGAATGCATTTGTTACCATATTCAAGACTTTGACCCTTTCACCCCTAAATAACTGGAATGGATTTTGATACCTTAATTTTGCAACCAATCCAACCGTCACAAAATGGTTTTCAGACTAGTCTATTTATGAAAAGGGGGTGTATTTGTTCTCAAAAATATGAAAATTACTTTCCAAAAAGTGCAGATCCTGATGAGACGGCTCATAAACCACTATAGCGGGCTTTCAGGTTCAAAGGGTTAATAAATATCGTATTAAATCATTACAAGTTAGATTGTCTATAAAATTGGAGAGGTTCCCTCTTGTCTTCCAGAGACGGCCAGAAGATGAGCAAGCGGAAAAAGAACTACCCCGATCCCATGGAGGTGGTGCATAAATACGGGGCTGATGCTCTCAGGTATGTCCGCCTACATACCAGGGATTCCTCTGGCGATCGCCACTTTCGCAATTGGCGATAAAAATAAACAATTGGCGATAAAAAATTACAATTTTCGGGGGAAAAATCCCCAAAAAAAAAGATTTAATTTTTTTTTGATTTTTTTAGTACACTTTAGACACAAAGCTTATCTGGAGCTCTGTATTTCGTGTAAATTTTTACAGTTCTATAAACAAGCCTATTTTTTTTACTACCATTACTTTAAAATTACTAGCAAAATTTAAAGGCCCAACTGGGATATAAAAGCCACCAGATGGCGCTGGGCAGGCTTTTTGATAATTTGATGCATGCTTCACTTCAGGGACACATTTTCAGATATTTTAGAAATACCACTGAACAAATAAGTACACTATTTCACACAGACATAGATAATACAACTTTGAAAGGTTTAGAAAAATTTGAATTTAAGAAAACAAATGTAAATGTGCTTTTGAAGTAATACAATGTACTCAACTGACAACTGATTCAAACTTGCCGGGCGGAGCGTAGCTGTTACATATGTAATTCATGCATAGAGCTGAGTTCATGACCCGACATTGTAAACAACCCCACGTGTTTAGTGATAACGCTAACAGCTATAACTGCCTGTATGGTCAACATCGGACGGTGTGCCAGCCGCACAACTTTGATTTTGGACAGTAATATCAAATTAAATGTGTGGTTGGTATGAACATAACAAGGTGAATGAAACAAAACCATGGTTTAATAGACCAGCAAGATAAATATTTCGCCTAGAACTTGGTACAGTGGCTGTGAAAATGCAGTATATACTAATTAAAAACAGCATATACTCGGGTTAGTATGCACATTGATAAAACAGCATGGATGTGCAGTCTGATCTGGAATTTACATGACTACATGAATTCAAGTTTGCTAGCAGCCTTATTTCCTGTATCCTAACACATACCAGTATGGATGGCTATTTCAACACTGGTCTCTAATTAGCTGTCAGCATATATTATATCTGCAGCAATGCAGTCTAACTGGGACGGGGTTATCTGTGGAATGACATGACCCAGTTACACATTTTTATAAAATACTGACTTATTACAAACACATATTCTTATATATTGGTTACTACATGTACTTACAAAATACATCGGAGATAGGAACCTTGTTCATGTCCAGAAGCACAATATAGGTTTCACTATATATACATGACACACTCTAATTAAGTAACGGACACTGGACACGTTACGACATGCATATCCCCGGATCAGCTGGTGCATCCTCGCAGCCTCATCAGGATCTACACTGTTAAGTTTGGTGGTCATTCGTGGTGGCTCTAATTAATGATGTAAACTGCATCATGCTATAGTCATGTGCTATCTGATTGTGAGTTAAACTGATCAAACACTCAATAAGCCCCATTTACTTATTGTGTGACACATGGAAAGGTGTTTCATTCAATTTTACTTCGTTCTATTTTTAATAATTTATATAATAGCATCAAAATACTCTTTGCTTTGAAATAGTAAGCAGCAAAATACTATATAAGTTTTAACACTTTTAGTAAATTCTCAATCATTTGCCTGCACAAATAAAACATACAGATACTATTAGAGGGACTGGTATACACTGTATCATTTGTGTGTTTTATGGGACCATACGTTTGATAACAAACCTACATACCATATATCTAGATACTGGTCAGTACAGAAACCTGTACACTGGCTATCCAGCTGCCCCCTCACTGTTCTACATTGGGAGCAGACGACAAACATGTGCTGCTGTTTATGTATAATATTCTATTTATAAAGCCAGTGTATAACTGACAGGCTAGGGACGCTATCAGTAATTGGATATGCCCCTCCTACTAAATTCGGTACCAGGGCACCGATTGTTGGGCCTTTAAGAATGAGCCGATTTTTTATTTTGTGAAATTTGGTCAAATATTGATTTTATTACGAAAAAACAATTTCCTCAGTGAAAATTAAATAATTTGGAAAAGAAAAGTGTGGCTGCTATAAACAGGTAATTACTATTTGGAGGTGGTCTTTAGCACAGATTCTACTGTACCTGTATTGCAGGATGTACCTGTGTAATTCGCCGGCTGTACGGGCGGAAGGATTGCGGTTTAAAGAGGAGGGGGTGCTAGACGTGCTCAAGGACGTATTCCTGCCCTGGTACAACGCCTACCGCTTCCTCATGCAGAATGTCGAACGCCTAGAGAGGGTACGTAATGATAATCGTTCAAATCTCATAGGCCTAGGGGTCAGAACACCTGGGCCCGGTTGCTCAAAGCTTCTGTTAACTTAACAGACGGTTAAATCCTTAGCATTACTAAGGATTTAACAGTTTGTTAAGTTAACAGAGGTTTTGAGCAACCGGGCACTGACTTCCAACTCTTGTGGGTTCAAAACTCGGTCTTAGGCATCAGAAATACTTTCATAGTATTTCCATCCCACTGGTCTGACTGATGAGACTTTAAACTGTTGTCCCGTCTCCATATGACCTTAGCTGTTGGTGGGTCGTTAAAGCTACATGCCCACTCGGTAGGCACATGTTCTTTACATGAATTACATGTACATAAGTCGATATTCGTGTCACTATTCCACCAGTTCTAAAAATTACAAGTGCCCACTATACAGATATAATCATTTAGTAATATTTATTTTACTGATAGTGACGCGCGGTGGTATCAGGCTATTTTCATATGCAAATGAGGCATGATATTTTATTATTATTATTTTATAAATTTGTTAGATAATGTCTTCTCGTTGAATATGGTTAGTTAACAGTGCATGGCGGGATTTTCGACGGCCACCTAATTTTCCACCATGCGCTGTTAACTAACCATATTCGACTCTTACATTATCTAACTTATGCTAAGCCCCGATTCTTCAGTCACAGTCACAAATTAAATTGATGTTGGCTAACTTCAAGTCATGGATGGTACATGCACAGCATGCACAGTTATCTATACAAGTTATAAACCGATGCAATATTGCATGTACGCTAGGAGTTATGTACAAGAGCCCGCTCCAGATAAGCTGCGTATTTGCTTAAATACCCAATTACAATTGTCAAAAACCCATTTATCATGCTGCAGAAAACAATAAACAGACCACAAATATAGCATATTTTTCTTATGTTCCATGAAAACACATCTTGGTATTTCATTAGAATTGTATCCAAGGAGACAATTCTAATGAAATGCCAATACATGTTTTCATTTCGAAGTAAACTATTCAATAATTGCTGTATGTTGATGTGTAAAGAGTAGTGTGATTTTATTTTATTCAATTAAAATTTTCAAATGCCCAATTGCTTCAGAAATGATGGAGTGACAATACTCAATTACTAATTCCTTATCTGGAGCCCTGAAGAGCGATGATGATACAGTCTCGTTCGTATGACTAATGATTACATCAAGACACTGAGCTCTTGCATAAACCCTTTCACCCCTAAGTGACTGAGATGGACACTCCCGTGCTATTTTTCAGACTGGAATTTATCAGAAAGGGTTATTGTTTGTATACGCCTGTTTTAAACATGTGCACCATGGTGTTTTAATGAAAATATTTATATATTTCCACAAAAATGAAGCCTTTTTCCATACTTTTGCATACACTTTTGTGTAAGGTATAGAGTTTGTGTAATCAACTCCTCTGACAGCTTTCTGACAATCACTCTCTCAACAGGCGTATTTATATACCCCCCCCCCCCCCCCCCCCACCCCCCCCCCCCCCCCCCCCCGCAACGAGTTGTGGGGGGTATACTGGAATCAGATTGTCTGTCCGGGCCAACATCCGGGGGTTTGAGAGCTTAGGGGCGGGGTTAGGAACAAAAGATTCCTTTGTAATATTCCGTAAGCTCATAAACTCTATTGTTGTTTAGGGGCTTTTTCATTGTTCTTCAAACAATGGAAATACCCCATAAACCAAAAATGTTGGAACGTCCGTCCGTCCGTCACTAAACTTAACAGCAGAGAAATATGTTCATAACTTCTATTTCCTTCATCTAAAATGCTTAATATTTCACACATACATTCCTGTAAGGCTCTACAACCAGGCTGTGCCAAATCCATGACCATCCAACCCCCGCTGATCCCAAGGTCAAGGTCAAATACTTAGTCCCTGCACAAAACTTAACATCAGAGAAATATGTTATAACTTCTATTTCCTTCATCTAAAATGCTTAATATTTCATTCCTGTAAGGCTTACTACCATGCTGTGCCAAATCCAAAACCGTCCAACCCCGCTGACCCCAAGGTCAAGGTCAAATACTTAGTCTCTTTACAAAACTTAACTTCAGAGAAATATGTTATAACTGGGCCCACATGGGGGGTATTCCGTAAGCCTTGCTTTCTGACAAATCTACTTTGTAGCTGGCGGCACTCTAGTTAGAAATAAGAAAACATTTGTTAATGGTGCAGAATCTGATGCGAGCCGGCTCATCTGGATATACACTGTTTGCAATCTTTACGACAGACGTTTATAATGTTGAAAGGGTTAAGCAACAGGCAGATAAGATTTTGTTATTGCAGTAACGTATCTTACTATACTTTCTATGATTATTGACCTTGTTTTGTTTCTGTGACTTTTGAATTGTGAATAATCTGTAGACCACCTCGTATCGATACTCGACTAGGATCAAGTTTATAACGATGGAATATCAAGTCTGGGGGTGGGAAGATTGCTATGGGTCTACAGTGGCTACAATAATTCACCTCCGATATGTTATCTACGACTACAATTTGACCCATTCAAAAAGTGTGAGCAACCGAAGAATTGTATATTTTATACCTTTAAACAAATAATATTTGATGTAAAACTAGTAAATTGCCAAAAATAATAGAACAGATTTTCCCATGGAAGCCATCTGTTCTCTAGTTGTTCAACATTCAACAAAACGAAATGAAGCTTTCACATTTACAAGATATGCATGTAAATGTCAGATAAACACCTTGACACGGTAAAATAACCAATTTCTTCATGTGTATGTTCTTTATTAATCATTTATTGATACAGCTTTGACAGTTTTATATCGCTAACGTATCAAACATGCCGGATAACCGATTGCAAAAAATCACTCTTCCATGCGTTACATTAAAGAACGGGGTAGCAATTTTGTTTGTAGGTCACAGTGGCTGCAAAAGAATATGCCTCTTTGTTATGATGAGACCCTATTATGTACTTGTGTAGTTTAAGAGCTGTGATGAAACATTGTCTCGTTCGTATGACTAGTGATTACACCTAGACACTGAGCTCTTAATTTCACAGACGACCTGAGCCAGGTTGCTTAAAACCTCTGTTAGCTTAACAGACTGTTAAATCCTTAGCAATGCTAAGGATTTAACAGTCTATTAAGCTATCAGAAGCTTTGGGCAACCGGGCCCTGGTTTTGTAATGCTGTTACTCAAGTATACATGTATATGAGGCCAGACATGTTATTCTGCCCCACCACGATAGTGGAGGGGGCATTTAGCGTTACCCTTGTCCGTCCTTCCGTCAGTCCGTCACCAACCTTGTAAGTTGTAAAACTTTTAAACCGTGCTAGCTACAGACCTGAAACTTGGTATGTAGCTTCCTTATGATGAGTAGATGCGCAGAGTTTATTTTGATTTTTTATTCGACCCCAGGGTCATGAATTATCTCCCCCTTTTTTACTTAGAATTTTCCAATTTTGCCTTGTAGGTCGTAACACTTATACCGTAATAGCTACAGACCTGAAACTTGATATGTAGCTCCTTATGATAAGTAGAAGTTTATTTTGATTTTTTATTTGACACCAGTAGCATATTTCATCAACATTGCAAAGTATACTTTACTAGCAAAGTATACTTTGAGGGAGTAATCATTTATTTTTCCTGAAATGCATTATTTCATATAGAACTAACAAATGCATATATTTCATGATTAAAAGTATGCAGAATTATTATACTGAATTTATTACATTATCACAGCCAAATTGGCTGTGATAATGTAATAAATTCAGTATAATAAAAATTAATATATTTATCATAAAATTGAAAATTTCTCCCTCAAAGTATACTTTGCTAGAAAAGTATGCTTTGCAATGCTGATGAAATAGGCTACAGGTCATGGATTATCTCGCCCTTTTTTACTTAGAATTTGGCAATTTTGTCTTGTAAGTTGTAAAAGTTTTAAACAGACCTGCAACTTAGTCAGTAGATTCCTTATGATGAGTAGATGGGCAAAGTATATTTCGATTTTTTATTCAACCCCATGGTCATGGATTATCTCCCCTTTTAAGATGTTGCACATTTTCTTAAGTACAAAGTTGTTGTTTTTTTTTTTGCCACAATGTACGTCTCCAGTCACAGCCACATATACGCTGAGCTCTTTAGCCATCAGGGCCCCGTTTCACTAAACTTTGTACGACTAAAATGTTTGTAAGTGCAAATTTAGGATTGTCTGGAAATTTCAAGTAATGGATTTACATTTATTGAGCATTTATTGAGCATTTATTGAGCATAGGTAGCATGCATATGCAGCCTATGCTCAATAAATGTAAATCCAATAATTGTTTACAAGAAAAAACAGTGTTGATGTCAAATCATAATTTTGCACTTACGAACATTTTAGTCGTACAAAATTTAGTGAAACGGGCCCCAGACTCTTCCGTCTACATGGTCTCAGGATCTGGATTTACGATGTGTAGTTGTAGAGCAATGATGAGGTTGTCTCGTTCGTATGACCCACGTGATTACACACAGACACTTAGCTCTACAACTATTCATATATTCATTGAATTCACACAAACAACCCCTAGTAGTGAATGCATTTGTTACCATATAAAAAGACTTTAACCCTAACACCCCGAAGTACGGTAACTGGAATGGAATTTGATATGTTAAATTTACAACCAATCCAATCGTCACAAAATGGTCTTCTGACTGGTCCATTTATGAAAAAGGGTTGGGTTTTGTTCTCAAAAGTATGAAAATGACTTGCAAAAAGTGCAGATCCTGATGAGACGGCTCGTCACGAGCCGGTTCATCTGGATCTGCACTGTTTGCCAATGCCACTATACAGGCCTGTGGTGTTGAAAGGGTTAATGCAAGTAATTGATATGTACACATAGTAAAGAGCAATGATGAGGTTGTCTCGTTCGTATGACCAAGTGATTACACATAGACACTGAGCTCCTTCTTACCTAGCTACAATAATTTGCCTCCGATATGTTATCTACGGCTACAATTTGACCCATTCAAAAAATGTGAGCAACCGAAGTGCATACCCAAACCTGTTGCATGCAGGTAAAAATCTAGTAAACGGTATATTTTATACCTTTAAACAAATAATCTTTGATGTAGAACTAGTAAATTGCCAAAAATAATAGAACAGGGAAATCATATTTTCTCTAGTTGTTATTCAACATTCAACATAACGAAATGAAGTTTTCAAATTTACAAGATATACATGATAATAATGTAAATGTCAGATAAACACCTTGACACGGTAAAATAACCAATTTCTGCATGTGTATGTTCTTTATTAATAATTTATTGATACAGCTTGGACAGTTTTATATCGCTAACATGTCAAACACGCCGGATAACCGATTGCAAAAAATCCTTCTTCCATGCATTACATTAAAGAGATGGGGTTAAATTGCTACCCTCGCGAGAGGTATGGAGTGGGGTAGCAATTTTGTTAATATTTTTTACCCAGACAACCAGATGGTTTGTCATATTTAATGTGAAGGTACCCTGTGATTACATGTGTTATTAATTAATTGTAATTATTAATGCCCACTTGCGGACAGCGCGATATAGTCGGCACATTGGCATACGTGCGTCCGAGTTAAATTTCTTCGGTATACTATCAAAGCCTCAGCAGGCATGACATGCGGGCTGCAGCCATCTAGTAGAAGATCAAATGAACAATATTATTTTTCTTATTTTCCCCCAAAAGTATTTGCTGTTGCCACTCAGTTGAACCATCTCCAGTGCTCCAGATAAGCTGCGTATTTGCTTAAATACCCAATTAAAATTGCCAAAAACCCAATTGAAATCAGAAGTAGTGAGTATCAAAAAGCAATGAAAAAATTGTAGTATCTTCGCATGCTACAGAAAACAATAAACCGACCACAAATATAGAATATTTTTGCATATTTTTCCATGAAAACACACTTGGAGACTATTATTATTAAATAACCAGACATGTTTTCATTTAGAAGCAAACTATTCAATAATTGCGGTCTGCTGATGTGTAAACAGTAGTATGATTTTTATTTTACCCAATTAAAATTTTGAAATACATGTACCCAATTACTTCAGAAATGATGGAGTGACAATACTCAATTACTAATTCCTTATTTGGAGCCCTGCATCTCATTGAGTTGGTTCAGATGAGTGGTAACAACATATATTTTCATTGAGAAGTGAAGAAAGGTGACACAAATTTTGAATCAGTATCCTACAAAAAATGGGTTAATATGCTATAGAGCTGTGATGAAACATTGTCTCATTCGTATGACCAAGTGATTACACATAGACACTGAGCTCTTCGTTACCCAGACAACCAGATAGAAAGTTGTTTTTGCTTAAAGGTAAACATTGTGTAATTACATGTGTCATTAATATGCTAAAGAGCTGTGATGAAACATTGTCTCGTTCGTATGACTAAGTGATTACACATAGACACTGAGCTCTTAGTTACCCAGACAACCAGATAGAAAGTTGTTTTTGGCTAAAGGTAAACATTGTGTAATTACATGTGTCATTAATATGCTAAAGAGCTGTGATGAAACATTGTCTCGTTCGTATGACTATATGATTACACATAGACACTGAGCTCTTTGTTACCCAGACAACCAGATCAAAATTTGCTTTTTGTCACGCCCACTTGCGGGCAGCGTGATATAGTTGGCACATTGGCGTACGTATGTCGGGGTTAAATTTTTTGTTGTCTGATGTTTATTTTCTATTTTCCATTTTTATCATCAAAACATGCTTTGACAGCACTTTAGAATAATTTACATTCTTTTACAGCACTTCAGAATCATTTCCATTGGAAATGATTCTGAAGTGCTGTCAAACCATGTTTTTATTGAGAAATAAGGCAAGATATAAAGGCAACATTAGACGATAATTGTTGTGTGTAGCGGTCTAAGGGTTAAAGTTTTGTTTTGGTTAAACTTTTTCGGTATAATATCAAAGCCTCGGCGGGCGCGACATGCAGGCCGCGGCCATTTTGTTGTGTAATGGTAAACATTGTGTAATTAGTAATATGCTAAAGAGCTGTGATGAAACATTGTCTCGTTCGTATGACTAAGTGATTACACATAGACACTGAGCTCTTAGTTACCCAGACAACCAGATAGAAAGGTGTTTTTTTTCTGAAATGTAAACATTGTGTAATTACAGTCTACACTCGTTACCTCAAACTCTTTTAAGTCAAACTAATGACAACTCAAGTAAAATTCTTGGTTCCAATTACATGTTTTCCTATATAATAACTTGTTAACTCAAATTTTCACTAACTCAAAATATACTCAGTCCCTTGGACTTTGAGTAAACAAATGGAATGGAATGGAATGGAATGGTGCTTAACGGCCCATCAACACAAAAGAGTATCATTTAGGGCCAAGCAATGTAGATGAAGAATTTTTTTTTGTAATATAGTATGTTAGATGTGGTAGAAAATCAGATGATCAGGGTAACAATATTAATATGATGAACAATATAAATGAACAACATGTACGGTATAGAATGATAAAATTATAGTATGTGAAATATGTATACAATGATAAAAATCAGATCTTCCTTGAGTAAACGAGTGTAGACTGTATAAAGAGCTGTGAGGAAACATTGTCTCGTTCGTATGACCAAGTGATTACATATAGACGCTGAGCTCTTCGTTACCCAGACAAGCAGATGGAAAGGTGTTTTTGCGTAAAGGTAAACAGTGTGTAATTACATGTGTAATTAGTAATATGATAAAGAGCTGTGCTGAAATATTGTCTCGTTCGTATGATCAGGTGATTACATATAGACACTGAGCTCTTGGCCCCACTGACAATGGGAATTAATGTTTCTATGGGTGGTAATATGAAATGTTAATGAGACCAGCTCCAAAATTACTCACTTGTCATGTCACCGTATTTCGCTGATACAGATTTTAAAAATCAATAGTATTTGCATAACTGAAATAAAAAATAACGCTAAGTGGCATCCATTTTAGATCCCCCCCCCCCATTTTGTCCGGCCTTAAATGACCTTAGATGTTGATAGCCGTTACACACCAATGAACAAATAGTACCTTTACCAGGGCTCCAAATAAGGAATTAGTAATTGAGTATTCATTTCTGAAGCAATTGGGTATTTCAAAATGTTTATTGTGTAAAATAGAATCACACTACTGTTTACACATCAGCAGACCGCACTTATTGAATAGTTTGCTTCGAAATGAAAACACATCTTGGTATTTCATTAGAATTGTCTCCTTGCAGACAATTCTAATGAAATACCAAGATGTATTTTCATGGAAAAATAAGAAAATATGCTATATTTGTGGTCTGTTTATTGTTTTCTGTAGCATGATAAAGATACCACAACTTTTTCATTGCATTTTGATACTCACTACTTCTGTACAGGGATCCTCCAGATTATCGGACAAAAATGGCTGTTTTGTTACGATATTTTTCTTAAAATAGCAGCTACGGGCATAAAATTTTCACAGAACAATCGTCGGTTCTTGCTTTCTCAACGCATGGAAACTTTAGCAGACTGTGCCATCTTTCTCACTTAAAATTGGGTCAGATCATCAGTCGTAACATTTCCCCAAAATTAACATCGACAATCAATTATCCGGACAAATGTATAACCGTCTTATAACTTGTATTCTCACCTTAAAATCATAATTTTATCGCCTGAAAACCAGTATAAACAGCATTGTGTTGTTTTGCAGAAAACACAATCACCATTCGCTTCTTGGAAAACATCGTATTTATAGAATGTATTGTATTTATAGAACAACTCTGCAATGACGTAATGGGCGCACTCGATTGAGCTCTTCATAATTGGTGGAAATTCCGCGGTAATGATCGTTTCGTACACTGGTGTTTTCGCACCTGTCGATTTTATCCACGATGAATATGGGTGTGAAATGGTGTGTAATGGCTTGGGTCCGAAATGGCTTGGGGCGATTTGGACTTGAAACAATTATTATTTGTTTTTGAATAAGTAGCTTTTCGTTCTTTTTCTATCATGATACATTTTCGCATTCCTTCCTATCTGCTCTGTATTGTACATTGTGTATTAAACAGTCTGAAAATGATATTGGAGGAATGCATCGTCCCGTCTGCATACTTCACACAACAGAGTATTGAAACATTCTATAGGGGGCCTCAAATTATGCGCATGCGTAGTGACCGATACAAGCCCCCGCGCGACGTTTGACGTTGTAAACAACTTGTGGACATAGTGAGGGAATGTTTTCGGCAAATTTTACTAAAATGTTTACCTTGGCGATATATTATTCACACTGGCATGGAAACAGTAAGCACCTGAGTGACTTAGATGTGTCCGTTGCAAAATCGGATCAAATGAATGCGTTTAATTAACAGCTATTTTGATTTGTCCGATAAATTGATTGTCCGGATAATTGGTAGGACCCCTGTAGCCTATTTCACCAACATTGCAAAGTATACTTTACTAGCAAAGTATACTTTGAGGGAGTAATCATTTATTTTTCCTGAAATGCATTATTTCATATAGAACTAACAAATGCATATATTTCATGATTAAAAGTACGCAGAATTATTATACTGAATTTATTACATTATCACAGCCAAATTGGCTGTGATAATGTAATAAATTCAGTATAATAAAAATTAATAAATTTATCATAAAATTGAAAATTTCTCCCTCAAAGTATACTTTGCTAGTAAAGTATACTTTGCAATGTTGATGAAATAGGCTACTGATTTCAATTGGGTTTTTGGCAATTTTAATTGCGTATTCTGGAGCTCTGCCTTTACCACCTGCAGGAGGAGGGTGTGAAGCTGCAGTACAACCCAGACACGATGGCCGTGTCCGCCAACTACATGGACCGCTGGGTGCTCTCCTTCACACAGTCGCTCATCAAGTTTGTACGCGCAGAAATGACAGGTACGTTTCTTGTTCTGCTAAGCAACATGAAGTTAAACCCACTATCTGGAAGTAGTTCTAATGGAATGTACTCATTATTTTGATGTGGTTGGTTGGAGCATGCGATCGGTAATTTAACGATCAGGATTCATCCTTACTGGAAGCCCAACTGGAGACCTGGTTTGGCCCTCATGTATGTCTTTGGCATTCTTGTATGTGAGGGTTTAATCTGGTTATACCCCTTATATGAGTAATATGATTATTCCTAAACCTATTACTTTTAGCGGAAGGGGCCAAGTCACTTTGGTGTGGTATTGCCATTGCCACAGTGACCATTGCACCATACCTGGTTACCCGGTATTCTAATTTCAGGGCTGAATATATCTTTTCTCGATGTAAATATTCTGTTCTGATTTTGGAATCCCCCACCCCCCCCCCCCCTCCCCCCCCCCCCCCCCCCCCCTATGCAGCAGGTTAAATGCGAGATCGAACCCGTTGGCCCGGCCTTACATGACCTTAGCTGTTGATATGCCATTAAACACCAATAAGCAAACAAAACAAACAAATGATTTTCCGAGTTTGGGAACCTATTTATGAGATGGGTGTATAACTGTATACCTATATAATAAAAAATTGCAACATCTACTGTTGCAGCGTATCGCTTGTACACCGTGATGCCGAGACTCGTGAAGTTTGTGGACCAGCTAACCAACTGGTACGTCCGGATGAACAGAAAACGACTCAAGGTTTGTACACTACTTAGTCTGTATGCAGTCTACACTTGCTACCTCAAACTCTCTTAAGTCTAACTACTGACAACTCAAATTATTGGTCCCAAGTACACGCTTTCCTATATAATAACTTGTTAACTCTAAATTTTCTTTAACTCAAAGTATTTTCAGCGAGTGTTGACTGTATTGGCCTACATGTGAACTATCTGTCCAATTAACCCATTAAACCTTTCAACAATATAGACCTATTATAATGTTTGCAAACAGTGTAGATCCAGATGAGCCAGCTCATAAAGAGCCGTCCCATCTGGATCTACACGGTTTGGAAACACTGCTATAGAGGTCTGCAATGGTAAAATATCAGGGGGCCATTTTCACTAAACTTTATACGACTAAAATGTTTGTAAGTGCAAACGTATCTGTAAATTTCACATTAACAATGTTTTCTTGTAAACAATTATTGGATTTACATTTATTGAGCAGAGACGTGATAAACTTGATACCAAATGACAGAAGCAATCCTATTCTCTGTGTAAGAAATATAAATTCCTCAGGCTCGGCTCAGAAACAGTTTCCGAGCCGAGTCTGAGGAATTTATATTTCTTACACAGAGAATAGGATTGCTTCTCAAACGGTAGGAATTCCCACGTGTTTCCTATCCTCACCTGACAACATTGACACTAGCCTGGAGGACCCGGTTGCTCAAAGCTTCTGTTAGCTTAACAGACTGTTAAATCCTTAACAATGTTAAGGATTTAACAGTCTGTTAAGCTAACAGAGGTTTTGAGCAACTGGGCCCTGGTATTCTCTATGTATGTTCTGTGTTACAGGGAGACGGCGGCTCAGACGACTGTCTACATTCCCTCACCACGCTCTTCTCTGTCCTCTTCTCCATGTCCAAGGTCATGGTGAGTGCCTCGTGTAGCATTGGTTGATTACGCCGTAGTCAGAGCTCCAGTTATGGTGCGTAATTTGACCAACTTGGGGTGAAATTTTGTTATGTCTTCATCAAAAATGGCAAGTTGGGAGTGCTTTAGAATCGTCTCATTTAGACGATTCTAAAGCACTCCCAATTTGCTATTTTTGATGGAGAAATAAGAAATTTACCTCCAAATTACGCACCTTAACTGGAGCTCTGTGTACTTCCTGCCTCTTGTATCAATAGTTGTTTACACATTTTTTCCCGATCCATACATGTCAGATACGCGATTAAACCCCGTTAATGTGGCATAAATTGACATTGGCTGTTGACAGGCTTTTAAACACCATTAAATAAATAAATTAATACACCAATTTCTAACCCAATTAGTGCTACTAAGTAGAAGTCCACACTCGATAATAAAACTAATTATACCCCTGGCATACGAAGCATGTTAAGCCAAGGGATATATAGTTTTCGTCATTCCATCCGTCCATCCGTTTGTAAGATTTGCGTTTCAGTTTTCAGGTACCTATTATCTCCGCAACCATAAGTCAGATTTACTTGAAACTTCATATACTTTGTTATCATCATCCATATTTTCATTCTATAGCCCACCCATGTGGCTTTCATGGCAAATGTCGAGGACAAATGACATAGAAAATATTTGTTGGTCGAACAAGGTGTCGTCCTGGGGTATTCTTGCTCTAGTTCTGAATATTTTATTCCTGCATATTAAATAGTATACATGTCACTGAATGTAACTCGCTATGGGCAGAAGGTGTGTATTCATATAAATGTATCCATATGGCCTGAATATCTCGATCCTTACAACAATTGCCTTGTGTGCGGGGGGAGGCCCCGGGGGTTCGAGTCTCCGACCAGACTGCACATTTTCCTCGCCCGGTATAAAGTAGTCTCTACAGCTAGTTAGAAATGATGAAATATGTTTGAGATTTTCACAATCCTTTTTGTGGCTGTGGAGAAATGGGGCTTGTGGGTTTCGTAACAGATGTAGCTTCTCTTCAAATAGCTCACTCCTGTAGCCTGATGACTTTCTTTATTGCTTGTTAGAAACATGCCGTGTGTTTCTTTGATGGAATGGCGAACAGTGCAGATCCTGACAGCACAGGCTGATCTGGATCTACACTGGTCGCAAAACCCATAAGCCCCATTTCTCCAGTCACAGCCACATTTCTCTTGTTTGCATGTAGACAGCAGAATGCCCATTCTGATTTCAGGCGCCTATGATCCCCTATATAACGGAGCACATGTTCCAAAACATGCGGGCCCTGTTGGACCCCAAGTATGTCGAGGGTCAAGATGTCCGCAGTGTCCACTTCACGATGATTCCCCAGGTCCGGTAAGTCAACTGGCGGATGGTCATTTCACGATGACAGAAGTCTTCTAAATAAGGTTGTTCTCATGTCAGGGATGAATCCATATTTTTTCTGTCCCTATTCAGTCCAGATTTTGGCGTTTACTCTCCATCACAGCAGGTAACATGAGAGATTTTACCCCGTCCTAAAATGACCATAGTTGTTGACAGGCCGTTAAATACCATTAAATTAAATATGTCGTCTTGTGAGCTCATATTGGTCAGTGTTGGAATTATGGTTAACCTCATAACATAGTTCCTTCTAAATCATCACTAAATTTTTTTCTTTATTTATATTATGTATGTTTTTCGAGGTGCATATAAATTGTGAGTGATTTACGTATGTAATAAATAGGTTAATTTGATTTGTATGTGGATATATGCCACTCGTTCCGGATTCATCTCTACCCTGATAGATCACACTCTTCGAGAATTAGACTAGTCCCTGTCTCCTACTCCGCCACACTGGTTCCCACGGCTCTGTGTAGCCGTGCGTACAATGCTACTGAGAACCAGTCTATTTTAGGCATCACAGCCAAGTTGAAAGCATTTTTTTCATGCGACGGGTTCCTCACTCATCGCGGTCAAACCGCTGCTGGCCCAAATATTTCACAGTCGCCAGTGAGGCAAATGTTTTAAATGACATGTCGCATGAAACAACAAAAAGTCAGGAACGGGGTCGTAACCATTTCGATTTTTTACTAGTTGTGGGTCCGCCGAACACCAGAATGTGGGCCGCTATTTGTACTCTACCAGAAACAAAATGTCGGCCATCGAACAAATTTAACCTTTGACAAAATGACAACTATTAATCCAAATAACACTTTTAAAATGAAAGGATGTGACAAAAACGTGAAAAATCTGTTCAGTTGAAATGGTTTGAAAAGACGGTGACCGTAAATATTGGTAAATCAGATAAAATCGAGACGACCTCGTGCATTGGAGATGACTTTGTCAAAATTGAACTCCCAGACCAATCGTCCTACAAACTTTATTAAAGGCAAATCAACTATGGAAGTTGCGGGTTCATTGCCTTTGAAGACCATGTCAAGTCGACCAAACACATTGATTTGCTTAGCCCTCATTAGGCTGTAGACGGAAATTGTCGTATGCTGTTTTTCAGTCTTGCCTTAATTCTTTAAAAAAAAACCTGTTTTGACAGCACATGAGATTCTCATGCACTGTCAAAACAGGTTTTTGTTGAGAAATATTGAAAATAAAAGATTTCCAGCAGATGACAAAATTTAACTCTGTGTAGTAAGGGTTAAACAAAAATTATCCAGTCACAGGTATGAATGGGGTGTCCGAGGTTTTGTTAACTCACCTGTTTGTCAACTAAGAGTGAGAGGTGTTGTCAATTTGGCGTTGGCAGTTTCATCAATTAGGCAATTAAGCACAATACTCATTTATTGCAGATACGTGATAATGCATATTATGTTTGTTTGAAGGGTGATTTCAGACACACACAGTATTAAATAATGAAATGCTTGACATACACTGAACAGGAAATGAATTGTAGGCCATTTTTCAAAAGTATGAACAATTTTGCTTTGGGGGGGGGGGGGAGGGGCCGAGTTAGGTTCCCATGAGGGGGACCTGGGGATGAAGCCCCCGGAGGCTTCATCCCCAGGTCCCCCTCATGGGAACCTAACGCGGGCCCCTTCACCCCCCCCCCCCCCCCCCTCACCCAAGCAAAAATGTTCACATTATACTGTTGGCATCCGTGGGGGGAAGTCGCTCAATATCGCACACCACGAAACTTGTGCATATATCCACATACAAATCCAATAACCTATAATTGTACACACTGCTGCCATGTCATTTCCAGGGAAGACCTGATAGACACGGGTATAGAGCGGGCGGTGCTGAACATGCAGTCTGTGATAGAACTGGGGCGCCTAGTGCGCGACCGCAACACACTCCCCGTCAAGGTAATGCAACACCACGAGTAACGGGCATCTATTGGCGGACAGTATGACATATGCAGGGGCGTAGCTGCCTTTAGGCCAAAAGGCACAGGCCTGCACATCGTTTTAATGTATACCTAGATAAATATTGGCCAAAAATGCTTTATAATGTCGCAGGAATTGCATCTCCATTAAAAACATTCTGTGCGTGCATGCCGCTAGCGAACTCGCTGCACTTTGTCGAAAATAGTGTGTGATTGCACATAAATGGATGCCTGGCTGCGCGACTGATGTGTGACACAAACCTTTTTTTAAATATTTGACCCATGTCGATGCTGATCAGCAAATACGTCCGTGTTGCCTGATAATGATCCAGTGCTTTATTTACAAGCAAGTCACAAGTCAAATACTCGCATATAGTGGTTTTGACATAGCAACATTCAGAAATTATATTATTTTTCCATAGGCTGACTCTCCATTTTTAGCTCACCTGAGCGAAGCTCATGTGAGCTATTGTTACCGCAATGTGTCCGTCGTCCGTCGTCCGTCGTCGTCCGTGAACATTTTCAAACGTCTTCTCCTCGGTAACCATTGGGCCTATAGTCACCAAACTTCATGATCATGGTCCTTAGGTAGGCGGATTACAAAATTGTTAAAATGACGTCATCGCTAATCCAAGATGGCCGCCGTCTAAAAATAGCATAAATTCTTAAAAAATGTTCTTCTCATGAACTGCTTGCCGGATTTCGACGAAACTTGGTAGGAATGATCGATGTACATTGCTCTTTGAAAGTTGTTAAAATGGTGACCCCGGGGTCAAAAATGGGCGTGGCCCGTGGGGTCAAATTGGGGTCAAATTTTATTTTTGACTGAATATGGTCAAGTCATATATCGAATTGAAGGTATCAAAGAGGCGATCACTCTGGTGCATTTTTTGTCGAAATTTGATGGTTATGTCATCCAAGATGGCCGCCGAGAGGTCAAAAGGTCGTTCTTTTATTAGAGATTTCAAAATTCTTCTTCACATGAACCTTGCCCTGTGCAGGCACCGGGGCGGGATCAACTGATCCTGAGAATAGTGCTGCAGTAGCCATTGCTTGTCGTAAAAGGCGACTAAACTGGCTTAACGATTTGGTTCATACTTTCCGGAACCCACTATACCGGATTTGGCCCTCATGTACATTTTTGGCTTTCTTGTATGTGAGAGTTGAGTCAGGCTATGCTCCATATATAAAAGTAAGATTAGCGCTAATCCTATTACTTTTAGGGGATGGGATAAATGATGCTGGTGTGGCGAGGGCCTGGCACCAGATCAGGTTGTTCTAATTTCAGGACTGAATATATGATTTTGATTGTAAATATTCAGTTCTGAAGTTGGGATTTACCCCCCTCGGACAGGTGGATACGGGACACGACCCCGTTGACCCGTCTGCGGGTAGACTCCCTGAGGCTTGTACCTCTATGTCAGAAAAGCGGACGTTAAACCCTATTCACTCACTCACTCTTCACATGAACCGCTTGGCCTATGGTAGCCAAACTTAAAAGTTATGGTTCATGGGTGAAGCCTTTTCAGATTTGTTAAAATGGAGGTCATCGCTAATCCAAGAAGGCCGCCGTCTAAAAATAGCATAAATTCTTAAAAAAATCTTCTCATGAACCGCCAGCCGGATTTCGACGAAACTTGGTAGGAATGATCAATGTACAATGCTCTTTCAAAGTTGTTAAAATGGTGACCCTGGGGTCAAAAATGTGCGTGGCCCGTGGGGTCAAATTGGGGTCAAATTTTATTTGTGACCGAATATGATCATGTTATATATCAAATTGAAGGTATCAATAAGGTGATCACTCTGGTGAATTTTTTGTCGAAATCTGATTATGGTTATGTCATCCAAGATGGCCGCCGAAGGTCAAAAGGTCGTTCTTTTATTAAGAGATTTAAAAATTCTTCTTCACATGAACCGCTTGGCCCATGGTAGCCAAACTTCACAGTTATGGTCCATGGGTGAAGCCTTTTCAGATTTGTTAAAATGGAGGTCATCGCTAATCCAAGATGGCCGCCGTCTAAAAAATAGCACAAATTCTTAAAAAAAATCTTTTTCTCATGAACCACTGGCCAGATTTCGACGAAACTTGGTAGGAATGATCGATGTACAATGCTCTTTTAAAGTTGTGAAAATGGTGACCCCGGGGTCAAAAATAGTCGTGACCCGTGGGTTCAAATTTTATTTTTGACCGAATATGCTCATGTCATATATCAAATTGAAGGTACAGTTGTTTCTGTCAAAATGTTCCGGGTTTATACGTGTACAAAGTGTTGTGCGTTGCGTATCCGTGGAGTTTCCGTTAGTTGCGTTTCAAACCGTGTGTCGTCTACGTGTAATACGTTTTCGGCCATGCGTTGCGTTTCCCCACTCTTGCGCATGCGCGAAAGTCGAACAAACCGTGTTCAACGCATTGAGTTTCAAAAGCGTGTAATCCGTGTACAACGGTTGTAAACGTATACAACGGTTGTAAACAACGTATTGAGTTTCAAAAGCGTGTAATCCGTGTACAACGGTTGCAAACGTCTACAACGGTTGTAAGCGTATACAACGCTAAGGTAAACCCTTTAAACGATTTAACGCCTTTCTTTGACGAACGGTTACACGCATCTACATGTACACAGCACCGTACAGATGAAACCGTGTTATACGTATAACACGTTTCCACGGGTTTTAACGCATTACACGTTTTGGTATGCCAACCTTGTATCGCGTAGAATGCGCATGCTCTGATCGTTCTTCGTGTGTGTATATACTTCTAGACTCACTGCAGGGCTTCTAACATTTTCAGTTTTCCGGTTCTGGACCGATCTTGAACTCTCAGACCGATTGAGAGTTTGAAAACTAGTCTTAAAAATCGGTCCGAGAAAAATTGCCAGTCGGCTGCTATTTCGCTATAAACCTTGTAAATTTACCGGTTTTGACCACCAAGTAATTTATGACATATCCGCGGGCCATATCCGTGTTAAACCAGTGTGCAGCTCGCTGTGTATTCAGTTTCTCCAAATATCGATTAATCTTAACACACGCGTGGGACAGGTGTATAGCGGATTAGTGACTGAAATAGCCTGGCTTCAGCGTAAAGATAATACGAGAGTTCCTAGACTCGCCATTTCTGATGATGTTAAAATAAAATAAAGAAACCATGCACTGTGTTTATCTGTGTTCGTAATATTTCACCCCAATTAACTGACATGGACTATCGGCCCGGGCTATTACATATTAAGTTAGGAACTGTTGCATTACGCTGTATTAGGCGTCATTTTTGTGTATATAAAATGTACATAGGAATGCCGCAGATCCTGATGAGCCGGCTCACGTGATCTACAATTCTCAAACATTTTGATAAACGACAAGGTACATCTGTCGTGTTAAAAGCGTGACTCATTAGTCATCAGGGATTAGGGATCAATTGAAGTGCTAAATCACACCGCCGATGTACTTTGAACTCGATCTGAGGGTATGTATTCGCGATATTTTAAAAGGGACGAAACAAGGACGCCTCGAAGAGATCGGGGCCTAACAGGTATTTGTGTTAAAACGTGTAACCGTTGTAACACGTTTCAACGCTTTCATATAGCTACACGCTTCCAGGTAAAGCGTTGTACACGTTTCAACTCTTTCACCTCGCTACATATGTATACGCCAAAGCGTGTTATACGCCTTGAAGTAAACGTATTACACACTTTAAAACAAAATAAACGGTTTGACAAAGTGTATTACGTGTACGAACCGTATTATCGTTTAAACAACGTATACAACGCTTTTAAACTAAACGGTTTGACAATGTGTATTACACGTGTACGAACCGTATTATACGTTTAAACAACGTATACAACGCTTTTAAACTAAACGGTTTTGACAAGTGTTACACGTGTACAACCGTATTATACGTTTAAACAACGTATACAACGCTACAGCAAACCGTTGCGTTCGCGTTGCGTTCGCGTTGAGTTTCGAAGTGTTGTCTACGGTGGAACAAAAACGGAGACTGCACTGTATCGATGAGGCGATTGCTCTGGCGCAATATTTGTCGGAATTGGATGATTATGTCATCCATGATGGCCGCCAAAAGGTCCATTTATTTCAGATTTTGAACGTCTTTTTCTCAGGAACCACATGGCCGCTGCTGGCCAAACTTCATAGGAAGTTCCGATCCTTGGGTGAAGCATTTTCAGATTTGGTAAAATGAGTCATCCAAGATGACCGCTGTCTAAAAATAGCACAATTTTTTTAAAACACATTAACTCAATGTCACATTCTCCTCTGGTGTTCATGGTGTCAGGTGAGCGAATTAGGGCCATCATGGCCCTCTTGTTTTTAGAAGAGACCAATTTGACTCACCAACTCAAAATGGTAGATAAAACACTGACAATCTCTTTGTTTCTGTGGACACGGGTATCCAGAATGTTTTCGTCCAAATTTGATTATAAATAGTGCACGCTCTATAGTCAGTGTCCGGGTCGAGGTTTATTTCCCAATTACTGGTTTGTAAGATAAACAATATTAAAATTCTTCATCTGAAAATTCTTTGGGTTGAATATTGATTATGGTGAATGTATTTTAGTGGTACAGCACTCCAACCTTTAAAACTGATGGGAAGAGATAGACTGGCTGTTGCAGAGAGGTGGCTGCTGTAGGTGGTTAAATATATAGGCATTTCATAAAATTTGAAATCAAATAGTGGCTGTTACAGAGAGGGTTTGTTGTAGAGGTGGCCATTCATGGAGGTTCAAGGGGATATACCGGGTAGCATTGGGCTTCAATAACGGAGCTTGTTAGTTCAATCCTCACCTTAAGCGTGAAAAATAGTTTCATAGTATTTCCATCCCACTGGTCTGGTCTGTCGGATGAGACTTTAAACTGTGGTCCCGTCTCTATATGACCTTATCTGTTGCTAGGTCGTAAAACCCTTTCATTTTTTCATAAGATGCGACATACAATGTGGCCGTGACTGGAGAAATGGGGCTTATGGGTTTTGCTGCCAGTGTAGATCCAGATCAGTCTGTGAATCCGCACAGTCTGATCAGGATCTGCACTGTTCGCCATTCCATCAATGAAACACCCGTCATGCTTCTAACAAGGAATATAGATGTTATCAGGCTACAGGGGTTGTGCTATTTGATCACGAACTACACTGGACACAAATCCCATAAGCCCCATTTCCCCAATCACAGTCGCAAATAGCTGTTGTAACAGTTACCATTCATGGAGCCACCCCTGTATACCCCTTTCACATGTCACACTAGCAACAATCCGTTGCAGTACCCGTTGAAGGAGGTGGTGGCGATATCAAATGTTTCCGTGACGCTGGCGGACGTGGCATCCCTGGAGCCATATATCCTGGAGGAGCTTAACGTGAAGGCCGTGACGACGACCAACGACAAGGAGAAATACGGCGCCCGCCTTCGGGCCGAGCCCAACCATAAGGCTCTCGGCGAGAGGCTCAAGGGCCAGTTCAAACAGGTCAGTGCTTGGTGAGGACATGACACCAGGTCAGATTGTTCTATTTTCAGGTTTTCAGGAACATGTATTTTTTTCTGTAAATATTCAGTTCTGATTTTGAGATTTTCCCACCGTCACAACAGGTGAAATATGATATTCGACCCTGTTAACCTCCACAGGTTAAAGTAACGGACCAAGATCTATAAATACATAAAAGCATCAATAGTTACAAGTTACAATAGTTTTTATATGCCCGGGACGTATTATGTATTCACCTTGTACGGGCGGTGGGCGGGCACAGCTTGTCCACAAAATACATGTTTATCACGGCAAGACGAAGAAGCCTATTGATTTTCAAATAATTCCGATGACTTATCTCCCCTTGTCGGCCATTTTTATTTTTCACACTATCTTTGTCCACGCAATAACTCAAGTTTTATTGACTGATCGTAACCAAATTCAGTATACATGTTTATCACGTCAAGATGAAGAACCCTATTGGTTTTCAGTTAGTTATCTCCCCTTGTTGACTGGCCTTGCCTCGTTATTCTGTTGATGTAGGCCTCCGGCCCATAACATGTACAGTCAAGCAAATAATAGAATTACACTGTGTTGCGCCTGTTTAACAAATCATAAATGTAAATGTAAATTGTGTAGATCGTTTCATAGTTACTAAGTGAAAACAAATAAGCGAAACAATTTATTTTTACTCCCTCCTATAACACATTACCAAGGTCCCTATGTTTTTAATGGGCCGTACTCGGAAGGCCTCGAGAAAACGGATTCTCACAAAACAGTCAACTGATTTATATCATTGTCGCCTGTTACAGAAGTTAGGAAAATGTTAGCCTGATTTCGCTGTTTTATGGTGTTACAACACTTGGTGTATATTTTATGATTAATTGGAACACGTGGAGAAAATGGGTATACTAAACAAAACCAAGTATTCCACATGTCAAAATAAAATTACCTTCTTTCGTCACGTTCTTATCATTGTATTTCAAACTTAGAAGTTCTAAATTCTCACGTAATGTGAACGCTTACATCATTCTGCGGTAGTCCAGTATTCTCACTTCCACACCACAGGGGCCCGTTTCACTGAACTTTGTACGACTAAAATGTTTGTAAGTGCAAAATTATGGTAGTCTGTAAATTTCACATTAACAACTCTTTCCTGTAAACAATTATTGGATTTACAGTTATTGAGCATAGGCTGCATATGCAGTCTATGCTCAATAAATGTAAATCCATCAATTGAAATTTACAGATGATCCTAAATTTGCACTTACGAACATTTTAGTTGTACAAAGTTTAGTGAAACAGCCCCCAGGTGTGGTGGCAGGTGGGAGCATGCGATGGGTAATTTAATGATTGGGCTTCATCCTTACCGGAATCACGACCATAGAACTGGTTTGACCCTCCGGTATGTCTTTGGCATTCTAGTATGCGAGAGTTGAATCTGATTATACCCCTTATAAGAGTAATACTAACGGTGTTACTTTTAGGGGAAGGGGCCAAGTGACTGGTGTGGTATGGACTTGGCACTCTGTCAGGTTATTTTCATTTCAGGGCTGAATATATATTTATTTCAATGTAAATATTCCGTTCTGATTTTGGTATTTTCCACCAATGCAGCAGGTTAAAGCGGGATCGAACCCATTTGCCTGGCCTTAAACTACCTTCGCTGTTGATGGGCCGTTAAACACGAACAAATCAAATCAATCCACACCACAGGTGGCCGAAGGTATCCGGTCACTGACCGATGCCCAGCTGGAGGAGTTCCGTGACTCGGGGGAGATAACTGTGGCCGGCCAGCTCCTCACGACGGGAGACGTGCGCCTCATGTACAAGTTTGATGGATCGAGTCAGGGAGCGGGAACATACGATGCTCATGCCGACCAGAATGTAAGTCTGGTGTACCACGGACAGTGGGTTGACCCTTAGACCGCTATCTTATTTTTTTTTGTCGTCTGCTGTTATTTTCCATTTTTATCATCAAAAACATGCTTTGACAGCACTTCAGACAGCAGACGACTATTGTTGTGAGTAGCAGTCTAAGGGTTAAATCATGCAGCTTTTCAGGTGTATGCATGTTTTCTATGCCCTCGCCAACACCCAGGTCCGTAGCTCAAAGGTCGATGTCACAATTAGAGGTCAAATGTCAAAAATGAGAACATTCTTGTCCGAACTGTAACTTTGTCGTGGACGGAGGGAATTTGTAATAACTGCAGTAACGTTTACCATGATGAGACGGTGTGTCACGCTGCACGCAAAATCCATGAAGACTAAGAAATTTGTAAAAATTCACCCCACCCCCCCACCCTCAATGCTGCAGCAGGTTAAAATGAGATTGAACCTGTTTGCCCGACCTTACATGACCTTAGCTGTTGATAGGCCGTTAAACACCAATAAACACAAACAAACAAACAATAACATTGCAGTTACAGCCGATGCTGGCAAATCTTTGTGGATGTGTTCACATTTAATGATATGTACATGTGGACGGAACATGGTAGCATTAGTGACTCGCGTTAATGTGAGAAACCGATTCATAAACATCTTAAGTACAAAAGTTTAGTGAAATGGGCCCCACGGCTAAAATGTTTGTAAGTGTAAATTTAGGATCGTCTGTAAATTTTAATTGATGGATTTACATTTATTGAGCATAGGCTGCATATGCAGCCTATGCTCAATAAATGTAAATCCAATGATTGTTTACAAGGAAACGTTGTTAATGTGAAATTTACTGACTATCATAATTTTGCACTTACAAACATTTTAGTCGTAAGAAGTTTAGTGAAACGGGCCCCAGGTCCGTAGCTCAATGGATCATTTTGAAATAATTTCGCTCATAATTACCATTCAAGGTGCTGGTGTTGATGGACGTGTCCCCGAGCCAGGAGATGCTGGATGAGGGCGTGGCCCGCGAGGTGATCAACCGCATACAGAAGCTCCGCAAGAAGGTAATTGGAGAATATCAGGCTTGTGTCGTTTGATATCAAGTTTATCAGGCAAGGTTAACAAATGCAACAACCGCATACAGTAACCCGGGAAGAAAAATATTGAAAAGCAGGCTGGTGTTTTTTCATAGGTAGCAACAATACCAATATTATTTTCTGTTTTCTTTATTCTTCTATGGAAGTATTTGTTGTTACCACTCATTTGAACCGTCTCGATGAGACGGTTCAACTGAGTGGTAACAACATATACTTTTGGTGCGAAACGAGAAAAATAATCCGGTGTTTTTTTGTCACAAAAGCTCAGTAAATAGAGAATAGCAGGCTAATGTCTTTTCATGTGGGATACTGGTTCACATGTAGCAAAAATCACTGAGTGGTAACAACATATACAGTCAATCTTGTATTAAGCGACCACCCAAGGGAGACACCAAAAATGGTCACTTAGAACAATGGTCTCTTAACACAAAAACGAAAAAAAAAAAATGGAAATCCGGGTAGACATTTACACATTTTTTTATTCCCGCACTTTGGCGGACAAATAGATTTGCCCTTGTCCGTGTGTCTGTCCGTACATCTAAATTTTGTCTCGCATATCTCCAAAAGTATTTGACCAATACAAGTCTTGGGACTTTACATAAATGTTAATTAGCATTTGTGGTTTTTATTTTCGCCCCGTGAAGACGGAGTTATGGCCCTTGATTTTAAATTTATTTTAAAAATAAGATTTAATCTGCTATAACTGCTTTACTTGTTTTCGTTGGAACGTTCAAACGTGTTCAATGGGATTGTCTCTATGTGTACAGGGTGGACTGGTGCCATCAGACGACATTTTGGTCTACAACAACGCGCCATCCGACCTCGCCAAAATCATTGTGAAATTCGACGATTTTATATTCTCCACAATCAAGCAGCCGCTGTCCCCTTACCCTGTAGACAGCTCACAGTCCGCCATTGCTACGGAAACCATGAAGGTGAGAATATCTTTTCTGGCCATCCGCCTGAACAACCTTACACAAACACAACGATCACTTATTTTTATCATTTAATAAAGTAAATACTTCATTGTATAGTATTTTTAGGCAAATATGTGACATTTGAGAAACATGCATTGTTTACTATGAACAGGGCTCCAGATAAGGAATTAGTAATTGAGTATTGTCACTCATCATTTCTGAAGCAATTGGGTATTTCAAAATTTCAATTGGGTAAAATAAAATGACACTACTGTAATACACATCAGCAGACCGCAATTATTGAATATTTGCTTCTAAGTGAAAACATGTCTTGGCATTTCTTTAGAATTGTCTCCTTGGAGACAATTCTAATGAAATACCAAGATGTGTTTTCATAGGAAAAAATAAGAAAAATATGCTGTATTTGTGGTCTGTTTATTGCTTTCTACAGTATGATAAAGGTACCACAAAATTGTTATTGCTTTTTGATACTCGCTACTTCTGATTTCAATTGGGTTTTTGGCAATTTTTATTGGGTATTTAATCAAATACGCAGCTTATCTGAAGCTCTATAAATACCTCGTACCAAATAGCATGAAAAGATACCACAATTTTTTCATTGCTTTTTGATACTCGCTACTTCTGATGTCAATTGGGTTTTTGGCAATTTTAATTGGGTATTTAGGCAAATACGCACCTTATCTGAAGCACTGTATAAATACCTGGTACCAAATAATATCCCGACCTAAACAACCACAATTAAATTGATCCCTACCATGTATGAAGTTACATCCATTGTGACAACAGTAAGTGTCGCTTTTGTGTCGGTCAACACTTGAATGACAGACAATATTCACCCAGTTGTCACACATAGGGACTATATTCTTCGTCATGCATTGGCCACACGCAGCCTTGCTTCTCAAGTATCGTTCTGGCAACTCGTCTTAACAGGCTTCACATCTGGGGCTAAGCGATCTTTTGTGGTAAGGTTCCTGGCTCTGGTTCAGGATATTGTGGTGAAAGTGGCGGATTGAATTTGTAATTTAATTGCTGAATTTGGTATCTTTACCCCTATACAGGTGTATTCCAGTGTATATATGTAGCTGTGGCTGGATAAATTGGGCTTTATATGGGTTTTGTGACCGTTCAGATCCAGGGACCCCTTTCACTAACCTTCGTACGACTAAAATGTTCGTAAGTGCAAATTTAGGATTGTCTGTAAATTTCAATTGATGGATTTACATTTATTGAGCATAGGCTGCATATGCAGCCTATGCTCAATAAATGTAAATCCAACAATTGTTTACAAGAAAAAATTGTTAATGTGAAATTTACAGACTATCATAATTTTGCACTTACGAACATTTTAGTCGTAGGAAGTTTAGTGAAACGGCCCCCAGATCAGTCTAATCCTGATTTGCACTGTTTGTCATTCAACCATCTAAATACCTGTCATGCTTCAAACAAGCAATACAGATTGTTGTCGGACTACAAGAGTGCTATTTGATCAGAAGCTACACTGGTCACAAATCGTCGTCCGTAACAATAGGCTCTTGGGTCTATGATCGACTTTAGACTTCATATTCACACGCTGAAGGTCCGGACAGAATGAAAATTGTGTTATTGTATCCTCCGGACTCCGTCGGGGGATACTATGGATTTGACAGCGCGTCGCGTCCGCGTCCGCCGGAGACACTTCTTGTCCGGAGCATAACTCGAACACCCTTTGGAATATTTTCATGAAACTTCACACATGCATAGACCACGACCCGAAGGTGTGTCGCGCACAAGAATGACAACTCTTGCATAGCTAATTTTTTAGTTATCTCCCTTTTTTGTTTCGTGCACTGATTGACCATAACTCGACCACCTTTTGGAATATTTTTATGAAACTTAACACATTCAATTAGACCACGAACCGAAGGTGTGTCGTGCACAAGAATGACAACTCTTGCATAGCTAATTTTTTTTTTAGTTATCTCCCTTCTTTGTTTTCGCGCACTGATTTCCTGTCCGGAGCATAACTCAACCACCCTTTGGAATATTTTCATGAAACTTCACACATGCATAGACCACGACCCGGAGGTGTGTCGCGCACAAGAATGACAACTCTTGCGTAGCTAATTTTTGAGTTATCTCCCTTTTTTGTTTTGCGCACTCTACAAACTGGACAATAATGCATGAAGACCCGTTTTCTCATCTGCTCTGTACGCCCCGTGCAGGCACCGGGGCGGGATCAACTGATCCTGAGAATAGTGCTGCAGTAGCCATTGCTTGTCGTAAAAGGCGACTAAGCTGGCTTAACGATTGGGTTCATCCTTTCCGGAACCCACTATACCGGATTTGGCCTCATGTGCATTTTTGGCTTTCTTGTATGTGAGAGTTAAGTCGGGCTATGCCCATATATAAAGTAAGATTAGCGCTATAATCCTATTACTTTTAGGGGATGGGATAAATGATGCTGGTGTGGCGAGGGGGGCCTGGCACCAGATCAGGTTGTTCTAATTTCAGACTGATATATATTTTGATTGTAAATATTGAGTTCTGAAGTTGGGATTTACCCCCCTTGGACAGGTGGATACGGGACTCGACCCCGTTGACCCGTCTGCGTGTAGACTCCCTGAGGCTTGTACCTCTATGTCAGAAAAGCGGACGTTAAACCCTATTCACTCACTCACTCATCTGCTCTGTACACCTTTTCTCGTGTGCTCTGTACACCTTACCTGTAGAGAGAACAATAGAGACTGGGAGAACCATGTGCTAGCATGGGCTAGCATGTGCAGATGTCCAGTGCTTGACCACTGTTGACCACAGGTAATTTATACAGATAAATTACTACATTGGATACTGTGTTGAAAATATTGTGGCATTATGTGGACCTGTTCAGATATATGTAGATAAATATAGGACTATTAAAAAAAAAATCTGGGCTCCAGTAGCAAGCATTGTTATTTTTAAAAAAAAAAATCCATTTTTTTTTTTCATTTATTTTTTTCATTTATTTTTTCAAATTATTTTTCAATTTTTGTCTAGTAGCATAAGGTCGTAAGTGCTATATACAGACTATTCACCTGTGCATGTGCTAGCATGTGCAACTGACCACTGACCACTTACAGGTAATTTATACAGGTAAATGATTATATTACATTTCCGTAAACTGTGTTGAAAATATTGTGGCAATATGTGGACCTGTATATATATGATATGTAGATAAATATAGGACTATTAAAAAACTTTCTGGGCTCCAGTAGGGAGCATTATGTTTTTATTTTTTCAAATTTTTTTTTACATTCTTTTTCAATTTTTTAACTGACCACTAACTTATTACAGGTAATTTATACAGGTACATTATTACATTTCCGTAAACTGTGTTGACAATATTGTGGCAGTATGTGGACCTGTGCAGATAGGACTATTAACAAAAATTCTGGGCTCCAGTAGCGAGCATTATTATTTTATTTTTTTTTGTATATTACATTTCCGTAAACTGTGTTGAAAATATTGTGGCATTATGTGGACCTGTGCAGATATATGTAGATAAATATAGATAAATATAGGACTATTAAAAAAAAATTCTGGGCTCCAGTAGCAAGCATTATTATTTTTAATTTAAAAAAAAAAAGAATTCATTTTTCAAATTCTTTTTCAATTTTTGTCTAGTAGCATAAGGTCGTAAGTGCTATATACAGACTATTATCATATAATAAAACAATTATTGACTAGTGAGACATAGAATATAATCTGATATTCTATGGCTCACTAGTCAATAATTGTATAATATGTTCGGGCCAGTGAAAATTGCTTTCGGGCCCAGGCAAGTATTCATTCGTAGGAACGTGCGTCCCGTCCTCACGTCCGTCCGTCACAAAACTTTAACACTCGGGTAAATGTCTCATAATTTCTTCATCCTTCGACCGATCTGCTTCATATTTCATATACACATTGCTCTGATGGTTCACTACCGCCCTGTGCCAAATCCACGTTTGTCCTGCCCCCGCCAAGCCCAGGGTCAAGGTCACATACTTGGTGCTTCAAAAACTTTAACGCTCGGGTTAATATCTTATAATTTCTGTTTTCTTTCACGGATCAACTTCATATTTCATATATGCGTTGCTCTAATGGTCCTCTACCGCCCTGTGCCAAATCCACGTTCGTCCCGCCCCCACCAAGCCCAGGGTTAACATCACATACTTAGTGCTTCAAAAACTTTAACGCTCAGGTAAATATCTTATAATTTCTGTTTTCTTTCATGGATCAGCTTCATATTTCATATATGCATTGCTCTAATGGTCCTCTACCGCCCTGTGCCAAATCCACGTTTGTCCTGCCCCCGCCAAGCCCAGGGTCAAGGTCACATACTTGGTGCTTCAAAAACTTTAACTCTCAGGTAAAAGAAAATTTTGACTTGGAAATGGCCTCATTTATTATCAAAGCGATATGTGGGACATCCGTGTTCTATGAACACATTTTCTAGTTTATTAAACTTCACACATGCATAGAAGACGACCCAAAGGTGTGTCGCACGTAAGAATGACAACTCTTGCGTCGTTAATTTCTTAGTTATCTCCCTTTGTTGTTTTGTGCACTGATTTCGTGTCTGGAGCATAACTCGAACACCATTTGGAATATTTTCATGAAACTTCACACATGCATAGACCACAACCCTAAAAGTGTGTCACGCAAGAATGACAACTCTTGCATCACTAAATTTTTAGTTATCTCCCTTTTTTCCGTCACTGATTTTGTCTCCGGAGCATAACTCGAACACCCTTTTTTCAAACTACTTGTGTATCTGGGGAGGGGGATACACATGCGCTTGTCGACAAGCGTCCATTTCTAGTTTTAAAATAGGTTTGGCGAATGTGCAGGCTGATATGGGACTATGCTGCATACATGATTTGTAATATCTTTCCCAGTCTGGTGCCAATATTACATATCACCAGCCCTATCACTCCACGTATTTAGTCCATCATACACACCTACCATTGCCAGGTGACAAGTTTTGTATTGGCCGAAAACGTACCGACTGATTGACCCGATATGAATATCCGGATTACGGCAAATTGAAGACTGACGTTATGTTGGTCTAATGGCGTCATATTACATTGCCAAATACGTTGTTAACGTAAACAAGTCGGCGTTCTTTTCAACAAAAACTATTTTATATTTGACCATCTGCTAGCCAAGAGTGTTACCTGATAAATAGAATACCAGCCTAGTGTCTGTTGATATCAAATTTATCAGGCAAGGCTAGGAAACATGTAGGAATTCCTAGGCTGGCAATTCTACAATTTATACAGTTTACCAGTCGAGCAGAATTTATCAGGCTCGACTCGGAAGCAGTCGGAATTCTGAGGCAAGCCTCGGATTCTTACGCGTTTCCTAGCCTTGCCTGACAAACTTGATATCAAAAGATTCTAGACTGGTATTCTCTTTGTATGATTGCCAGGTGAAATCACTATCACCAGCTTTTCACTCCACATATTTAATCCGTCATTCACGTCTACCATTGCCAGGTGCAATATGGGATTCAACCCCGTTAACACGGCCTAATATGATCTAATGTTGACAGGCCATTACAGGTTCTCCAGATAAGGAATTAGTAATTGAGTACTGTCACTCCATCATTTCTGAAGCAATTGGGTATTTCAAAATTTTAATTGTGTAAAATAGAATCACACTACTGTTTACACATCAGCAGACCGCACTTATTGAATAGTTTGCTTCATGAAAACACATCTTGGTATTTCATAATGAAATACCAAGATGTGTTTTCATGGAAAAAATAAGAAAATATGCTATATTTGTGGTCTGTTTATTGTTTTCTGTAGCTTGATAAAGATGCCACAAATTTTTCTTTGCTTTTTGATACTCACTACTTCTGATTTCAAGTGCGTTTTTAGCAATTTTAATTGGGAATTTACGCAAATACACACCTTATCTGGAGCTCTGCATTACACCATTAAATAAGTAAATACTTCTACCATTGCCAGGTGAAATCCCACAGCCTGGATATGACGATAGTGAAGCGGGGCGGTGGGGCAGGCATTCATACCTCATCCACCCCCGCCCTGTCCCCAGCCCCAGTCAAGGGGGGCGTGAAGCCATACTGCCGGTTTGTAAACATTCAGCTGTGGGGGGTAGCACCCCAGGGCGAGGTCACAGGCTCCTGGGCCACCGTGCTGCTGGAAAACCCACAGGGGAAGTTTGTGCTCACCGCCGACCAGCTGAAACATCAGGTGGGTGGGTCAGGTATGGGTGGTGGTTGTTGCACATCCGTGATAATATAATAAATTATGCTGACTAGGTTCTTTCCAGCAGCGCTCCAGATAAGGAATTACTAATTGAGTATTGTCACTCCATCATTTATGAAGCAATTAGGTATTTCAAAATTTTAATTTGGTAAAATAAAATCACATTACTGTTTACACAACAGACGGCAATTATTGAATAGTTTGCTTTGAAATGAAAACATTGTCATGGCATTTCATGAGAGACAATTCTAATGAAATACTAAGATGTGTTTTCATGGAAAATAAGACAAATATGCTATATTTGTGGTCTGTTTATTGTTTTGTGCAGCATGATAAAGGTACCACAAAATTGTTATTGCTTTTTGATACTCGCTGCTTTTGATTTTAATTGGGTTTTTGGCAATTTTAATTGGGTATTTAAGAAAATATGTAGCTTATCTGGAGCTATGTTCCAGGCCCAAGATTATAGCTTACCAACTACGTTCATGATTCTCGCAGTCAGGAAGTTTGGTTTACTCGGTCTCGGCCAATCCAACTACCTGATTTAGAGCATAAATAGAGAATAGTAGGTTAGTGCCGTGATGGGAAAAAATATCTGGCAAGGCTTAGGAAACGGGATGGGCGAGGCTCTGCCGAGCACATCCCGTTTCCGAGCCGCGCCAGATATTTTTCCCATTCACGGCACTAACCTACTATTCTATTTATCCCGTCAACACCTACAAATGACTTTAAAATGCAAAAAAATAACCACAGTCACCGCAAATATTCATACGCAGTGATTAGGTCGTATTGACAGGATATCAAAAATGTTTCACGGCACCGTGTTTCACGGCACATACGCACTGTGTTGACGGGATAAATTTTAAGAATGTGGTCAGTGTTTTATAATCATAGGCCCCAGCACATTGGTTGCAGATTTCCCCTATACCCACCTTCCTATTTCTGTGCCTTGTTGTTTTGAATTACCTTTTTTGAACTACCTGGTAGTGCAAACAACTTGCGGGTTAAATCATGGAGAAAATAGATCTGGCAACAAAATTATACCACCAAAGAATACCACATGACACGAGCCATGTGATTTTGTAACTAAGATGTATGATTTACAATGCAATATTTATAATATTTTCCATAAATTAGGTAAAAGTTGACTAAATTCATAGCAAATAATAGAATTCCATATTTGCTATGAAAATATTGTCAACTTCCGACATCATTGACGGAAAATCTTCTACGACAGGTGCAATCTGTGTTCGGTGTTCGCGGTCGACGACTGGAGGTTTTCACTGACGATCACGCCCTCACCACCCTGCTATCAGACAATCCATGTAGCTACACATCACAGACACTGTATATCGCCACCGGTCCCGGGGCGGCCGTTAATCCAGTGCTCACCACTGATGTGACGTCTCCCGTGTGCCATTTCGCCAACGTCGAGTGGACAAATGGAGGACAGACGCTGAAAGGGACACTACTGTTGGAGAACCCGAGAGGGAATACCTACAGTTTGGAACAGCTGTTCACTCAGGTATGTGTGGTCCAGATAGGCTCCAGATAGGCTGCGTATTTGCTTAAATATCCAATTAAAATTGCCAAAAACCCAATTGAAATCAGAAGTAGCGAGTATCAAAAAGCATTGAAAAATTTGTGATACCTTTATCATGCTGCAGAAAACAATAAACAGACCACAAATATAGCATAGTTTTCTTATTTTCCATAAAAAATCATCTTGGTATTTCATTGAAATGCCAAGAAATGTCTTTATTTGGAAGCAAACTATTCAATAATTGCTGTCTGTTGATGTGTAAACAGTAGTGTGATTCTATTTTACCCAATTCAATTTTGGAAATACCCAATTGCTTCAGAAATGATGAAGTGACAATACTCACTTACTAATTCCTTATCTGGAGCCCTGTATGGTGGTTGGTTGGGAGCATACGATGGGTAATTTAGCGGAATCCCGACCAGAGACCGGTTTGACCCTCATGTGTGTCTTTGTATATGAGAGTTATACCCCTTATAAGAGTAATTTTACTTTTAGGGGAAGCGGCCAAGTGACTGGTGTGGTATGGACATGGCATCAGGTCAAGTTATTTTCATTTCCGGGCTGAATATACATTTATTTCAATGTAAATACTCCGTTCTGATATTGGAATTTCCCCCCAATGCAGCAGGTTACATGCGGGATCGAACCCATTGGCCCTGCCTTCAATGACCTTAGCTGTTGATAGGCCACTAAACACCAATAAATCAAATCCATCAATCGCTCGGGTGTGTAAATATGTTGATTACATCATTGAAGGTCGTCTGTATATGACTACAAGACAAGATCAGTTCGCATGTATAGTTCAAATATGAGACACGCCATGTGATTATGTACCTGCGTAATTTCATGAAATTCATTGTAATACAATATTTAACAAATTTTCCATAAATGAAGTCAAAAGTTGACAAAAATTTATATTATATTCCGCATGTACTCTTGAATTTGTGTCCACTTCTGAAGTCATTTATGGAAAATATCCCATTTTTGTCGCGCCTGCTTTAGGTCGCCACATTTTCCGTCGTCTTTGTCTGTGTCTTCGTTGTCGTCCGAAATATCAAATGTCAAAAAGTTTGTACAAGCTTCGTCATCATGGTATTATAAGTTTAATATTACTTGACAGATTGATTCAATATTTGGACACTTGATACATATGAGCATTGGGAACACACTCGTGCTGACCTTGACATTTTTGCGGAAACAGCCATTTTCTAGCGTCAGAAAGTTTGTACAAGCTTCTTCATCATGGTATAACTTTAATAATACTAGCCAGATTGCTTCAATAGTTGGACACTTGATACATGTGAGAATTCGGAACACACTCATGCCGCCATTAACTGGACCTTGACCTTTTTCACCTTCACATTTTTGCGGAAACACTTAAGCCATTTTTTTGCGTCAAAAAGTTTGTACAAACTTCTTCATCATGGTATAACCTTAATATTACTTGACGGATTGCTGCAATATTTGGACACTTGGATATATGTGAGCATTTGGAACACACTAATGCCGTCATTACCTTGACCTTGACCTTTTATCTCACATTTTTGCGGAAACACTTAGCCATTTTTATGCCCCACCACGATAGTGGAGGGGGCATTTAGTGTTACCCTTGTCCGTCCGTTCCGTCCCGTCCCGTCCCGTCCGTCCCGTCCCGTCCCGTCCGTCCGTCCGTCACGAAACTTTAACGCTCGGGAAATGTCTCATAATTTCTTCATCCTTCAACCGATCTGCTTCATATTTCATATACACATTGCTCTAATGGTCCTCTACCGCCTTGTGCCAAATCCACATTCGTCCTGCCCCCGCCAAGCCCAGGGTCAAGGTCACATACTTTGTGCTTCAAAAACTTTAACGCTCGGGTAAATATCTTATAATTTCTGTTCCCTTTCACGGATCAGCTTCATACTTCATATACGCATTGCTCTTATGGTCCTTTACCGCCTTGTGCCAAATCCACGTTTGTCCTGCCTCTGCCAAGCCCAGGGTCAAGGTCACATACTTGGTGCTTCAAATACTTTAACGCTCGGGTAAATATCTTATAATTTCTGTTTCCTTCCATGGATCAACTTCATACTTCATATACGCATTGCTCTAATGGTCCTCTACTGTCCTGTGCCAAATCCACGTTCGTCCTACCCCCGCCAAGCCCAGGGTCAAGGTCACATACTTGGTGCTTCAAAAACTTTAACGCTCGGGTAAATATCTTATAAGTTCTGTTTCCTTCCATGGATCAGCTTCATACTTCATATACGCATTGCTCTAATGGTCCTTTACTGCCTTGTGCCAAATCTACATTTGTCCTGCCTCCGCCAAGCCCAGGGTCAAGGTCACATACTTGATGCTTCAAAAACTTTAAAGCTCGGGTAAACAAAATTTTTACTTGGAATTTGGCCTCATTTATTATCAAAGCGATATGTGGGGCATCCGTGTTCTATGAACACATTTTCTAGTTTTTGAATGTGTTTCTTCATCAAGATTTAATATTACTTAACAGATGGCTTCAATATTTGGACACTTGATACATGTGATCATTTGGAACACCCTCATGCTGCCATTAACATGACCTTGACCTCTTGTACCTTCACATTTTTGTGGAAACACTTAGCTATTGTTTGTGTCTAAAAGTTTGTACAAGTTTCTTCATCATCGTATAACATTAATATTACTTGATGGATTGTTTCAATATTTGGACACTTGATACATGTAAGCATTTGGAACACACTCATGCCGCCATTAACATGACCTTGACCATTTTGACCTTCACATGATTGTGGAAACACTTAGCCATTTTTGTATACCTTGACCTTTTTCTTATTTTAAACTTGCACTTCTCTGACAGTTTTTGTGATGCTTACTTTAGCACATACCCATGATCATGTTATGTTCAAATGCCTCGGCAGGTGTGACACCGCTTCTGTGGCAGAATTCTTGTCTGTAAATGTATTTCATGAAATATCGCAGATGTCTGTATGTACAAGATTACATGGCGTGTCTCATATGTGGTCGTGACATATTTTGTCACTTTATACTGACCATTTGAAAGTGACATATCGGTCCACAATTATAAACTTGTCTGTTACGTTTAACACATGTCGGTATAATAAAATAATTACTCACTTACTGTAAACCAACTAATATTCGCGCGCGAGGTACCTTCATGTTCTTCACGAGGGATTGTTTCCACATTTCCTAGCCTAAGAGTTTTTTCAAAAATTGCTAACAGACTTCGGGCCTCTTTTTAACTATAGTTACCTTTCCCATAGATGTCGGTGTCATTTGGTGACACTAGTTAATACTGTTGTTTTTAATTAACTTCATACGTGTTCTCTGTCGTGTATTCCAGTAGATATAATATAGAGAGGATATTCATATTTTTGCAACGAATATGATATATCTGTTCATCGCGTGGTTTTAAATGTCCATATTGACATTTCACACCACGAGATGAACATATATGTCATATTCGTTGCAAAAATATGAATATTCTATTTATTATATACCGCTCCATGGAAATTAGCAGTTTTTTAGACTGTATCCGGTAATGAATGTGTATTTGCAGTCTATTTGCAGTCCGGCACTGCAGATGGGTGTTATGAATATAGATAGCGGAAGTAGTCGTATTTTCACCGGAAGTTGTTTATTTCATCGATGAGAACATATGACTTTTATTTACATCGTATAACTATTTATTTCATGGGTAGGTATATAATAAAATTCTATATTGAAAACTCGTTCAAAAGAGCTTCGGGGTAAAAACCACTATCTTTTATTGTTTATCAGACACTCATTGGTCTAAAGTGACACGCCTGTGACAAGTCAGCTTGTTGTGTTGTCGAGTTCAAAGAGATACCGCTGTGTCAATTTGAAGCAAGTGTAAATCCACGCCGTGGGCACCAAATAGTTTACCAATAATGTATTCCGTTTCGTTCGCCGACAAACTCGTCCACTGTTTGGAGTTGGTTTGAGGACGAGTTTATTAACGGACAAAATTGATGCAGCAGTTCTGTTTCCTGGTGAAATATTGCAATGAAAACATATTATTTCCAAAATTGATAGCGAACGTTAATAGCGCACGTCGTCACACCGCGAACGATAATCGTCGTGAATATGGCCGGTCAGATACGAAGATCGCGAAATTTAGTTGGTTTACAGTATACTATTACTATTAGATCTAGAGAATGTAATGCTTTGATTTATGAACAAATGACCTTGCTGTTGAATGGACGTAAAACACTAATTGGTCAAACGTCAATTGCAGGCGATGGCAATGGTCGGAGAGAATGGGAAGAAAATGCAACTTTACCGCGAGCCCGGACAGCAGGGGGAGATAACCAGTGATAATCTCACAGACATCCTGTCGCTACACTCGGTCACCCTGTACGCCACGTGTCTATGAAGGCGAATTGATGCTTGGACTGGTTCAAATTAGCATGAACGTTGACATACATGTATTATTTATGTGATTGCTTAAAATTTATGCGTTTGAAAAATCATGTGATTATTGAAAGAATTAAATATTTTTATGACGAAAGTGCTGTAATTAATAGTGAAATTGGACCCGTCGATATGTTTGCTTGTACATGTGAACCCATTACATGCCGAGGCCACGCACTGTTTCATTCGAAAAACAATATGTCTTAATTTTGCCCGGAAGCATATGTTGCCACCACTCATTTGAACCGTCTCGCCGAGACGGTTCAAATGAGTGGTCACAACATATACTTTCAGTGAGAAAGAAGAATCGGGGGAAAAAAGGATTTTAAAATGTTCACGCACCGAAAAGTGTAGGTCGAGTGTAATGGGTTAAACAGCTTGTTTGAAGATTGTGTTCTGATTATGCATTGCTAGTCGATAATTTATAACGGAGAGAGAAATGGAATGTCAATAGATATGTGAATGAAAGAATTTGTGTTACTTCTTGTAATACCGTAAATCGGTGTGGAAATTATTTGTATTGTTGAAAGTGACTTGGAACCTGGTGGACATCACTAGGGCCCTGCCGAGAATCACCGATGCCCTATTGGTTTTGCCCTGTCTGTCCGTCCATCCGTCTGTCCGCCAGTTTCTTGTTTTGGAAGTTTTTGTAAGAGTTTCTCAAATCACCTATAGGGTCCCTAAGTGCGTCGAAGAACCACATTTTCTACTGTCTGTCCACGTTTTGCTGATGACGAACTTTTGGCCATTAAACAATTAAATCCCTAAAATATTTAAATGTAAGTACTTTTTATTTGCCCGTTTGAAAGAACGGGACGTATTTTGTATACACCTTGTGCGGGATCACAGCTTGTCCACGCAATAACTAAATTCTAAATGTTTATCGCGGCAAGACGAAGAAGCCTATTGATTTTCAAAATTCTCCCCTTGGTGGCCATTTTCAGCTCGACTATTCAAAGAATAGTTAGAGCTTATGTAGTCACCCCGGCGTCGGCGTCACCGTCAAGTCACGCCTTGGTTAAGGTTTTTAGTCAAGCTTGTATATGGAATACTACTGGCCCTACACCCACCATACTTGGACAACTTCATCTCCTAGTGATGTACATCAATAACCCCTGATCTATATTTGACCTTGACCTACATTTCCCTTCTTGAATTACTTAGTTAATTCCCCCTTGGTTAAGTTTTTAGTCAACCTTGGTTAAAAGGTTTTTAGTTTCAGCTTGTATAATACTACTTGGCCCTACAACCCACCATACCTTTGGCAACTTCATCTTCCTACCATGTACATCCAATAAACCCCTTGATCTATATTTGACCTTCCCACCTTTTCCTCTTGAATTACTTAGTTAATTCCCCTTGGTTAAGGTTTTTAGTCAACCTTGGTTAAGGTTTTTAGTCAAGCTTGTATATGGAATACTACTGGCCCTACACCCACCATACTTGGACAACTTCATCTCCTAGTGATGTACATCAATAACCCCTGATCTATATTTGACCTTCACCTACATTTCCTCTTGAATTACTTTGTTAATTCCCCTTGGTCAAGGTTTTTACTCAACCTTGTTTTTAAGGTTTTTAGTCAAGCTTGTACATGGAATACTACTGTGCATACAGACACCATACTTGGACAACCTTTTCTCATAGGGATGTACATCAATAACCCCTGATCTATATTTAACCTTGACCTACATTTCCTCTTGAATTACTTTGTTAATTCCCCTTGGTTAAGGTTTTTAGTCAAGCTTGTAGAGATGGAATACTGGCCCTACACCAACCTATTGGACACCATCATCCTAGTGATGTACATCAACAACCCCTGACCTATATTTGACCTTGACCTACATTTAACCTTGAATTACTTAATTAATTCCCCTTGGTTAAGGTTTTTAGTCAACCTTGGTTAAGGCTTTTACTCAAGCTTGTACATGAATACTATTGTGCATACATACACCATACTTGGACAACCTTTTCTCGTAGTGATGTACATCAATAACCCCTGATCTATATTTGACCTTGACCTACATTTCCTCTTGAATTACTTAGTTAATTCTCCTTGGTTAAGATTTTTTAGTCAAGCTTGTATATGGTATACTCCTGGCCCTACACCAACCATACTTGGACAACTTCATCTCCTAGTGATGTACATCAACAACCCCTGACCTATATTTGACCTTGACCTACATTTAACCTTGAATTACTTAGTTAATTCCCCTTGGTTAAGGTTTTTAGTCAACCTTGGTTAAGGTTTTTAGTCAAGCTTGTAGATGGAATACTAGTGTGCATACAGACACCATACTTGGATAACTTTTTCTCATAGGGATGTACATCAATAACCCCTGACCTATATTTTACCTTCACCTACATTTAACCATGAATTACTTACTTATTTCCCCTTGGTTAAGGTTTGTACTGAAACTTGGTTAATGCTTATAGTCAAGCTTGTATATGGAATACTCCTGGGCCTACACCAACCATACTTGGACAACTTCATCTCCTAGTTATGTACATCAATAATCCCTGACCTATATTTGACCTTGACCTACTTTTATCCTTGGATTACTTAGTTATTTCCCCTTGGTTAAGGTTTTTAGTCGAGCTTGCACGTATATGGAATACTCCTGGGCCTACACCAACCATACTTGGACAACTTCATCTCCTAGTGATGTACATCAATAACCCCTGACATATATTTGACATTGACCTACATTTAACCGTGAATTACTTACTTAATTTCCCTTGTTTAAGGTTTTTAGTCAACCTTGGTTAAGGTTTTTATGCAGGCCGCGGCCACCTTGTTTGTCAAGCTATGTGTACATCGACAGCCCTCGTAGTCGAGCTATGCTGTTCTCCTACAGCTCTTGTTATTTTTCGCACTCCGTATCCTTGTCCACGCAATAACTCGAGTTCTACTCCACCGATCGTAACCAAATTTGGTATACGTGTTTATCATGGCAAGACGATGAAGCCTAATGATTTTGAAATTTTTCCAATGACTTATATCCCCTTGGCGGCCATTTAAATAAAGTTCTACTTGACAGATCGTAACCAAATTTGGTATACATGTTATCATGGCAAGTTGAAGAAGCCTATTGATTTAAAAAAAAATCTGACGACTTATCTCCCCTTGGCGGCCATTTTTAATTTTCTCATTTTGTAACCTTGTCCACACAATAACTCAAGTTCTACTTGATCTATTGTAACCAAATTCGGATAACTTGACGGATCGTAACCTAGCCGATAAAAATATCAACATTTGTTGATCAACAAACTGCAGGTGTGTGTTTCAGTACCCCCCACCCCCCCCCCCCCCCCCCCCCCCCCCCCCCCCCCCCCCCCCCCCCCCCCCCCCCACCCCCCCCCCCCCCCCCCCCCCCCGATATTTTCCAAAAGCTGCTGGAGACTGAATCCCGATTCGCTCCAGTAATTTCTCCGGTATGACTGAAGTGCGCATTGGAGATTTTTGGCGCATTGGGCGCATTGGAGATTTCGCAGCATGTTATATATCTTCTAAATAATAGCAGAATATTAATTTTATTCTTGTTTTATATAATATTCTGTTACATATCTATAATATATGTTTAAGTCTAGGTAAATGCCCATGTGTAAAGTGGATTTTGTATCAATATTAGAAAAATACATACCGAAAATATAATATGGCAGCGGCGCATTGGAGATTTATATGTTATACATGTATATCTTAATAAAAGCATAAACAAATTGTTTTTTGTTGTTGTATATAATATACTGTTACATATATATAATATATATTTATGTCTAGGTAAATGCCCATGTGTGATGTGGATTTTGTATCAATATTAGAAAAATACCTATGGAAATATAATATGGCTGCGGCGCATTGGAGATTTCGGGGCGCATTGGAGTTTTATATGGTATATATCTGCTAACTAAAAGCATAAAATTCATTTTTACTTGTATATAAATATAATATACTGTTACATAATTATAATATTATGTAAGTTTCATTCATTCATTCGGCTCATATTTAAGGGTGGGAATTGGCTCGGACACCTTACATACCCGTATTATTTTAAGTCCAGGTGAATGTGCTTTTGCAGTATCGATCCTGATCAAACAGGGTAGCCATTATCAGGGCTCCATATAAGGAATTTGTAATTGAGTATTGTCACTCATTCATTTCTGAAGCAATTGGGTATTTCAAAATTTTAATTGGGTAAAATAAAATCACATTACTGTTTACGCATCAACAGACAGCAATTATTGAATAGTTTGCTTTGAAAGGAAAATGTCTTGGCATTTCATTAGAATTGTCTCCTTGGAGACAATTCTAATGAAATACCAAGATGTGTTTTCATGGAAAGTAAGAAAAATATGCTATATTTGTGGTATGTTTATTGTTTTCTGCAGCATGATAAAGGTTCCAAAAATGTTGAATTGCTTTTTGATACTCGCTACTTCTGATTTCAATTGGGTTTTTGGCAATTTTAATTGGGTATTTAAGCAAATACGCAGCTTATCTGGAGCTCTGGACATTATATATGTTTTACGATATCAGTGTAGATCCTGATCAGACCGTGTAGCAAATATATACATTTACATATAATGGCTACCCCGTCTGATCAGGATCTATACTGACAGTATTACTTCTAGTATTAATGGAGCTACTGGGCTTATTGTGTTTCTCATCAGTCTAGCTCCTGATCAAATAGTACACTCTTGTAGCCCAATTTCTCCAGTCACAGCTACAGGCTTTCAACCAGGGCCCTACTTTTCCCTAACTTTTTGTTTCTTCCCTACTTTTTTTTCAAAATAGTCCTACTATCCCTACTTTTTTGGAAATTTACATTCAGATTAAATAATCATTTTAGAAGAAAAAAAAATGTCCAGTTATTCCAGCTTTTACACATGGTATTTTCATTTTCAAGTGTGTGGTAGTGCCAAGCTCCATATAACTGAATAACTTTTGAAACAAATCAAGATATAATTGTGCACTAAAATAATGATACATGTGGTTAATTGTATCCCCCGGACTCCGTCGGGGGATACTATGGATTTGACAGCGGGCCGCGTCCGCCGCAGACACTTCTTGTCCGGAGCATAACTCGAACACCCTTTGGAATATTTTCATGAAACTTCACACATGCATAGACCACGACCTGAAGGTGTGTCGCGCACAAGAATGACAACTCTTGCATAGCTAATTTTTTAGTTATCTCGCTTTTTAGCTGACCTGAGCGAAGCTCGTGAGCTATTGTTACCGCAATGTGTCCGTCGTCCGTCCGTCCGTGAACATTATCAAACGTCTTCTCCTCGGTAACCATTGGGCCTATAGTCACCAAACTTCATGGTCATGGTCCTTAGGTAGGGGGATTACAAAATTGTTAAAATGACGTCATTACGTAATCCAAGATGGCCGCCGTCTACAAATAGCACAAATTCTTCAAAAATCTTCTTCTCAAGAACCGCCAACCGGATTTCGACAAAACTTGGTAGGAATGATCGATGTACAATGCTCTTTCAAAGTTCTTAAAATGGTGACCCCAGGGTCAAAAATGGGTGTGGCCGGTGGGGTCAAATTGGGGTCAAATTTTATTTTTGACCGAATATGGTCATGTTATATATCAAATCGAAGGTATCAACGAGGCGATCACTCTGGTGCATTTTCTGTCGAAATCGGTTGGTTATGTCATCCAAGATGGCCGCCGAAAGGTCAAAAGGTCCTTTTATTATAGATTTCAAAATTCTTCTTCACATGAACCGCTTGGCCCATGGTAGGCAAACTTCACAGTTATAGTCCATGGGTGAAGCCTTTTCAGATTTGTTAAAATGGAGGTCATCGCTAATCCAAGATGGCCGCCATCTAAAAATAGCATAAATTCCTAAAAAATCTTCTTCTCATGAACCGCTAGCCGGATTTGGACGAAACTTGGTTAGAATGATCAATGTACAATGCTCTTTCAAAGTTGTTAAAATAGTGACCCCGGGGTCAAAAATGGGCGTGGCCGTGGGGTCAAATTTGGGTCGAATTTTATTTTTGACCGAATATGGTCATGTCTATCAAATTGAAGGTATCAAAGAGGCGATCACTCTGGTACATTCTTTGTCGAAATTGGATGGTCATGTCATCCAAGATGGCCGCCGAAAGGTCAAAAGGTCGTTCTTTTATTAGAGATTTCAAAATTCTTCTTCACACGAACCGCTTGGCCCATGGTGGCAAAACTTCACAGTTATGGTCCGTGGGTGAAGCCTTTTCAGATTTGTTAAAATGGAGGTCGTCGCTAATCCAAGATGGCCGCCGTCTAAAAATAGCACAAATTCTTAAAAAATCTTCTCATGAACCGCCAGCCGGATTTTGACGAATCTTGGTAGGAATGATCGATGTACAATGCTCTTTCAAAGTTGTTCAAATGGTGACCCCGGGGTCAAAAATGGGCCTGACCCGTGGTGTCAAATTGGGGTGAAATTTTATTTTTGACCGAATATGGTCATGTCTATATCAAATTGAAGGTATCAGAGAGGCGATCACTCTGGTATATTTTTTGTTGAAATTGGATGGTCATGTCATCCAAGATGGCCGCCGAAAGGTCAAAAGGTTGTTCTTTTATTAGAGATTTCAAAATTCTTCTTCACACGAACCACTTGGCCCATGGTGGCCAAACTTCACAGTTATGGTCCATGGGTGAAGCCTTTTCAGTTGTTAAAACGGAGGTCATCGCTAATCCAAGATGGCCGCCGTCTAAAAATAGCACAATTTTTTTAAAACGCATGAACTCAATGTCACATTCTCCTCTGGTGTTCATGGAGTCAGGTGAGCGAGTTAGGGCCATCATGGCCCTCTTGTTTTGTTTCGCGCACTCATTTCGTGTCCGGAGCATAACTCGACCACCCTTTGGAATATTTTCATGAAACTTCACACATGCATAGACCACGACCCGGAGGTGTGTCGCGCACAAGAATGACAACTCTTGCGTAGCTAATTTTTTAGTTATCTCCCTTTTTTGTTTTGCACACTCTACAAACTGGACAATAATGCATGAAGACCCGTTTTCTCGTGTGCTCTGTACACCTTACCTGTAGAGAGAACAATAGAGACTGGGAGAACCATTCACCTGTGCATGTGCTAGCATGTGCAAATGTCCAGTCTTGACCACTCTGACCACAGGTAATTTATACAGGTAAATTACTACATTGGATATTACATTTCTGTAAACTGTGCAGATATATGTAGATAAATATAGGACTATTTAAAAAAAATTCTGGGCTCCAGTAGCAAGCATTATTATTTTTAATTTTTAAACTTTTTTTTTCCATTTTTTTTTAGTAGCATAAGGTCGTAAGTGCTATATACAGACTATTATCATATAATAAAACAATTATTGACTAGTGAGCCATAGAATATAATCTGATATTCCATGGCTCACTAGTCAATAATTGTATAATATGTTCGGCGGGCCAGTGAAAATTGCTTTCGGGCCCAGGCTCGAGGTCAAGGCGGGACAAGGCGAGGCATTTGATTCCGCGGAATTCTTGTTTACATATCTCCCTTTGTTGTTTCATGCTCTGATTTTGTATCCAGAGCATAACTCGAACACCCTTTGGAATATTTTTATGCCCCACCACGATAGTGGAGGGGGCATTTAGTGTTACCCCCGTCCGTCCGTCCGTCCGTCCGTCCGTCCGTCCGTCCGTCCGTCCCTCCCTCCGTCCGTACGGGCACACATTAGGGTACTTATGTGGCTAGCCCCACAGGGTTATGGACTTGTTAAAGGATAGGGTTGGTTACAATTAGCCACCTAAAAAATCGTTTTATGTGGCTAAAAATCGCTTTATGTGGCTAATATTTAACATGTGATAAGCCACATAAGTACCCTAATGTAAGAACGTCCGTCCGTCCGTCCGTCCGTCCGTCCGTCCGTCAGTCAGTCAGTCAGTCCATCCGGGCAGACATTCGGGTACTTATGTGGCTAGCCCCACAGGGTTATGGACTTGTTAAAGGATAGGGTTGGTTACAATTAGCCACCTAAAACATCGTTTTATGTGGCTAAAAATGGTTTTATGTGGCTAATATTTAACATGCGATAAGCCACATAGTTACCTGAAAGTAAAGACGTCCGTCCGTCCCGTCCGTCCGTCCGTCCGGGCACACATTAGGGTACTTATGTGGCTAGCCCCACAGGGTTATGGACTTGTTAAAGGATAGGGTTGGTTACAATTAGCCACCTAAAAAATCGTTTTATGTGGCTAAAAATCGTTTTATGTGGCTAATATTTAACATGTGATAAGCCACATAAGTACCCTAATGTAAGAACGTCCGTCCGTCCGTCCGTCCGTACTTACGAGAGCTACATTGTGAGGTTGCTGTGTTGTGCTGAAACCCAAACCCACCCACCGCCCTATTTAAGACACTTGGATAAGTGTTTTTCAAATATAATTAACTAATGGCTAGCTCATTTGCATATTATGCGATTTATTCCGTAAGAGAATCGTTAAGGAAGAAAATAACGGAATAAGTTGCTACATTGTGAGGTTAACCCCACAGTGTAAACATCAAAGGAAATAACCTCACAATGTATCTCTCGTAAGAACGTCCGTCCGGGTCCGTCCGTCCGTCCGTCCGTCCGTCCGTCCGTCCGTCCGTCCGTCCGTCCGTCCGTCCGTACGGGCACACATTAGGGTACTTATGTGGCTAGCCCCACAGGGTTATGGACTTGTTAAAGGATAGGGTTGGTTACAATTAGCCACCTAAAAAATCGTTTTATGTGGCTAAAAATCGCTTTATGTGGCTAATATTTAACATGTGATAAGCCACATAAGTACCCTAATGTAAGAACGTCCGTCCCGTCCGTCCCGTCCGTCCGTCCGTCCGTCCGGGCACACATTAGGGTACTTATGTGGCTAGCCCCACAGGGTTATGGACTTGTTAAAGGATAGGGTTGGTTATAATTAGCCACCTAAAAAATTGTTTTATGTGGCTAAAAATCGTTTTATGTGGCTAATATTTAACATGTGATAAGCCACATAAGTACCCTAATGTAAGAACGTCCGTCCGTCCGTCCGCACACACGAATGGGTACTTGTAAGCGTACGGGGATCTTATTGGGTAGGGTTAGGATAGTGTTGGGTACTCTTGTTGGGTATTTTTATACAGGAAAAACCCAAAAAGTATTCATTCATAGGAACGTGTGTCCCGTCCTCCCGTCCTCCCGTCCGTATCTTATAATTTCTGTTTTCTTTCACGGATCATCTTCATATTTCATATACGCATTGCTCTAATGGTCCTCTACTGCCCTGTGCCAAATCCACGTTCGTCCTGCCCCCGCCAAGCCCAGGGTCAAGGTCACATACTTGGTGCTTCAAAAACTTTAGCGCTCAGGTAAATATCTTATAATTTTTCTTTCCATTCACCGATCAACTTCATATTTCATATACGCGTTGCTCTAATGGTCCTCTACCGCCCTGTGCCAAATCCACGTTCGTCCTGCCCCCGCCAAGCCCAGGGTTAAGATCACATACTTAGTGCTTCAAAAACTTTAACGCTCAGGTAATAAATATCTTATAAGTTTCTGTTTTCTTTCACGGATCAGCTTCATATTTCATATATGCATTGCTCTAATGGTCCTCTACCGCCCTGTGCCAAATCCAAGTTCGTCCTGCCCCCGCCAAGCCCAGGGTCAAGGTCACATACTTGGTGCTTCAAAAACTTTAACGCTCAGGTAAAAGAAAATTTTGACTTGGAATTTGGCCTCTTTTATTATCAAAGCGATATGTGGGACATGCGTGTTCTATGAACACATTTTCTAGTTTATTAAACTTCACACATGCATAGAAGACGACCCAAAGGTGTGTCACACGTAAGAATGACAACTCTTGCATCACTAATTTTTTAGTTATCTCCCTTTGTTTTTCTGTCATTGATTTTGTCTCCGGAGCATAACTCGAACACCCTTTTTTCAAACTACTTGTGTATCTGGGGAGGGGGATACACATGCACTTGTCGACAAGCGTCCATTTCTAGTTTATTATGGAGTATGCACCTGGTATCTACTTTACATATTCAGAGTGTAGATTGCTGGGGTGGAGTGGCGTGGATATAGCATGGACACTGGCTACAGTGCAATGGGAGCATCTTGTCAGAAATATTACAGATAAATAGTTTTGTCTGTAAATTAGAGGAAGATAAGCAACGTAATACTATGAATTTCATTAAATAAATCGGTACATTCACATGCTTTATAATCTCATCTGTAGACAAGTAGTGCCACTATCTCTAGTAATGTCTAGGTCAGATGAGACCTGCGGGTGGTCCCGGGCCCTTAGGACACGGGGAGCCATACGGGCATGTGGCCCATGGGAAGTCCGTACGAAATCGTCCTTCTGTGATGTTGTGGTCACATGCATATGGAGGTCTGAGGGCGTTCTACGGCTTCTCTGTATTCTTATGATTTTTATTCGACCGTTTTTATCCGAGCTATTAGCTCGGATTTAGTAACTATATGAAAATTCTCAGTCATTGCAGATATGCTAATGAGTTAAGTGGCGGTCGCAGTGTCACTGTTTGCGGGTTTAACTTTAGAAAAACACGCGGTACTACGCCATAAAAAAGTAGTTCAACAACAGTAAAACAGCAAGGTATCTTACCGTTTCAGCGTAATACATGTGTTGTTTCTTGTTTGTGCTATATGTGTGTTATTGTAAAAGTTTTTGTATACTTTATAAACTATTAACTGTTATGTATTAATATGAGTTCTTTGTTATGTTTGTTGATATTTTGTGCAATGATATAATAGGGGGCGGGATTTCCCTGTGACGTTTTTCTTGAATGACCAATCAGATTAAAGTTTACATTCTGAACTTTACATAGGTCAATGGCTCGATAAAATCCGACATTGGACAGCGAAATGATTATGATTTAAAGCAGAAACATTGTTTTTTTTACAGTTACATACTGTTTTAATCATCTTGAGCCGTCGATATTATTAATCAGTGTCCATTTTACTTAAAAAATCAACTAATCTATAATGAATTTAGTTAAACAGTTCGCGCGGAAATCCAAGCTTTCCAAAGAGGTGCTAGCAATTTTTTGATAATTACACGTTGTGTGTGTTAGCGCATACGCTGCCGACAGTCTTGCGACTTGACGTTACACAGCATATACAGTACGATACACTTCACAAAGGAAACGTTGTCTTGAGTTTGAATAAGGATAATAATTATCTCTAGATTATTTGTATTATGAATTAAAAAAAGTATATTTAAATAATTAGATATTAATTTAAATAAATATTTCGGCATCATTTACTCAATAAATTAAAATTGAATGTGTAGCTGAAATGAAAGTGAAAGTAGAACGTTTTTAGCTCGCCTGCACGAAGTACATAAGAGCTTATGGCATACCCCCGGCGTCGTCGGCGTCGGCGTTGGCGTCAGCGTCGTCCACAAACTTAACGTTGGGTAAATGTCTTATAACTTCTGTTTCCTTTCATGGAACACCTTGTTATTTCATACATGCATTCCTCAGATGACCCTCTATCATGCTGTAGCAAATCCATGACCCACCACCCAACCCTTACCCCAAGGTCACAAACTTAGCACATTCATAAACTTAACGTTGGGGTAAATGTCTTATAACATCTGTTTCCTTTCATGGAACTCCTTGATATTTCAAACATGCTTTCCTCAGATGACCCTCTATCATGCTGTAGCAAATCCACAACCCACCACCCAACCCTTGCTCCAAGGTCAAGGTCACAAACTTAGCATGTTCATAAACTTAACGCTGGGGTAAATGTTGTGTAACTTCTGTTTCGGTATGGGGAACGCTTTGATATTGCATACATGCTTCATCTGAATGATCCTTCCACTATTGTGCTACAGCAAATCCATGAACCCCCCCCCCCCCCCCCCCCCCCCACCCCTTTCCCCAAGATCAACATTCATACACTTAAACGTTGGAGTTAAATGTCTTATAACTCTTCTGTTTGCTATAGAACTGAACCTTGATATTTCATACATGCATTCATCTGATGATACTCTATTGTGCTATAGCAAAACCACCGCCCACCACCCCCCAATGTCTTATAACATCTGTTTCCTTTCATGGAACACCTTGATATTTAATACAGCATTCCTCAGATGACCCTCTATCATGCTGTAGCAAATTCACAACCCACCACCCAACCCTTACCTCAAAGTCAAGGTCACAAACTTAGCATGTTCATAAACTTAATGTTGGGGTAAATGTTGTTTAACTTCTGTTTCTTTACAGGGAACGCTTTGATATTGCATACATGCATTCATCTGATGATCCTTCCTCTATTGTGCTACAGCAAATCCATGACCCCCCCCCCCCCCACACCCCTTTCCCCAAGATCAACATCATACACTTAACGTTGGAGTAAATGTCTTTTTATAACTTCTGTTTCTTTACAAGGAACGCCTTGATATTTCATACATGCATTCATCTGATGATACTCTATTGTGCTATAGCAAAACCACCGCCCACCCCAAATGTCTTATAACATCTGTTTCCTTTCATGGAACACCTTGATATTTCATACATGCATTCCTCAGATGACCCTCTATCATGCTGTAGCAAATCCACAACCCACCACCCAACCCTTACCCCAAAGTCAAGGTCACAAACTTAGCATGTTCATAAACTTAATGTTGGGGTAAATGTTGTTTAACTTCTGTTTCTTTACAGGGAACGCTTTGATATTTCATACATGCATTCATCTGATGATCCTCTATTGTCCTACAGCAAATCCATGACCCAATCCCCCCCCCCCACCCCTTTCCCCAAGGTCACAAACTTCATACATGCATTTCTCATGTGAATAGCTATCATGCTGTAGAAAATCACCAACTTAGTGCGTTCATAAACTTAATTTTGTTTTACTTCTGTTTTCAGGGAGCGCATTGATATTTCATACATGAAGTCATCTTAATATGCTATATTATGCTATAGCAAACCCACGACCCACCTTGCACCACTGACCCCAATGTCAAGGTCCACCGCACGCCCCTTAACCCAAGGTCAATTATATATAATATTCATGTTTTTGTATGCAACTGTGCCAAATTTGAGTGAAGGCTGCCAACAGGCGAGCTTCGTTGTCTTCTGATAACTCTTGTTGTTATATCTTCCGAGTTACAAATCGCTGAGGATTCCTATTTTAATTTGAAAATGATATGAATTTTAAATTTAGGAGACTGTCAGGAGAAAATGGACTGATGACATGTGTCACCAGTCTAGTTCCTGAGCTATGACTGTGACAGGAAAAAAGGGACTGATGACATATGTCACCTGTCGTATTCCATGCATGACTGCTTGCTCTGGTTTGTAATTGTTGTAAAATATATAAAGTTTAAACTGTGTATACAAAACTATGGAATAAAAGTTTTCTGCAACCGCAAGTCAGATTGACTTCAAACTTCATATACTTCCTTATCATTATCCATATTTTCATTCCATACATGTACCACACCCATGTGGCCTTCATGTCCTAGGTCAAGGTGAAATTACTTTGAACAATCATGTTTGTCAAGATAAATATTCGTTTTACAGCATTGATAATGTATATTGATTCGACGAATATATTGATTTTAATTGCAGTATATATGATTTTTTTGTGTGATTATTAAAATGGTTGAGCACGTACTGCGAAGGATTTCAGGACTTTCAGTCCTTTGATTTTAAAAAACGGTACGTATTCTGTTTTACCGTGGGGCGGGCGGGCGGCTGACAGAAAAAGTGCATAGTTTATGTACACAACTCCTCCGAAACCGTTCAGTCGATCGATCTGAAACTATACACACGTCTTCTACACGTAATGAAGATGTGCACCTTGGTGTTTTTATGACGAACACATATTTGTTAACAAAAATATCGCCTTTTTAACTAAGCCGTTTTTTCTACATTTTTTAATACAATTATATATAGGGTACATATTTTGTGTACACAACTCCTCTGAAACCGTTCAGTCGATCGATCTGAAACTATACACACGTCTTCTACACATATTGAAGATGTGCACCTTGGTGTTTTTATGCCGAAAAAATATCGCCTTTTTAACTTGCCCATTTTTTCTACATTTTCTATACAATTATATATACGGTACAGAGTTTGTGTACACATCTCCTCCGAAACCTTTCAGTCGATCGATCTGAAACTACACACACGTCTTCTACACATATTGACGATGTGCACCTTGGTGTTTTTATGCCGAAAAAATATTTTTTAATAAAAATATCGCCTTTTTAACTTTTTTCTACATTTTTGTATACAATTCTATATAGGGTACAGAGTTTGTGTAATCCGTTCAGTCGATCGATCTGAAACTACACACGTCTTCGAGATGAAGAAATAATGCTATACAGTTTCAAATTCTCATTAATGTTTCTTGCCTTGGTGACGGCTTCACATTTCTGCATCTTCGCTGTCTGGCCCATATTCGACGGGCGTATTTTGTGACTTACGGCACTCTTGTTTGGACATGCGATAGCAAGAACCTGTATGTGTGCCTACAGGTTCCGTAAGGTTTCTCGGTGTTTTGGCCCTTATGGGGCCCATAAACTGCCCGAGAGCTTCACGTGACCGAGGAATTAGTAATGTTATAGAATCATATGTACTTGTACATGCGGTCTAATTATTAACATTAACAGGTGCTAATTTTGATATTTTACTGTCCCACAACATTAAAACAAGAGCATAGCTGAAGTCTGATTCTTTTTCTGGCCCAGCATACGGTTGGTTGGGAGCATGTGAAGGATAATTTAACGATGGAATTCATTCTTTCCCGATATTCCTGATTTGGCTCTGATGAACATTTTGGTTTTCTGGTACATGTATGTGAGAGTTGAATCCAGTTATGCCAATTATAAAAGTAGTAAGATAAGTACTAAACATATTACTTTTAGGGAGTGGAGCTAGTGACTGGTGTGGTGAGGATTTGGCACCATATCAGGTTATTCTAATTTCAGGGCTGACTATATATTTTTGTGTAAAGATTCAGTTTTGGGATTTTTCCCTCATCCATATTTTCATTCCATAGCCCATCCATGCTGCTGCCCTCATGCCCAAGGTCAGTGACAAATTACTCTGATATTTTTGTTAAAGTTTTTAAGTACCCAATATTTCCACAACCCGATTGACTAATAACCAAATGCATACACAATGGGACTGTCAAAAACCTTGGTGGGCTTGATATGCTGGCCGTAATCACATGTTGCCACATGCCAATTGCAATCAGAACACATTCTGTTGTGATGTCGTTAAATCTGATTACCTTTAATAGTACCTTCAATTCTCAGAAATCCTGCAATCTTTAGCAAAGTGAAAAAGTACAACATGTATCTTTTACAATGGTATTGAAAAATGAAATAATTTCCTTTCATACCCACCCACATTTGGTCTGGTGGAAGCGACACACAAACCAAATAATGGTCCTGGTTTTCATGAAAATATGTGAATGCAAATTTAACAGGTTTTAAAAAAAATCTCATTTCTTATTGTATCATTCGCCCAAAATCCTCTAGCACTTTCCATCACTAGTCAGCCTGTCACAGTATGCTTACTATAACATTCCATGATTAACCTAGTATGCTTACAGATGCATCGCTGGGGGTCCCGGGTCGTTTCGCCCATAATCCCGCTCGCACCCGGGTCGTTTCGCCCTTATTCCCGTTCGCCCCGGGTCGTTTCGCCCCTATATAATTCAGTGACAAAGAAATATGTAGGTAACACATTAGTATTACTCAGATACAGTATATCCTGTCACGTTAGCCACGATTTCATATAAGTAGAAATTATTATATGAAATCATGTTACCAGTTGGCACCACGTGGATGATGCACATAACATAAGCATAAACTTATCATACATATTATATTGTATAATATTTTATGAGCATCATATAAGCCAGCCAAAAATATATTGGCCCTTAAAATGGCCGTTAAAGATCAGATTGGACAAATAAGACCATTAAATACGTCATTAAAGGTACATGCCCACTCAGCAGGCACAAAATGCTGTGTATAGGAATTAAATAAGTGTATAACTGTGTCACTATTCCACCAGTTCTAACTATTACGTGTGCCCGCTATACAAATATCAAAGGACTGAAAGTCCTGAAATCCTTCGCAGTTGCGACAAAAAGTATTCTCTCAAAGAGTCGTCACAGACTGGAATGCACTCCCTAGTGATTGTGTAAATTCGAACACACTAAATAGTTTCAAAAGTTCACTCAACTCCGCCTGGAAGAAGAGACCCAGCAAATTCAACACGTGAAAATATTGTAGACATTTTAACCATGATTTAGTTGCGCTCTCCCCCCAGTTTCAAAGACAATTATCCAATTTGACGTCGCTAAAATAGGCCAGTACAAGCCTAGCTTACAAGAAACGGCCTTCAACCAAGGTTGAACCAAGGTAGGTAGAAAATAAAAAAAAAGTACTTGCCCTGGGGTCAAAAAGTTACTCGCCCAGTTTTTTTAAAAAATAAATTGCTATTTCCAGTTTTTGTAATGTTGCATCTTATTTATAAAAAAAAAGCTTTTACATATGATCATTACCAAAACGTATGAGACATATTCACTATTATTGTTATTTATATTTTAAGTATTAAATGAACATAAACAAACAAATAGCAGCGAATTTGCTCAGAGGCTTGCACATTTTCTATAAGCGTTGAGTGACATAGATTTAGTTTAATTTATAGTGGCTATGTTTGCATGCGCTGCGTGCTGCCTTAATTACTAAATTCAATGGTTTCAGACCCGGCGCCGACCGTTTCGTCCCAAGCCGTTATGTTCGGCGTCTGAAATGCGCGTTAACCCAACTGTATACGAGACGATATATGTGGCCGCGTATACACTAGTCTATACTCGCAGTCCTAATTAATTTTGTTTTTAGCCCCGGCCGCGGTAAAGGGCCGACAAATAATCCGTGAACTAAACTTGCCCGATATGGACCGTGTTCAAAATCGCTAGAGATTCTACCCGTAACCGTGTACATAGACACTGCTTGAATCTTACTTCCCGCAAATTGACGTAAACTGTAAACAACAAATGGTCGCTGAATTAATACCATTTGTTGGCCGTTATCGATGGAATTAATTGGCAATTTCTTCCAAAAAAAAAAATCCTGACCTAATCTTTCACTCGCCAAACTGGGCGAGTGCCTGTAAGAAAACAAAGTACTCGACCGCCACAAAAAGCACTCGCCATGGCGAGCTGGGCGAGTGAAATTTCAACCCCCTGATTATTGTATCGATTCAGGTGCGCGAAATGACCTTGTCAATTTGCATAAACTGAAGCCATCACAGGCGCTCGGATTGTTCAACAAAAATAATAGAGAGTCGCATTTCATCACACTATCGGATTATTTAATGATTAGGATGCATGTTTTGTTGAACGGGTATATAATAAATAGGTTTTTGGATTTGTACGGAAATATATTTCGGCGTACTCGTTCGTTCGGCGGAACCTAAAATTATTCAAACTCTAAGACAATGTTTCCTTTGTGAAGTGTATCGTACTGCATTTTCTGTGTAACGTCATTATAGATTAGTTGATGTGTTAAGTAAAATGGACACTGAATTAATAATAAAATCGATGGCTCCAAGATGATTATTTAAAGCATGCGGTATGTAACTGTAAAAAAAAAATGTTTCTGTTTTAAATCATCATCATTTCGCTGTCCAATGTTGGATTTTATCGAGCCATTGACCTATGACTATGTAAACGATTCTGTAATTTGTCGGCATAAAATGGCGGAAACTACTTTTCATGAGACACGAGGTTAATTGTATCAGTGCGCGTGAAAAATAATATACTCAAATTAATACATGTCAGTTTATATTATATTAAATCAGATAAACATTTTGTAATATAAATGTCGTACAGAAAAATTAACAACACATGTATTACACTACACAATATAATGTTAGCTCACTATCAGAACTATTTTTCATGGCGTATAACTACGTATAAATTTTATAACTACGTATAAATTACATGTGGACGCGGTCGATCATTGCGCTAAAAATATAACCTTCCTAACAAAATATTTATTATGAAACACGACAGTTAATATTCTATAAAATCACAAACTGTTTTTAAAAATATAACTAGCTGAAAAAAAATGTAGCTGGCCAAAAATGTGAGTGACACGTTCATAATGCACCGCTCGCTTTGGAACTCTCTCACGTGGCGTAGCTAGAATCATGAAGCATGAAGTACGTTCGTTGGTCGATAATTACTCATTTGCATAAATCATGTCGGGTCTCAAAAACCGTATAAGGACTATATCCAAGCAAATATGCTTGGATAATAATAATTTCGTAATAACTGAATAATGGACTAAATTATATTTCTGGGATGCATGAATGCATGAATGTAAGCTTAATTGAGACACGCTATGTGATTGTGTACCGGACATCTGCGTAATTTCATAAAATACAAAATTTGCAATAATTTTTCGTAATAAAATCCAAAAGTTGACAATAATATCTGAGTATGTTATCTGAAAGTTTGGTCAACTTCAGATGTCATTTACGGAAAAGATCATAATTTTTGTACTCACCGACATACTTCTCTGTCCCACATGTGCGATGGGTCCACCCGTGGCAGCCGTCGCACTCGATACCGTGCCGGCGAGGACGTACGGAAGAAGAACAGACTTCTAAGTCGGATATTATTTTTTAAGAAAATTGTAATTTGCAATCTAACATACGTTCATGCATGCATAGAGAGAAGGGTGTTGCAATCAGATTTTGGAGTACTATTTATTGGTGCTTTTGTTTGCCAATTACTTCCTAATTGCATGTTAGTTGTATGTTTTCCAGGGTTGTCATCTGTAATTAATATTATACGTCATCATCGGTCATATAATATCCATAAATGCTGTGTGGCAATATATACAGTGAAATATCTCCCAAGCTATTATCTAAATACATACTATATAAAAACAAATACATGTATATATATAAATTCAATCTTCTCTGGACTTGTCTAGGTCCTTGGATTCAAGAACCGTGTGAATCTGAAATGAGAAACATGTTATAAATTTGAACATTAATACTATCAATGACTAATACACATCATACTATCATATATCATGTATTATCACACTATATATAGAATTCACCTACTCATTATATCATAATGTACTTATTTCCCGTTTTCAATTCACCTCATTATGTCGTACTATAGCATACTACATGTATATATATATTTCCCGTTTTCAAACAGGGTCGAAACGACCTGACCAGACCATACATATACCACATTTTCGACCAGGGTGAAACGACCCGGGGCGAACAGGTAACATGGGCGAAACGACCCGACACCATCGGGGCCTATGCATGTACGCACTATCATTAAGTCGAAAAGTTGGGGAAAAAGAAAGTCCAAAAATGCAATGAAGCTTGCGGCTTCGGGGGAGTCTGATGATGACGTGGTGTTCTTTTATCCGACTTGTAGTTATAAATATCTTTATTAGGCGGTTTGGAAAACAATCATAGGCATGTTGGATGCACGATTTGCCCTTCTGATTTAAAAAATGTCCTGCTCAGCCAGTTCCCCACACAGCCATTGGCAATGTATTGTTCATCTTTCAAGTATTGATCCCCCACATACTGCATTATTCTGCACCTTTCAATGTCTTCCCCGGGAATATCAGGCATCCACAGACAATTAGATGACAAAATGGTGGACAGTAGACGACCCCGGTATGTCCACTGTAGTGTCAATACCATGTTTCTATAACCCGACACAATGTGCACTTGGTGTTTTCAAAAATAGGCCAAAATTGTTAAATAAGTCCTACTTACCGTCACAAAAAATAATGCTCGGGCATATAACATATACATACCAGAATTCGGCCAAATGTGGCAGAATGGAGCCCTTGGATCTTAGTCTCTTATTAACACGGTCACCCAGTGACCAGATCACGCTCATTCAAGGTGCACGTGGGTGGCAGGTGAAAGCATGTGATGGGTAATTTATCCTTATAGTCTATAATTTAAAGGCATGAAAAGGGGGGAGATGTGCGTTTTCGTGATGAAAGCAAGAAACTTTGCATACAACCATTTTGAAGTATTCTGAATCCAAAAAAAAAGGAGACTCGATTTTGCCTAGAACATGCTGAAAATGAGGCCCAAAAGGGGCCCTATTTTTTTTATTGAAAAAATCACATTACCAGGTAATGTGTTATATAATATAATAAAAACATGTGCTTCTAGTATGATTCATGTACAGTTTGTTTGCTCAGTGCATATTTAATATTATTTTTAATGGTTTGCTAAAACAAGAGGGGTTTTATTACCAAAATATTACTATTTTTGTCGCGCCCGCTTGCGGAAAGCGCGATATAGTCGATAGGCGATATAGTCGATAGGCGATATAGAGTACGTACGTGTGTCCGGTTAAAGTTTTTGGTTAAGTTGTTTGGTTAAAGTTTTTGGTTAAGTTCTTTGGTTAAATTTTTTGGTTAAGTTTTTTGGTTAAAGTTTTTTGGTTAAAGTTTTTCGTTATACTATATCTCTGCAACTGCTTTGCCCATTACCTTGAAACTTCACATGGGTGTTTATCATCATCTATGTTTTCATTCTACCCCCCTCCCGTGCGGCCCCTGTGCCCAATGTCAAGGTCAAATTACTTTGAAGTTTTTGGTTTAAGTTTTTGGTTAAAGTTTTTGGTTAAGTTTTTTGGTTAAAGTTTTTTGTTATACTATATCTCTGCAACTGCTTTGCCCATTACCTTGAAACTTCATATGGGTGTTCATTCTACCCGCCTCCCGTGCGGCCCCTGTGCCCAATGTCAAGGTCAAATTACTTTGAAGTGTTTGGTTAAGTTCTTTGGTTATAAGTTTTGGTTAAGTTTTTTGGTTAAGTTTTGTTGTTAAAGTTTTTGGTTAAGTTTTTTGGTTAAAGTTTTTTGTTATACTATATCTCTGCAACTGCTTTGCCCATTACCTTGAAACTTCACATGGGTGTTTATCATCATCTATGCCGCCGATGCCGCCGCTAACACGTCGGGACGGGTTTTACCGAACAAACTGGCGAATCGCCGATCGACACGTATGTGTTGAGACTCGTTCAAACACCGCAGCTCTCCAAAAAGGGACTTTAAAAAAGGCGCGAGACACCGCTGAAACACGTAGCCGCCAAACCGGCGAACGACACCAGACATGTCCGATCAAACGGTGACGTATATTTGTTGAGACTCGTTCAAAAATGTTGGTATGCGTTACGACTCGTTCGAACGGACCCGTATCAAGATGTTATCTGAAAGAAATACATTAGCGAGGGTGTCAGCGTGTCCGATACTTTCTAAACATTATGCTAATGGGCCAGGTGTTCCCTCCATTCATCATCATTAACTGAATGGGATCGTGACAGAAGCGCATTAGCCAAGCGATAGGGTGTCTGTTACTTTCTAAACATTATGATAATGGCCCAGGTGCGCACCCTAATTTATCATTATTAGAATGACAACGGTTGACAGGCGACCCTGCTACTTTGTAAACATTATGCTAATCACGCGGGTGTGCCCGCCATTTATAAATGAGATTGTGACATTCCCCTGACAGAACGCATTAGCTAGGCGCCCAGATGACTGTCGTTTTCTAAAGATATGATAATGAGACGGGCGTGACCGTCGTTAATCAAGATGTTATCGTGACAGAAATACATTAGCGGAGCGTCAGCGTGTCCGATACTTTCTAAACATTATGCTAATGAGCCAGGTGTTCCCTCTATTCATCATCATTAACTGAATGGGATCGTGACAGAAGCGCATTAGCCGAGCGATAGGGTGTCTGTTACTTTCTAAACATTATGATAATGGCCCAGGTGCGCCCCTAATTTATAATTATTTGAATGACAACGGTTGACAGGCGGCGCCCACGTGTCTGCTACTTTGTAAACATTATGCAAATCACGCGGGTGTGCTCGCCATTTATAAATGAGATTGTGACATTCCACTGACAAAACGCATTAGCTAGGCTCAAATTTCTTGCCGATAGGCGGCGCTCGCGTGATGAGCAATCATTTCGACCAATCGGTTTAAATATTTGAAAAAAGGCGCTGAGATCATGATGAGTAATATATATATACTCGACCTAGTTTTAAATTTTCATTCTGCCTATTACCACCATTAGAGCTGGTCGTCAATTGACTTCAGTGTGTGGAGATTCAGTGCATTATATCCAGGAAAGTGACGGAATATATTGTGTTGTGTTACATTTGTTAAATCTGTATAAACTGTGAAAAAAAAAAATGTTTTGAATAGTACAGTATCAACACGTCCTGGAATATATTGTGCATTTCTTAATGTGCACTTGACGGAATAATTTACACACAGGTGAATTTTATAGTGCGAGAGAGTGGAATTTAACGTGGCACCTTCGCCGGAAAACAAAGGTACGTTACTATTATATAAATGTTTACCTGTTTTGACTAGCGTGTTGTTTAATCCCGGGTTAATTCCATAACCCAATAAAACTGCCATCTTCGACAGCGCAGACGAATAACATTCACAGAAAACACGCACATAATTCCTACCAAACTTTGTATTCTCATCTTTTGCCGGTAGCATCGATGTGACTCCATAGCCAATAGTCGTAAAGTCGTAAAGCTGACGAATAGTGTTCAGGGCATAAACTGTTCGCAAGCAGCATATATGATTCCAGCAAAATGATTAGTAACAGGCACACATAATAATTCCATGTAATCTGCTGTAAAATTCATGCCAACTTTCGCCAACATTGAAACAATACGCGAATACACCACAACACACTCGTGCCACAACAGGTATATCATATCAGACACTATTATTCCGTAACAGGCACACATAATAATTCCATGTAATCTGCTGTAAAATGCATGCCAACTTTCGCCAACATTGAAACAATACGCGAATACACCACAACACACGCGTGCCACAACAGGTATATCATAGCAGACACTATAATTCCGTAACGGGCACACATAATAATTCCATGTAATCTGCTGTAAAATTCATGCCAACTTTCGCCAACATTGAAAACAATACGCGAATAACACCACACAACACGCGTGCCACAACAGGTATATCATAGCAGACACTATAATTCCGTAACAGGCACACATAATAATTCCATGTAATTTGCTGTAAAATGCATGCCAACTTTCGCCAACATTGAAACAATACGCGAATACACCACAACACACGCGTGCCACAACAGGTATATCATAGCAGACACTATAATTCCGTAACAGGCACACATAATAATTCCATGTAATCTGCTGTAAAATTCATGCCAACTTTCGCCAACATTAAAACAATAAGAGAATACACCACAGCACATCACACACACTCTGAATTATACACTCGCTCGTTGATGAGATGTTACACCGTTGTATATTCCCACGCTAATTTGTGGGAAAACGTAACACACATGAATTTATCACACATGTATTCCTGTCAATTCTAATAATTCCATAAAATGACACTTATTCGTAGATGTCGCGTTAAAATACCGGATTAATTTTCGCCTAAATACTGAAGTCCGTCTATAATGTATCACTCAAATACATGTAAATGACACATGTACATAATTATATCCATGTTTAAAAATCGTGTCAAGTTTTGAATGGCTTATTCAATTCATATTTTGGTTACCAGGGCGTTGAATAGACCTGCATATTTCATTCTGACCCAAATACATAAGGTGTTTTAAAACTGAAATTTTTAGCAGACATGTATATACCTTAGGACAGTTGTGTCCAGTGTAAGCCCTGATCAGTGTGCGCGTCTGTGAACAGTCTAGACTCAGATCAGAGTGCGCGTCTGTGACTGAAGTGTAGGCCCAGCTCAGATTGTACGCAGTCACTATAATGTTTTCTAAATAAAGAATAAAAAAATCGAAACATCAGAAAAATATAGAAAAATCAAGCGATCGCGAATATGTTATCAGATGTATGGAAAAAAAATTCAAAACCCACATTCTTTTTCTATCTTTTTAATTTTTCATCTGATCGATCTGAAACCTCTAAAATCGTGATCAGTGACATTAGGAGACGCAACCAAGCCAACACCACCAACAACAACAAAACCAACAACCCACGAGACAAACCAGACGCTGGAAATCCGAACTGGTGACCAATGTTGTATTCACCGTATATTCCACCAACTATCCCATTGGGTATTCCATTGAGTTGCCGGCCTATATCAGAAAACATAATGCATTGCATGCCCTCGAGAAGGATGATCGCCACGGAAAACCATGCGATGATAATCTGTGCGCGTTCTGCTGTCTGACACTTCATCGTGGTATGAACATAAAAAGTTTAGAGTCAACCACCAAACAGTTATTTACACAATGGCTGGAGTACTTGAAATCTCGCGATATGTCTGTATCCATTAAAGAATTCACGGGTGTCGAATACAACAAAATACCCATGCTCAAAGAATGTTTCGAAACCAATGTCAATGTGTTTACTTTGTCAGAAGATCACACAGCTCACTCGGAATACGTGTCTAGATGTCGTTATCCGGGTCAACCAATGCTCGTAAATTTATTCGAAAATCACTTTAGCTATATTAAGCACGAAAATATGTATTGTAATAGGTATCAATGTCATAATTGCGATCGGCTGTTTGATCAAAGTTGTAATTTAAAACGTCATACACGCTCGTGTAGTAATCAAACCCAGTTTGAGTATCCGGGTGGATTTTTCAAACCACCGGAGTCGCTGTTTGAACGTTTGGCATATTACGGTATACAAGTTCTCGTGGAACACAGAACATTCGAATGGTTCGCCGTCTTTGATTTGGAAGCCATGTTACAAAAAGTTAATATCAAAACGACTGACCATCTCGAATGGACTGAGAAACATGTACCAATTTCTTCGAGTATCTGCAGCAACGTGCCTACTCATGATCAACCCACGTGTATCGTAGACTCAGATTTAGACTCGCTGGTTAAACAGATGGTGGAGAAACTTAATAGCATAGGCGAAACCGCGCATACACTAGCGGCAGAGAGGTGGGGGACCGCGTTAGAAACGTTAAAAGTAGAATTAAAATAGTATGATGACGTAGATGATGATGATGTTAATGGTGAAAGTGCTGATGATTGTGAGGAGAATCATGATGATGAGGGTCTGGAATGTGAGGAGAATGTTGCCGAAATGAAAGGGAGGCGGAGTGTGAAAAGAAATTTGAAAAATTTGTATGTGGAGTTGAAACGATATATGTCTCAGATCCCGGTTTTAGGATTTAATTCCTCAAAGTATGACCTTAATTTGATAAAAAAGAAACTGGCATTTCATTTACGAATGCACGAGACAGAGAGCGGGTTTGTAGTTAAACGTAATAACGCATATACTTGCCTGTCTTCGGATACATTGCAATTTCTCGATGTCAGTCAATTTCTAGCTCCGGGGACATCGTACGCGAAATTCCTGAAAGCTTACTACGTGAAGGAAGAGAAAGGAATATTCCCTTACCAGTGGTTTGATGACGTCACAAAACTAGACGTGACATCACTTCCTCCACACGAAGCTTTTTTCAGTAGACTAAAAAAAACCCAATATTTCTCTAGACGAATACAAGAACTGCCAAAGAGTCTGGGAGGAGAAAAACATGACTACATTCAAAGACTTCCTGATATGGTACAATAATCTGGATGTTGGTCCTTTTGTTACCGCTGTGGAGCGATTGCAGGAATTCTACTTTAAGAAGGGGATAGATGTCTTCAAGACTTCTATCTCCGTCCCTGGAATCGCGCGACAACTTCTCTTTCAAACATCGAAAAAAGCTGGAGTAAATTTTGCTTTGTTTGACAAGAAATCCGCGGATCTCTATCAAACGTTCAAGCAAAATATTGTTGGTGGACCCAGCATTATTTTCAAACGTCACGCTAAAGCCGGGGAGACATTCATTGGAAACAATCCGGACAAACTTTGTCAACGGATAAGGGGTGACGATGCAAATGTCTTGTATCTCTGGGCCATAGGTCAAGATATGCCAGTTGGTCCATTCATTCGTCGCCGGGCCGAACAGGGTTTCAGACGTGACAAATGGGTGTCTGCTTACTATTGGATGGATCTGAGCCAACATCCTACATAAATTGAACCATGGTTCTGAAAAACGCGTGGGTCAGTTTGTTGTGGATGGCTGGGATATTAACACCAACACAATATATCAATATCACGGTTGTTATTTTCACGGCCATCAATGTCACCTCACCAGAAAAATAAACAAAGACGACTGGCTTGAGGAACAACCGCAAAGGTTGGAGAAGACGTTGGAGACGTCCAAATATCTTCGTGATCAAGGATATTTTGTAATTGAAAAATGAAAATGCGACTTCCAAATTGATTGCAAGAATTATTCTGATTTGCGTAATTTCATCCGTGATCGTCAGACCACATTCTTGCGCAATAATAAGTGGAAGGTTTCAGAAAAAACAGATATTGAATGGAGTCTTGGATACGTCTTTGTTCGGTACCGTCGAAGTTGATATCGAGGTACCGGAAAGGTGGGGTTTGGCATTTCAGAAAGAGACGACTCCCCACAAATATTTTGGCGAAATGTCTCCTTTCTTCTGTTCGACGGAAGTACCCTTTGAGATTTTCGGAGACCACATGCAACAACACGTTAGAGACCATGGGCTCTCTGAAAAACCCCGTCATCTCTTAGTGGGAGGAATGAAAGCGCGCCAAATATTGATTGCCACGTCACTTCTTCGCTGGTACTTAAACCACGGCTTGAATGTCACCAAGATATATCAGGTTGTGGAATATCTTCCCAGAGCCTGCTTTAAAGAGTTTGTTAAAGATGTCAGCGAAGCGAGATGAGCTGGAGATGTATCTCCCGACATGTACATCATTGCGGACACAATGAAACTTATAGGTAATTCGGGTTACGGCAGTCTAATTATGGACAAGTCGAAACACCGAAAAGTGACATACGTGCAAGGTGAAAACGAAGTGTGTCTTCTAGTCAACGATCCAAAATTTCGTAAACTAGACTGTATTGGTCTGGAAGAACAGTACTACGAAATGGAGATGGCCAAGAATAAAATTAAGCTGGATCTACCCATACAACTGAGCTACATGATTCTCCAGTACGCCAAGCTACGCATGCTCCAATATTACTACGATTGCATGGACGTCTACGTAGCCAGAGCCGACTTTGAGTATCTAGAGATGGAGATCGCCGGTGAGTCATTGGATGACGTCATAAAACCGGAAATGTGTCACCAATACTACCACGGCCTACAGGGTTTCTGCAACCAGCGACCTGTGGAAGCAGACACCGAGTATCATTGGTTTCCCCGCACTTGCTGTCCACAACACGCAGCCTACGATAAACGCACCCCGGTCTGTTTAAACTAGAGTACGCGGGAGACGAAATGGTTGGACTCTGCTCGAAAACATACATTGTCTCCAAAGATACAGATAACTACAAATTCAGTTGCAAGGGCCTTTCAAAACGGTTTGTAGAACACCCTCTAAATATCTACAAACGAGTACTCGAAACGGGGAACTCTGCGTCAGGCATAAATAAGGGTTTCCGGGTCAAGGAACATGGCATTTTTGCATACACTCAACAGAGGTGCGGGTTCACATATTTTTATTGCAAGCGTCAAGTCCTCTGCCCAGTGCCCGAAGAAAGTGGTGGTGCGAAAGATGAGAGTCACCCAGTGCCCGGAGTGAGATCAGCTAGGGAAGCGAGTGAAGATGTTGGATGGGGTAGTGAGAGTGACGAAGAAGTGAGTGACAATGAGCTGATTGAAATGCTAGCCAATCAATTTGAAAATTAGGCGGCACGTCGTTTCGGGTGTTTATACATATTGTCCGAATATACACATTTCATGCCTTAGTAGTGTGTATATTATACTTATTGTATTTCAAAGTAAATGTGTCATCGAAGCCAATAGGGTTACGGATAAATAAACTTCGACCAATCAGTTTTAACTATCGAGTCTACATTATGGTTGTGTATCTGTATCTAGTGCGAAACCATTTCCATCCAATCAAATCATGTCATGTGACAACCAGCGAGTATAGAACGCGTCGAATTTGTCGAATCGTCATTCGTATTATCACTATGCGTGAAGTGTGTCACCAACTTGGTTTTGTAATGGCTCAAGAACAACTGGATGTATTAAACTTTCGATTAAATTATGACGATTTTCGAAATGTTGTATCATCAGAATGTGAAGTGCTGTGCGAAATAACGAATAGATTTTCGATCGTAGTAAAACGTCTCAAATCTACTACGTATATTCTGATCAGAAGCGGGAAAAAACATATAAAATTACCTACACATATATTTGATGCCATCTGCAATGCGCGAGTCAGTGTTTCTTACATAAAGGGAATGCTGGAAGAAGGAAAATAAAAGCCACGAGCAGCGAGATCTTCGTGTGGTGTTTCTTGCATAAAGGGATTTGTGGTGTGTTTCCTGTGGGACTTGATAATCATTTCCAAATACCATTTACAACTGGATGGGACGAAACATCATTCCTAAAAATAGAACAACCAGTTGAAACCAGTTTGGATACACAACTTCTAATATGGATTACGTTAAACGGTGGTATCACACTCCAAATACGGATTACGTTAAACGGAAGTATAAATCTCCAAATATGTTATTTTACCAAGATCGACTTGCGACGTTTCTGTTATGGCCACGGGATATTTCACCTGACAAATTTAAGTTAGCCCGTACTGGATTATATTACACAAACAAAGCGGACATAGTTCAATGTTTTGCTTGCGGTGTTAAAATACGACAGTGGGTAGCGACAGACACTCCCATGAACGAACACAGCAAGTGGTCAGCGGATTGCGTATTTTTGAAAATGATTGGGTGTGAATATGATTGTATATGTAGACATATTTGCCAATAAATTGGATTTTAAACAACTTTGCCGGGCATGTGTGAGCTTTTCGAGTCCGTGTTTAGGGTTTTCGGATGATGCTATTTTTAAATATACATGCGTTGTAAATATTCTTGTTCATTCTTATGTGTTTACATGTTGGATATGTAGCTGCGTTTGTGTTTACATGTTGGATATGTAGCTGCGATAGATAATAAATATATATACATGTAATCTCTATGTTGTTGACTTTCTATATAATTTCCATTTCTGTATCATACCCGTTCATTATTCTGGACAAGTTCGTACTACAGGACGTAGCATGTTCGGGTCTGAACAAAGAACTGGTATGATAGTGCACTTGTTACATATCTCCCTCAATACATGCTCCATGACGAGTTAACTTCTCCACGAACACACCCATACGTATGATGGTATATGTCTCCTTTTGACCGTGTTATGGACCAGATATTCAGGGAGTTCCATGGATCACCCGTCAATAAACCACAACAATATTTACAATTTCTATATTTTTATTAAGGGACTACAACTCTGATTATATCTACACGTATCCTGTATACACATGTCATATACACGCATCATAGTATCATAAATATAATAATCGTTCGAAGAAAGATTCGAGCTAAAAACTTTGCGCAATGTCGTCCATTCGACGTCCCGCTAGTCTTTGGCGTAGGTAATATAGGCAGTACAGTCCGCACACGTTGGAATAGTCACCTTGTAACGTTTTAGTATTATAAATCACTTTATCCCCGTTTCGGGATATCCACAGTTTGAAATAATTGTTGTAAAATCCAGCACTATGCCCGTAACTATCGAAAAAATCCACTACTCCCGGCTTTTCTATATAGAAAGCGCACCAGTGTTCACCCGATTTCGAATAATTATCCGTATTGGCGATAAAACCGCACAGGTATTTTGTCAGTGTCTTTGGTAACTGATCGGCAGAAAACACGCACACAACACTCGGTCTCAGCACTGGATCGCATTCGATACAGCATTGTAATTGCGTGGTGTTCATTGCGTGACTATGTCTCGTTCTTTGTTGATTTCGAAGTAACCTGCACCCTCGCTGTACACGATACAACTGACGGGATCTGAAAAAACAAAACAAAAACATAAACAAATAAATAAATGAATGCTAATACCTTAAGCATATGCAAGTTTGATGGTTCCAATTGAAGTACTTAAACTAGGTAAAATATGTGTATATACAGAGACAAACACAGCAGGAATGACATTGGTACATCGCGATAACCGATTATATAACCGGTCTTCACCAAGGATAGGTACTCTCCGTGTTGGGTGAAATTGGGCTCGAGTTGGAAGGCGAACAGCGTGGTCCCCGGGGCAAAATTAGCTATGTCTGGACCATTACCCTCGTCTCGATTCCATTTCCCCACGGAGGTGAATAGATTCGTAAACCCTCTCACCACGGAGTTACCTCCCGCACCGTCGAACACCAATTTCATAGGATTGCCTCTCGCGGGTAGTCCATCAGCGTACAATCCTATATCTCGAATACCACAGTTCTCGAAGTTGAAAGGGTTATATCTGTAGTCTCCACTCACCGCTTTCGATTTCACGAAACCAATAACCACACAGTTAGGCATCTGACCTTGAAACATGTTTTCCCAGTGGAAAGAAGTGGATCCCGTCCCGATACTCTGAGAGCGACATTCCACCTTCTTGAACGGGCACTTGGCGTTGGTGTTTTTCAACATTTCGTTATGGCCGTAAATGACTGCCGGGTTGACTCTAACTTTTCTGGCGAGTAAGTAGATGTCCGATATCTCGATATTGTAAGCCGCTGAAGCCTCGCTCGAGCTCAGGCAGAAGGCTGGTGACGATCTGTTTAGTTGGAGTTTCACGTCCACTTGGTTCAACAAGTATCTGTTCATATTGAACAAATCGTGAAACATGGGGCCCTGCAAATCTAACGTTTTCGAATTGGAGATGAATCTAGTCCTTTCGAAGAGCCCCTCATTATTTCCACTCGGATCAGTCACATCCAGCGAATCGGCATCGTCCATTCGCCACAGCTGGGATTGTATCTGCGACGATTTAGCGTCGGTCCCATAGTTCAGCAACGTATAGATCATGGCTCGATAAGGATTATAATTACAGGTGATGGTGGCTTTGTTCTGTAGGGACACTTCCGTCGACGAAAACAGTGCTTGCAAGAACAGATTCACGGGTCCCGTCTTTTCGGCAGCCGCTAGAGCGGAGCCATCCGCTTTCAAGACCTTCAGTTTCACGTACAGCTACGATCCTTTCAAGTCTAAGTAATCCATAGAGTTTTGCCCGCTGACCCGGAACTCGATGGGACTGTCCCCACTCACTTGCGATATAGGCCTCACTTCGTCGTAGTACACGTCGGTCACGCCTACTTGGGTAGGTGGTAGGTCGAATAAACCGAGTTCCGACGGAAGCCCTTCGTGGAAGTTTTCACTGCTGAGTTTCGACATTGTTAGGATCCGAAAATGTCTTTGTAATACTTCTTTCTGCCTCCCGTATGGCCTTTTCTTTTACCACCAGTTTGCTTCTTTCTACAACCGATCTGCTTTCTTCTGCCACCCGTTTGCTTCTTTCTGCCACCGATCTGCTTTCGTCTACCTCCAACTTGTTTCTTTATCTTTACAATTTTAGACCTCCGCTTTCTTCGTCGTTTCTCGGGGTTCTGAAGCATTTTCGCTGCTACATTCGGATTTATATTCTCTCGTTTCAATTCGCTGGCTGCTTGCTGTACCGTCTTCTCGGCTGGAGCCACTGCCTTGATTGGCAAAGACGTGTTATCGATAGAAGCGTACTTGTCTATTGGTATTATCTCCATTTTCCTCGCACCGCCGCTCTGACCAAATTTAGCCTTTTCCTCAGCCACCTTATCGAAGAACCGAACCCAGTGTTGCGGGTTCGGCACGTACAGTTTATCCATACTCGCTAAGGAACGAATATGATTTCAGTTGAAGCGTTAAGTTCAACGGATTATGTAAATATGTGGGATATTCACCGTCGTCGAGCTTTATACATATTTCGAACTCTCGCAACTCATTTTTCTTCACTGGCAAATAAAATGGTGTTTGAAGCGTGTAATCCCATTCAGATTTCTTGTTTTTCTCCAAACGTCTCAAAAGCGCTTTTTCCTCCACGTGTACGATGCTTTCTTTGCATACGTCCGTGTAAATGTAAAGCGCAGTTCCGGCTTTGCTCTTCACTTTTTCCGTTACGTGAAATTCTACTAAAGCCAACTCCAAAATCCGTGTAATTGTAAAGGCGTTTTCAAATGCACTTTGAATTTGTAGACACGATTGTCCGAGAAATATTGGTCACTTTCGTAGCTTTATACGTAGACATTCCGGAACAATTCTACAACGGGTTTAAGTAACACCGGCAGTATATCCTGGTACTTGTTCAACAATCGCTGCTGCTGTTTACGGGTGAGGTTATTTGGAAACAAGTCTGCGAATGACTGTTCTGTAGTTGTATAGTAGTTTCTTATCTTTGTCATTCAATGGACGCGTTCCCTTCAGAACGTTGTAAATGGCTTCCAATATGGCTCGTAACTGTTGATTAGACAACTTCTTCAATATGGCTGCTTTTTGGTCAGCTGACGCCTCTACGAGTAGCTGGAAAAACCCAAGATACTTTTGGACCATCCTGCTCGAGATCTGCTATTTAATTTTCGAAGATCCTGCTCACTGATCCAAGAATCGTATTTTGGGTGCCCATCCCTTCCAGCGCACAATATATTGTTTTTGTTTTCCTTTCTTTCGAGAACTTATTACATTCTCGATCAAATACGTATCTTGTTCGTACGCTTTCTTGATTTGATTCTGATAAAACGTTCCAGTAACTATTTCTCCCGCATAGTCTTTCAGTTTGTATTGTGCTATAGCCGCTGACATGAAATGTTCATTGATCACAAAAAGTTCTCTAGACCAGCGTTCGTCATACTCTCTCTGAAACTGGCGTCTGAAGAACGAAATACTCACGATATCACACACTTTAAATTTGTATTTTCCGGTGTGTGGTTTTCTTGGTTTTACAGTTCGCTTTGTTTTGGGATAGTATTGAAGCTTCCACAAGTCCACCGAATCTTTCTGCTTTACACTTTTTGGGGCACGCTTGATGGTTCTATGGTACGTCTTGTTATAACTCTCTGTGATTTTGGGAAGTACGTCTATCCATCGATGCGTCTGCTTACGGGTCATATAGTGCACAATCCGAGACTTGATCGTTTTAATCGCCCTTTCCGCGAAAGACGCTTTTACAATATTTTGTGTCACGAAATATACAACGCATTCTTTTTTAAACAATTTCTTAACGTCCTTGTTTACGTATTCCGTTCCCTTATCACTTCTGATATGTGTAGGTTGTCTCCCTTGTTCAAACACCTTTTTGAAAACCTCATCCATTTCCTTTCCCGTTGTCCTGCGTAAAGCCACCGTCCACACGTATTTTGACATGATGTCGATGACCAAGAGAAAATATGCGTAGCCATCATTTTGTTTCTTATATTACTCCATATTTGCCGTATCCACATCCCACTGATAGTCCACGAAAGGCGACACAACCCTTCTCCGTTTGAATTTGGGCCTGTCCTCGCGATGGACTGCATAATCTTCCTGTTTTAATAGCCATTTCTGTATTTTATCTCTGCTCAAGACGAAACGACCTTCTTTTCTCACCGCCCTGTACAATTTATCGAGTCCGGTGTACGCTGCATCATGTTGCGGGTCGTAGTAGGTACTCTCTAAGTAATCTTCGTGTTTCATAGTTTCAACCACTTAATTTTCTTCACTGGTCGGGACGTAGGTTTTCTTTTAACGGAAATGCCGGGCGGAGGTTGAATGACGCCACTCCCTTTCTGTTCTTTTCGCGGTACAGTCACTAGGGTGTTTGGCGCGCTAATTTCCGTCTGTGTTCCTTCCTTTTGTACCCGTCCGTCCTTCTCGACCCCTTTGTTGCTGCTTTGAACTGTAGCCTCTGGGATTGATCGCGTTTCGGGACACTCACTATTGGACCTTCCTGTCTTACAAGCTTCTGCCAGCAAACGTTGATATCGATCGAATGGTAACAACACCATTTTTTGCATCGTGATCGTTACCTCAGCGAACTTGGAAGCATAATGACGGTGTTCACTTACATACAACAGTTTTATTGGCTTTGGTAGACAACAGTATCTTCATCTGGAAATATGTGGGAACGCACTCGATAGTCTTCTTCAGCTGACGGTGAGAAATCCAAAACCAAATAGCCATAGGGCTGCGACGTGGCGTCTTTAAAAGCATCCATTAAAAACCTACTTTTACCCAGAAAGGCTTGCGGGCAAGACATTGCAACTGCGAAATGTAACGGGGATTTTTCATCAACACAAGAACATGTGTGTTTATATTGATGGTACGGGCATTTTCACCCTTGCAATATAGGTTTTGATTGAGATATATGATGCTCAAATGACGGTGATGCATGCCCCTCACGAACAAGTTTTCCATATCGCTCGATGTGGTCACATTTTCCATCAGGTCATCCAATATGACCTGGTTGCAACGCGAAACTTCGGAAAGTTGGTCCAAGTCATTGACGGTAGGCAAACCTCTGTGAAACGTGATGAATGGAAGCTCTCTTTCCATGACGTCATAGAGAGGTTGATATATGCCATAACAGTACAAGACCGTTTGTGGCGAGACACTGAACATCTCGTCTTTGTTTCTGAGCAAACGGAATAACCAGGTTGTTTTACCGCTGCACGTGGCTCCCGACACGGAAATAGACGTGCAGCTTGGAAACGGAAACATGATGAAATGAAGAAATAGTAGAAATATTGGTTTATATATTTCAGAAACGCTTTTCGTGCCCATCAACCAATCATATGGCGCATGATCTCATTGATATATGTGCTAGGAAGTAGCTACCAACGAACCCCTGTGTCAAACGGGGCTAGTAACATGACCCTACATTTTGGCAACAGCATACACATTTTGGCAACAGCATATACATTTTGGTAACAACATAAACAACAACAATGATTATAATCTTATAATTTTCATGTATTCAAATGGTGTAATCATACAGTTTCTCAACGATAGTTCCATTGTAATTATATAGCAGAAATACGGTAGTTTTATATATCGTCCGGCGTATTTACATCTCGTGGTATAAACTAAAACAATCTCTCAAGCTGCACCAGTTTGATGACCATCTTCTTCATTCTGTTTTTCCATTTGTCAGTTTTCATACTAGCACGCCAATCGGCGCAGTATATTTTGAGTTTATAAAACGCTAGTAGTTCCGGTGATATATCGTCCAGCGCATCAACGGTTGTACACCAACGATGTAAAACGGCATCTTCATCGACTGCTTTCAACATCTCAGCGAAATACATGTCTACGCGTTGTTCGTTAGTCTCCCTCAAACACGAATGTTGTAGTTGTGAAGGATGATCAACTATGCATCCGTAGCACATACGTCTCACGACATCACGCGTGTTACTCAGAACAGTTATAGCGTACATGAAGTCGAAATAGGAATCCAACAAAAGCACTTTGCACTGTTCCATATTTTACCACGGCGATGCTTCGCTTTCACGTTTAAGACCGTATAGTAGATTTACACGCTTATTCTTCGCTTTATAATCGCACTGACGCTGTCCGTATCCAATCATCTTTAAGTACAAGCAGTCAGGTGACCATTTGTAATGTTCCGCCCACGCGTTGTCAGTTCGCCACCATTGACTGATTACTATGTCGCAAGCGCTGCACTTCACGCTATCGCCTTCGCCGGTATAATACAGTCCGGCTTCTGCTAAGTCGTACATGGTAGGATGCATCTGAACCGGCCATTTTTTATAGGTGGACAATCTTCTTTCATACGACGACATATTCATCTTTTCTTTGCGCCTGACTCTCTAGAAATGAGCTTAATAGCGCAATACTTTCCTTTAAATCGCAAACAGCTTTAAATGTATCTAGTCTGACGCATCCAGTTTCGCTATTTATGAACACATGTGTATCATCGCCGTTTCTCCTCAGAGTAATAGTAAGTGCAGAGTCTACTACACACCGAATGACAGTGGATTGTGGTAACCACTCTAAAGCTAGAAAACCATCCACATTTTAGAATCATCGGGTTGTGGCATATCAATAATACAATCAGTCCTCTTATATGTTGCACACTTTATGAGCGTTTTCGGTCCTATTGAGATAATCCATGGATGCGTCACATGCATCTTCGTCAAATGACTGTGGAGTAACAGCTTCTCGTCCTGCACTTTCTGTTCTTTCTCAAAAAGACGTTTTTTTCACAGCACAATTATAATCATGTTCTTCACCAGTACGTAAATCGTCCTCGCAACGAATACACTTCATTGATGCACGCCTACGTTTTTTCGCACTACATTGCATGTCACGTCCACATCTTGTATTCTCGTCAGGTACACGCTTACATTTGATACATCGTTTAGGTAAAACAACAGGGTTTTTAGTTGGTTGAACCGGAGTTTTAAATTCATTTACGTCCATTTTGGTGCATATAACTGCGCAACAGAACAACGTGCTAATACGACAGTGGCAAGTCGAAATGAAAACCCTATCGCTCGGCTAATGCGTTTCTGTCACGATCCCATTCAGTTAATGATGATGAATAGAGGGAACACCTGGCTCATTAGCATAATGTTTAGAAAGTATCGGACACGCTGACGCTCCGCTAATGTATTTCTGTCACGATAACATCTTGATTAACGACGGTCACGCCCGTCTCATTATCATATCTTTAGAAAACGACAGTCATGTGGGCGCCTAGCTAATGCGTTCTGTCAGGGGAATGTCACAATCTCATTTATAAATGGCGGGCACACCCGCGTGATTAGCATAATGTTTACAAAGTAGCAGGGTCGCCTGTCAACCGTTGTCATTCAAATAATGATAAATTAGGGGGCGCACCTGGGCCATTATCATAATGTTTAGAAAGTAACAGACACCCTATCGCTTGGCTAATGCGTTTCTGTCACGATCCCATTCAGTTAATGATGATGAATGGAGGGAACACCTGGCCCATTAGCATAATGTTTAGAAAGTATCAGACATGCTGACGCCCTCGCTAATGTATTTCTTTCAGATAACATCTTGATACGGGTCCGTTCAAGCGAGTCGTAACGCGTACCAACATTTTTGAACGAGTCTCAACAAATATACGTCACCGTTTGATCGGTCATGTCTGGGGTCGTTCGCCGGTTTGGCGGCTAAGCGTTTCAGCGGTGTCTCGCGCCTTTTTAAAGTCTTTTTTAGGAGAGCTGCGGTGTTTGAACGAGTCTCAACACGTACGTGTCGATCGGCGATTCGCCAGTTTGTTCGATAAAACCCGTCCCGACGTGTTGGCGGCGGCATCTTGGCGAGAAGTTTGATTTTGGCGGCGCATCCGATCAAAAACACTGTGGGCATCACAGAAAATCCAGACACTCTTCGGAGATGGATGGTTTCCGCCCCGGAAGTAATACGAATTATCAAGGAGGCGGGTTCTGATACTGACAAATCGCACAGTAAACACCATGAAGAAAACGACGGCACGCAACAAAAATTTAATTCACAGGTGCGCCAGTTGGTAGATGTTATCGACGAACTGGGTAACCCATTTGCAGAGTGCTCTTCTGACCTACTGTCTTTGGATACGAAGATTATTATGTCGAAAGAAGTCGTTTCGTCAATAGAAACTATTGATCGCATTGGACAATCACAATATGAAACACTAGTAGATGAACGTATTCGTGGTAATTCTTGACCAATCAATGATCCAATCGCCAAGAACAATTTTCCTTTGTTCAGTTCTGACCTAAGGAAGTCGTCAGGGAAGAGTAGCAAGATAAACTCTATGAAAAGTGACATACAATTGTTCTCAAGACTGTACATCTCGTGTCAAAATCGTGATGGAGATTTAGATGGATTTTTTGAACACGAGAATCATGCTTGGCCACCGTCATTATCTGAAAACAACGTGATGAGAGCTTGCAGCAAATCAGAACTGTTGAAATGTCTAGAGCAAACAAATGAAGAGCCAGTTGATCAGCCAAATGTGACCTTGAAGATATTAGACGGAGCCGCCAAAGTGCAATATATTGATCGAAAGAAAACTAACAAGAATCTCAAAACCTGTCATTTCTGCTTAAACATCTGGGGGCCGTTTCACTAAACTTCTTACGACTAAAATGTTCGTAAGTGCAAACCTATGAGTCTGTAAATTTCACATTTACAATGTTTTCTTGTAAACAATTATTGGATTTACATTTATTGAGCATAGGCTGCATAAGCAGCCTAAGCTCAATAAATGTAAATCCATCAATTGAACTTTCCAGACGATTCCAAATTTGCACTTACAAACATTTTAGTCGTATGAAGTTTAGTGACACGGCCCCCTGAAATCGGTCGATCGTCTGTATGTTGTTTGGGATGTATATCGCCCTGATAGTCTGAACGCCTTCACAAGACAATGCCGTGGAGACCTGTTGAGAGTAACTACAACCACCTTTCTTCCTACAAACTGGAAAACGTTTCTTCGCGTCGATGGGAACAAAACGACATTGTTCGAGTTCTTGGCTTTGGCAATAGAACATGTGCAAATTTCCCCCGGAAAACAAATGCTTACAACTTTTCGCGACGGTATTCTTTCGAACTCATCTGTTGAAAATGTTGACTACTCAGGGCTCCAGCCATGTTCGCACGAAGAGGCCGACTCTCGCATGATATTGCATGCAAGCGATCCATTTAGACAAGGATTCACGGATGTAATGTTACAAGCAACCGACACCGAAGTTGTAGTTCTGGCTATTGCTGCTGTTAGCGTTTTTCCTGGTTGTAAATTGTGGGTGGTATTTGGACATTCAAAATCTTTCAGGTATATTGCAGCACATTCCATTGCAACGTGGCTTGGTCCTGATGCATCTTGTGGTATTTTGTTCCTGCATGCGGTGTCCGGGTGCGATACAGTCTCTACCTTTTATGGTGTGGGTAAGAAGACCGCATTTACAGTATGGATGTCACAGCCCCATAAGATTTGCCTGGTTTGGATAGTGGAGGGGGCATTTAGTGTTACCCTTGTCCATCTGTCTCATCCCGTCCGTCCGTCACCAACCTTGTAACTCGTAAACCTTTTAAACTGTACTAGCTACAAACCTTAAACTTGGTATGTAGCTTCCTTATGATGATCTATGCTCAGTTTATTTCGTTTTTGATTCGACCACCGGGTCATGGATTATCAACTCCTTTACGACTTATAATTTGGCAATTTTGCCTTGTAACTCTCAAAACTTTTAAACTGTAATAGCGACAGACCTGAAACTTGGTCTGTATGGTCATTGATTATCTCCCCCTTTTCGACTTAGAATTTCCCAATTTTGCCTTGGAACTAGTAAAACGTTTAAGCTGTACTAGCTACAGACTTGAAACTTGGTATGTAGCTTCCGTATGATGAGTAGATTCGCAAAGTTTAATTATACCCCCTGCAACTAGTTGTGTGTGTGTGTGTGTGGGGGTATACTGGAGTCAGTTTGTCCGTGGGGGTGTGGGGGTATACTAGAGTCCGTCCGCCCGTCCGTCCAGTCTGTCCGTCCGTCCGTCTCCGTCCGTCCATCCGTCCGTCCGTCCGTACGGTAAAACATAATACGTACCGTTTTTTAAAAACGGTCGTATAAAAACAAAGAAATTCCTACTTTATCCCTTCTTTTTGTTGGAAAAATCCCTAGTTTTCCCTACTTTTTTAGACATGACCAATGACGACCTTGACCTTTGTGTCCTTCAAAATTATGCTGAAACACTTAACCATTTATGCAAGACTTTCTCAAATGACTTGTGCTTTTTTTTAGTTTCTCACATCACCTATAATTTCTGTTTGCCTTCAGATATATATTATCTTCATATTGCACACGTGCATTACTTAGTAACGATACATCCTTCCACATTAATGCAATTACCCTCGCTACTGATCGTACATCACCTATAATTATCCCTTTCCGATAGGCAAGAGGGGATATAGCGTTATTCCATGTACGTGCGTGTGTGCATACGTACGTACCGTTAGTAACACCTTTCATTTTTTCAATAACTCATGAACCGCTTCACCGATTTGATAATATTTGGCCACGTGATTGCATCACACATGTGCAGGTGAATGAACTGTTAAAATATTAAAGCAATCCTTCAAGTAATATTGAAGATATTACATGTTGGAGAAACTTACAAACTTTTTGACATAACAAAATGATTTCGAAGGTGACAAAGGTCAAGGTTGTGTTAATTGTGGCGCGTGTGTGTGTGTGACACATGTTCAAGTTTTCAAGTATTGAAGCAATCCTTCGCGTAATGAAGATAATACTAGTTCTGAGTACATACATGTAACTCTAATTACATTTCGTTACACTGCATTACATTAGAGTTATGACGGAGTAGTCTTCCCAAATGTGCGTTTGAAGTGTTCTTTGTTTACTTTCTACTTCGTCGAGAGTGACCTAAGAATTTTGCTAATACGTACTTTATTAGGTTAGTTTATGGTAATAGTTTTCTGTCATATTGTAGAGTTGTCTCTCACTAACAATACAGTAACATCCTGCAGTTTTTTAGCTCACCTGAGCGAAGCTCATGTGAGCTATTGTTACCGCAATGTGTCCGTCGTCCGTCGTCCGTGAACATTTTCAAACGTCTTCTCCTCGGTAAACCTTGGGCATATAGTCACCAAACTTCATGGTCATGGTCCTTATGTAGGAGGATTACAAAATTGTTAAACTGACGGCAATACGTAATCCAAGATGGCCGCCGTCTAAAGATAGCACAAATTCTTCAAAAATCTTCTTCTCAAGAACCGGCTACCGAATTTCGACAAAACTTGGTTTGAATGATCGATGTTCAATGCTCTTTCAAAGTTGTTAAAATGGTACCCCGGGGTTAAACATGGGTGTGGCCCGTGGGGTCAAATTGGGGTCAAATTTTATTTTTGATCAAATATGGTCATGTCATATATCAAATCGAAGGTATCAATGAGGCGATGACTCTGGTGATTTTTTTTGTCGAAATCGGATGGCAATGTCATCCAAGATGGCCGCCGAAAGGTCAAAAGGTCGTTCTTTTATTAGAGATTTCAAAATTCTTCTTCACACGAACCACTTGGCCCATGGTGGCCAAACTTCACAGTTATGGTCCATGGGTGAAGCCTTTTCAAATTTGTTAAAATGGAGGTCATCGCTAATCCAAGATGGCCGCCGTCCTAAAATAGCATAAATTCTTAAAAAATCTACTTCTCATGAACAGCTAGCTGGATTTCGACAAAACTTGGTAAGAATGATCGATGTACAATGCTCTTTCAAAGTTGTTCAAATAGTGACCACGGGGTCAAAAATGGGCGTGGTCCGTGGGGTCAAATTGGGGTTAAATTTTATTTTTGACCGAATATGGTCATGTCATATATCAAATCGAAGGTATCAATAAGGCGATCAGTCTGGTGAATTTATTGTCGAAATCGGATGTTTATGTCCTCCAATATGGCCGCCGAAAGGTCAAAATATCGTTCTTTTATTAGAGATTTCAAAATTCTTCTGCACACGAACCGCTTGGCCCATGGTAGCCAAACTTAAAAGTTATGGTCCATGGGTGAAGGTCCATAGGAATGATTGATGTACAATGCTCTTTCAAATTTGTTAAAATGGTGGGCCTGGGGTCAAAAATGGGCGTGACCCGTGGGGTCAAATTTGAGTCAAATTTTATTTTTGACCGAATATGGTCATGTCATATATCAAATTGAAGGTATCAGCGAGGCGATTGCTCTGGTGAATTATTTGCCGAAATCGGATAATTACGTCATCCATGATGGTCGCCAAATGGTCCATTTATTCGAGATTTTGAACGTCTTATTCTCAGGAACCACATGTCCGATGCTGGCCAAACTTCATAGTAAGTTAAGATCCTTGGGTGAAGCATTTTCAGATTTGGTAAAATGAGAGTCATCGCTTAATCCAAGATGACCACCATCTAAAAATAGCTCAAATGTTTTAAAACACATATGAACTCAATGTCACATTCTCCTCTGGTGTTCATGGAGTCAGGTGAGCGAATTAGGGCCATCATGACCCTCTTGTTTCTATATTTTAGTACGCGAAGTGTACAATGGTGTCGGCAAATTCTGCGCAACTATGGATTTCCAAACAAATGTATATGTCGTTACCATCTCCATATTCAGTAAAATTTTCCTCAATATTCAACGCAGTTCAAGACGTCTGTGCAGGTAAAATGTCATAACTTTCTGACGTCAGTGACGTAAATTGTATGATGTATGACCTCACATGCGTGTTTGCAACGTCACATTTGTTTCTGCTAATGCTGCGCATCTGGTAGTGTAAACAAAATGGCGAGCAGCATACTGGATCAGCATAGCAAACCGCAAAATCGGTATTACACTTGAAGCAGAACTATCCAGTGACATCATGACAGGTTAGTTTCTTAGTTTAACAGTTAATTTAGTAAATAAGACAGCGATTCCATCAACAGAGTCTGAGGATTTTACACATGTTGACTATATTCGGAATAACTTTTTACCAAGCTATCGGAATGTGATAAAATCGTGTCACAGTGTAGCAATTAGTCGACTTGTTTATTCCAAAATCCACATATTTTATTATGACGTACATAAGGCACAATTTGTCGTGAATTGCGCATTAGCCGAACGGACATAATCCACTTTGGGACATGCATTATTTTAATAAAGTAAACAAAATAGGCGATGAAATTATAACATTCCTAGATAATACTAATTACGTTATACTAAATAATGGCTCAGAAGCATACGACTCGTCCCATCTACCAAGGGCTAAAAGTATAGGATCTGCACCAGACATCACAGTATAGCTACACCAGCTCTAGCTTCCTTGGCCTCGCGGACCCTCCACAACTCAACACTAGGCAGCGATCATTATCCGATTATTACTAAAGTGTGTACCCATTACCACAAGAGAACTCCCGCAACAATTCTCAAATGGAAGTTAGGTCATGCAAACTGGGAAGTTTTCCATCAACTATATGCACACTAAGGTTACATATCGATACGCATTTAGATACAAAATAATATAACGATGAATGTGTGAGAATACCACAAACAAGTGGTGAAGCACATAATCGCCCAACCAATCCCTGGTGGACACACGCTTGCACAGAAGCCATTCAAACAGGGAATATTGTCTGCGAAGATGGAAACAAGCCTATAAATATCAAAGAAGGCGAGAGGAATACTTGGAAGCCAAGAGCCTGTCGTCTGAAACCATTAAAACAGCAAAAGAGAACGGTTGTGCGAATTTTATATCAGCAATTACGAAATATAACACAAGTAAAGAAGTCTGGAATTTATTTAATCGAGTAAGAGGCAAACCAAAACAACAAATTCCACCATTATCACATGGTAATAAATTAATATGCGATGAAAAACAAAAAGCAGAGGTGCTCACAGATCATTACAATAATATATCGAGTAACAGTAATTTAACATCAGAATTCAGAATAGAAAAAGATAAGAGACCTGCGAATACAAGCTAAGATAGACAAACATACTCTGACACCCGACTTGAATACTGACTGCCTCAATAGGTTATTTATAATGTCGGAGCTTAAAGCTGCCATTAAAACCAAAAAAAAAGTACTGCACCAGGAGCAGATAAAATACATTATACTATACTTCAACAATTACCACATGAATCAATGGAACAACTGCTCCTTCTAATAAATAAATCCTGAGCCGAAGGCTCCCTGCCGGACCCTTGGAAAGAGGCCACCATTATCCCAATAATCAAACCAAACAAGGATGCAACTCTACCAGCCTCCTACAGACCCATTTCACTAACATCAGTAATATGTAAATTAATGGAAACTATGTTGGCCATCAGACTAAAACATCATTTTTGAATCTAATCAGAAAATTGGCCCATCCCAGCCAGGATTTAGAAATCATAGATCCACGATGGATTAACTAGCTCGATTAGAAACAATTATTAAAACAGCTAAAATGGAAAAGAAACTAGTCGTAGCTGTATTCCTAGACTTTGAAAAAGCCTTTGATCTAATGTGGACAAAGGGAGCAACAGAACAACTAATCGGGAAGGGCATAAACAACAGAATGTTGCTATGGTTAGACAACTTTCTGACGGGCAGAAATATTAGAGTAAGAATAGGCACAGAGCATTCATAATTTCAAAGTATTGATAATGGCAGCCCCCATGGTAGTGTCGTAAGCCCAACACTATTTAATGTCATGATAGATACATTATATACATACTTAAACAGTATGAGTACAAACACTAAACCAGGCCTATCACAATTTGCCGACGACGGCGCGATCTGGAAAGAGCATACATATCTCCGAGTAGCCCTGGGGGTAAGACAGACATCACTAGATAAAATAACAATTTGGAAAAACAAATGGGGCTTTAAAATCTCCCCGCTTAAAACTGAAGCCGTCATATTTCATGGAGGTGGATTAATCTGCTATAACAGTGAGGAGCAGCGGTATGCATACATAAGAGAACAAACTTATAAAATTAAAGATTTAATGGTAAACAATCTAGCAATACCATACACAAAATGTGTACAATTCCTGGGTATGTATTTGGACGATCGACTTACCTGGGGAACACAAATAAATAGCATAGTCCAACGCTGTAGAAAAGATCTCAACTTAATGAAACTAGTATCAGGTACGTCATATGGAGCGGATAAACTATCCCTTCTATTGTTGTACAAAGCTCTTATATTGTCAATAATTGACTATGGCAGCATGCTGTATAAAGACGCTGCGGCGGAACATTTAGATAAACTAGAACTAATTCAACAAGCGACCCTCAAAGTGGCAACAGGTGCATATAAATCAACTAGAGCCGCTGCTGTCGAGGTAGAAACCGTAGTAGAACCATTAGATATGAGGCGTGAAGGGAATATATTGGGCGCGCACACAGCCACATGGTGTAAACCTGTCAGTTAACGAACAAATACGACATAGGCGGGTATACAAATATAACAGACTAAGACTTAGAAAGAAGCGACCTTAAAAGAAAATAATCAAAAGTATAAAACAAAAGATAGCGATAAAGAAGCAAACAAAATTAAAAAAGCAAAATCCACACGTAGGAAATTACAAACATGTTACGCTGTGAATGCCCAAATACTAACTCAAGAATGTGGACTGAACAATTGTGAAATGTAGCCGTATCAGACCCATATACTTTACTATCCTTTCGAAATAACTGCTCAATCAGATATAACAGAAATAATAAAAGATAAGACAATGGATCCAATTCTTAACATAAAACTAGCAACAGACCACATAAACAGAAAATGGAAAGATAGCCTACACATTTACACGGACGGTAGCAAAAATATCGAACAAGGTATTGTTGTATTATCACTATTGTGGATGAATACAATTAATTGAACGACTAGTTGTGTTCTATCTTTTAATTGGTACTATGTTCTCTGAGTTCTATTACTAGACTGACTCTGTACATGTGTAACATGGGGAGGACGGGACTTAATAAGCATGATAAGGGGCTGCTGTGATTGGCAGATGCCATGCTACAAGGAGCATGGTCAGGGGTCAGGGTGAGTGTTCATAAACAAATAATTACTAAAATCCTTTATGTGTTGCTTTCTGATAAGATGACAGTTTAATAACATGTCAAATTGTTTATTACTAGCTGACCACCTAATGAATCAATGTCTACTGTCCTTAATGCCACATGTGGTCAGTACATTTCCTGCAACACAATAGTTCCATGTAGTCTTGTTTGGAGAACTGACCCATTAGTCTTTAGCACAGATTAATTAATACAGCTATAAAACGAGGGTTATTTGTTTGGCTTAACCAGCCTTCCAGACCTACGTTTTATGTACATATCAGAGTTGTGTTTCTGATTATCAACGGTGGGTTTTGCAGAGATACGAGGTGGAGCCTGCTCTGAGATTTGGGCTTCTTCGTGCGGTTCTACATTTTCAGGGGCACTCTGTATTTCACAATCTGGTGCATCAATGTCTGCTGTGTGCTGTTTTGATTTGAGTAAGTGTTGCCTATTGCGGGTGTACACTGAACCAGCTGGGGTACGAACAGTGTATGACCTGCTATTGTGCTTCGCGGTCACTACAGCTGGTTTCCATGTTTTGTCATGTTGTTGTATGTGTGCTGAATCACCAACATTCAGGGGAATTTGTGTCTTAGCAGTCTGGTCATAGTGAGATTTCACCTTCTGTTTCTTAGAGCGGATTTTCTCCTGAACTACGCTAGGGGATTTTGCCTAAGGAACTAGGCTGGTTTGGGATACTGGTAGGACTGATCTTACCTGTCGGCTCATGAGAAGCTGGGATGGAGAATAACCGATGTCAAGAGGGATAACTCTGTACTCGAGAATGCTGATTAGTGGGTCCTTGCCATCGGTCTTAGCCTTTGTCAAGATGCGTTTGCATATTTGGACATATTTCTCTGCTAGACCATTGGACTTATGATGATATGGGCTGGTGGTCACGTGATGGAAATCCCAAAGTTGGCAAATTCCTGAGATGTGTAACAAGGGCCGTTATCTGACAGGACCTTCTCACAAATTCCAAAACGGCCAAATATACCCTTCATTCGGTTGATCACAGCACTGCTTTTTAGACTCGGAAGTTCCTTGACCTCAAAGAAACGACTGTAGTATCTACAACAACAAGATGTTCTTGTTTGTCCCAAGTAAATAGATCTGTGGCCACAGTTTGTCAGGGGTAATTGGGCGTGTCATGGGAAATAAGGGGTTCCTTTGGGTTACAGTTCCTGTGCTCTAAGCAAATTGTACAATTGGACACCATCTTGGTAATGTCAACAGAAATTCGCGGCCAATACATAACGTCACGGGCTCGTTTTAAACATTTTTCTGTGCCCATGTGACCAGTATGGACAACTTCGAGCATCTTCGACCTTATGTTTTGGGCATGACAATTTTCTGACCTTTAATGATCAGACCATCTACGAATGATAACTCATCCCTATATGTCCAGTAATCAAGAATGTGAGGTGAACACTTGTCCCTGGTTTCTGGCCAACCATTAATAATGACTTGTTTGAGAATACATAGATTTTCATCTAACTCAGTGTGTGACCCGTATCTCTTCAAGTTTTCTGTCACTAACAGGTAGGCTGGACATGACCATGTTGACCTGAAATGTCCCATACCTTCAGAAAGTTCAGGGAAAGTATCACTGAGTGACTTACGAGACAGAGTGTCGGCAACAGGTATTTGTTTGCCAGGTACATGTGTGACGTCAATGTCATATCGTTGCAATTGAAGCATCATTCGTTGCAAACGGGCTGGGGCGACATGAATGGATTTCTTTAGGATCGAGACCAATGGCAGGTGATCGGTTTGGACATGAACTCTACGGCCGTACACATAGTAATGGAAGCGTTTGCAGCCAAATACAATTCCAAACATTTCCTTTTCAATCTGGGCATAATTCGTTTCAGTAGGGGTCATCGATTTGGATGCATAGGCAATGGGCTTTCCATTTTGCATGATTATTGCACCCAATCCAAACTTACTTGCATCCACTTGCAGGGTCAGTGGCTCATGTGGGTATAGGATAGCACGGGACCTGGGTGGTGTGTAAGTATCTCCTTGACCTTGAGAAATGCGTCACTTTGTGGTTTATCCCATGAAAAGTCAACATCTTTTGCCAATACCTTGCGCAATGGACTGGTAATCTCAGACAATTTTGGGGCAAATCTGGACATATATGTGACCATACCAAGAATGGTCTCCAATTCGGCCTTGCTGGTAGGGGGCAACATGTCCTTAACAGCTGAAACCTTCGCAGGATCAGGTTTTAACCCTTCTGCCGACAACACATGACCGAAATATGTCACCTCAGAGACACCAACTACGAGTTTATCCTCATTCAAGCGAACACCATTTTCCAATGAGCGTTGCAAAACAGCCTGGAGATTGTTGTCATGCTCTTCCCGAGTCTTACCGAAAATCAAGATGTCATCAACAATTGACACAACACCTGTGAGACCTTCAAAGCATTCATCAATTTTCCGTTGAAACTCATCACCCGATGAACGCAGACCGAACGGAAGCCTCAGATACCTGTACCGACCGAACATGGTATTGAATGTTGTGAGGAACGATGATTGTTCAGACAGCTTAATAGACCAGTAGCCAGACCGTGTATCAAGTTTTGTGAAGTATTTAGCACCTGCGAGCTGCGGAAGTATGTCATCGAGAGTCCTCATTGGGTAGTGTGGACGTTGAATGCGTTTGTTCAAATATTTCGGGTCGAGACAAATTCTGAGCTTTCCTTCTTTTTTCTGCACAATGACCATATAATTTACCCACTCAGTCGGTTCATTTACCTTAGCAATGACACCTAACTTTTCCATGCGACTCAGTTCTGACTTACATCTATCGTGTAGCGCAACAGGAACTTTTCTTGGTGGGTGGATAACAGGTGTTGAATTGGGTTCTAAGTGAATCGTGCACTCCCCTGGGAAGAGATCAATACATTGAAATACTTCAGAGTGGTCATGTAGAACAGATTGTTTCGTGAAGAAAGTGGGTGAATTGCCAGTTTCTACTGAGTATGTGAGTTTGAGTAGTTTGAACTGCATGCTTGACTGTAAGCCAAATAGTGGAGGTGACTTTGTATCAACTACATGAAACTCGACATTGTGCGTTTGACCCGACCGTGGATGTAAGCAGGGAAGTTTGATGCACCCTAACAAATCAAGTGAGTTACCATTGTATGCGGATAGCTGTGTGTTGGATTTTTGAAGTGGCGCTTTGATGTTCAGTTTCTGAAATACAGAGTAGGGAAGGATGTTGACTTGAGCGCCTTTGTCAACTTTGAATTTAATCAACCGATTTGTAGGGCCTACCTGTATCTCTGCATATACCTGTCCATTGATAATCCGGGACTCGACACTATCCACATATACATCCGAATACACATCCAATTCACTATGATCATACACATCCTGATCACAATTATACATGGCTTGAACATCATTGACATTTTTAGATTTGGAAAGGCACATTTTAGCGAAGTGGTTCCACTTTTGACAATAATGGCACTGTTGTCCTCTGGCTGGGCACTGATCTTTGGCGTGTGTTTGGCCACAGTTTCTGCATCGCGGGCCCCCATTGGGTTTCCACGTCGGTGGCTTGTTACGCGCCTGTCTGTCACCGGTCGGAGCTGGAGAAGCTGGATACCTGCGTGGCTGTCGTGGTGGAATCCTTGTCCAGACCGCATTGACGTCGGTGTTGGCACCTGATGGTGATGGTTGATTCATAGTGCGCAATTGTTCCTGGGCATACTCAATTGATTGGCATATCTGAGTAGCCTTGTCTATCGTGAGTTTGTCGCCTTCTGTTATTAGCCGCTCTCTCACTTTCTGCGATTTGATACCGAACACAATTCTGTCGCGTATCATTTCGTCTGGATCAGTATAGTTGCAGTCCTGTGCTAATAGCTTCAACTTTGTGAGAAATTGTTCCACTGTGTTTTCTCCTTGAATTTCATTGTTAAACTTGTAACGTGAAAACACTGGATTGCACTTAGGTTGTATGTGCAATTTGATGGCGCCGCAAACGACATTCAAGTTTGTCTTCTGCTCTTCACTTAAAGACAATATGTCGAAGATGTCTCTGCCTTTATCGCCGATCCAGAGCAGCAAGTATGTTATTTTCACCTCGTCTCCCTTGTCTTTCAATGGACCTCTGAATATCAGGTCAGTGTGTTGCTGGAATTTTCTCCACGCTTCAGGTAGATTGGTACAATTCCAGTCCATACATGGAGTTGGTACACCGTTTAAATCCATTCTGTAGTGAATGATTGAAATTCTGCTCGCATGGAATTTAACTGTCTAAATGTCCATTCAGGAATGTTCAAATTCACACTGGTAATCCGTCTACTCTGACACCATGTTGTATTATCACTATTGTGGATGAATACAATTAATTGAACGACTAGTTGTGTTCTATCTTTTAATTGGTACTATGTTCTCTGAGTGCTATTACTAGACTGACTCTGTACATGTGTAACATGGGGAGGGCGGGACTTAATAAGCATGATAAGGGGCTGCTGTGATTGGCAGGTGCCATGCTACAAGGAGCATGGTCAGGGGTCAGGGTGAGTGGTCACTGCAACCTGAGTGGTTGCATAACAACATTGATGGACATAATGTAACAGGTATCACATCCGCAGCTTTCGTGATACCACATTTAAATTGCGTAGAACAATACAAGCTGACTTCCACACTAGCAGTATTCACATCAGAATTAATAGCAATCGAGAAGGCCCTCAGTTATAAACTAACATTAGATACTTATAAGGATACAGTCATCTTAACTGATTCACTAAGCAATTAACTCTGGTACTTCTAAAATAAGACCTGACAAAATACATCACATGAAAACATTAATAAGCAATACAATATCTAAAGGCAAGCTGATAAACATAGATTGGGTCCCTTCCCATATTGGAATACCCCGTAACGAAGACGCTGATAGAGCTGTAGGCACAGCGCATTTAATAGGAACCAATGAAGCAACATTACCCACATCATGAGATATATTCTCTCATCAAACAAAAATGTAGGTCAAAATGGCAAACAAGGTGGAATAATGAACACTTAGGCAAACATGGTGGACATATTTTACAAGCAATGTGCCCCACCATCCCTACAAAATGTAAATTGTATAGTAAATATAGGAGAGCAGACATACTTATATCCCGACTAAGGCTAGGCAGAAATGGCATACAATCTAATCTATACCACCATGATAATAGTAGTGAAGATAAAATTACTTGTTCAACCTGTGACGAGGACGAAATTGAAGATCCTTGGCATTATTTCTTCAATTGCCCCGCCCATAAAACAGCGCGAGAAGATCTAAAAGCATATTGCCTTAAACACATTACACCTTCACATTACCATATAGTATTCCCCCTTAAGGAATTTGAAGCCGAAATGCACCTAGCTTTATTAGAGTACACAAAGGAACCAGGATACTCCGGTAAAATGTAAATACCGCTGCTCCAAAGACATCAAGATAGTTTTTAATTCAAATTGATAACCTAAATACCAAGATATATATGTAGTAACTGAGGATGGGAGGGGGTATACAGTGAACGAAGTGGTCCAACGAAGTGACAGAGGTTACATTGGACCATGTAGCTTCGTCCAGACATAATTAAGTAATATCACGATAGGCTGTATATATGTTGTATCGTAAATATAGGTATGCGTGTGAGCCATCGACTTACGACCTTGCAGCATTTGCAATTGAGTAATATATAATTCCTCTTGCACACATACATAGTATGCTTAGATTATAATCGTTGTGCTGTCACGGTGATTGCATGATGAACAGCGTATGCCCTGGTCAGACTGTGACTGTGCAGGCTGGTCTGTGGATACACTGGTCGCCAGGTTGTAAGTGCATGCTCTGGGATCACCCAATGAGGTAGATGTACTTAGTTGACATGATGAGGTAGATGTACTTAGTTGACATGATGGGGGAGCAGTACCCCACACTGACTGACCAAATCACCCATTACTAACAATATAATAAGATAAATATCATATAATATCAACCTTAATACAATCATTATAAAGTATATGCAGGATGTGGCGAAAGACTGGCAATAAATAACTTCAACGGGGAATGTCCGAATTACCCGAGTTCCAATATATTTGGCGGGTTCTCCCGAGGCAGGCCCGGAGTGCACCCTAACAAACATATTTCCAACCCGTAGTCAGATCTAAGCATATACAATATTGTATCTACACAATTAAGCGTATACTCAGCTAACAACTATTAACGTCCGACCTCCAATGATGAGCACTCATGAAGTTAACAGCATTGCGCATTACAGTCTGCTCGTGACCAGGTCTAAAGTAGAGCAGTTACGAAATATATAGCGTTATGAAATGTCAGGGCGGGTGGGCTTGACTGGTACTAACCCAAGGGATCTTTCAGGTAGGGAATGCCCAATCAGGGACCTCCGCTTGGAAACGAACGATACGGTCTGCTCACCACCGGACACATAGCTATCTATTCAATTATAAAGTAGCGACTGCTTACATGCGGGGCCGGTATTATAGCGGGTGGGGATAACCATACGTGCAAGTCTGCACAAATCATTTACCATATTTGTATTCGCATCTTCCTAAATCTAGTATTAATAATATAACACAATACCATTGGCCAACCATTTAAATTGTGACAGGGCAACACGACTCGTAGGCGTAAACTACATGACCAGTGACAACTGACAATTGACCCCCGAAACTGACTGGGGGACCCATTTTTGTCACTAATCATGCATGTCCACTTCCCGTCACTTTACAGAACAATGGAACGCCGTGATGCCGAGGGGGCCTTGGGTGGTACATATATGTATATATATATATATGTGCGTGTGCGTGTGCGTGTGCGTGTGCGTGTGCGTGTGCGTGTGCGTGTGCGTGTGCGTGTGTGTGCGCGCGCGCGCCGAATGATCGAATGGGGTTGTGTGGTTGGCGAGTGTGTGGATGAGGTGATGTGGTCCACTAATTCAATGGAATTCGGCTAAATGATGGAGTGGATCAGCAGTGGGGTGAGGTATTCAGCTGGTTGAGTGGAGTTGTGCCGGGCTCCACGGATGCTTCTTGTCTAGCTAACTGGCAGCCAATCGCCTCCTTTTGAGGGTTTTTTTGTGGAGCTTTACTACAGGGACTCCGGAGCTACCGGGGGATCTGGAGGTTTCCTCCACCAGGAGTAATTGCTTTTTATGTCGAAATGGACCATCTGCATTACTCCAATATAGACAAACATCAAACGATTGCATGTTTATTAGTCTATTTTCGGCCAAATTCTGACGGTGTGGTAGGTGACTCAAAACTAAACTAAAACTAGAAATGGACGCTTGTCGACAAGCGCATGTGTATCCCCCTCCCCAGATACACAAGTAGTTTGAAAAAAGGGTGTTCGAGTTATGCTCCGGAGACAAAATCAGTGACGGAAAAACAAAGGGAGATAACTAAAGAATTAGTGATGCAAGAGTTGTCATTCTTGCGGGACACACCTTTAGGGTCGTGGTCTATGCATGTGTGAAGTTTCATGAAAATATTCCAAAGGGTGTTCGAGTTATGCTCCAGACACGAAATCAGTGCACGAAACAACAAAGGGAGATAACTAAGAAATAACGACGCAAGAGTTGTCATTCTTACGTGCGACACACCTTTGGGTCGTCTTCTATGCATGTGTGAAGTTTCATAAACTAGAAAATGTGTTCATAGAACACGGATGTCCCACATATCGCTTTGATAATAAATGAGGCCAAATTGCAAGTCAAAATTTTCTTTTACCTGAGCGTTAAAGTTTTTGAAGCACCAAGTATGTGACCTTGACCCTGGGCTTGGCGGGGGCAGGACAAACGTGGATTTGGCACAGGGCGGTAGAGGACCATTAGAGCAATGCATATATGAAATATGAAGCTGATCCGTGAAAGAAAGAAAACAGAAATTATAAGATATTTACCTGAGCGTTAACGTTTTTGAAGCACTAAGTATATGATGTTAACCCTGGGCTTGGCGGGGGCGGGACGAACGTGGATTTGGCACAGGGCGGTAGAGGACCATTAGAGCAACGCATATATGAAAAATATGAAGTTGATCCGTGAATGGAAAGAAAAATTATAAGATATTTACCCGAGCATTAAAGTTTTTGAAGCACCAAGTATGTGACCTTGACCCTGGGATTGGCGGGGGCAGGACGAACGTGGATTTGGCACAGGGCGGTAGAGGACCATTAGAGCAATGCGTATATGAAATATGAAGATGATCCATGAAAGAAAACAGAAATTATAAGATATTTACCCGAGCGTTAAAGATTTTTGAAGCACTAAGTATGTGACCTTGACCCTGGGCTTGGCGGGGGCAGGACGAACGTGGATTTGGCACAGGGCGGTAGACGACCATTAGAGCAACGCGTATATGAAATATGAAGTTGATCCGTGAATGGAAATAAAAATTATAAGATATTTACCTGAGCGTTAAAGTTTTTGAAGCACTAAGTATATGACCTTGACCCTGGGCTTGGCGGGGCAGACGAACGTGGATTTGGCACAGGGCGGTAGACGATCCATTTAGAGCAACGCGTATATGAATCCATGAAGTTGATCGTAATTTGAAATAAAAATTATAAGATATTTACCTGAGCTGAGAAACGTTAAAGTTTGAAGCACCAAGTAATGTGACCATTGACCCTGGGATTGGTGGGGCAGGATGAACGTGGATTTGGCACAGGGCGGTAGAGGACCATTAGAGCAATGCGTATATGAAATATGAAGATGATCCATGATCCATGAAAGAAAACAGAAAGTATAAGTATTTACCCAAGCGTTAATGTTTTTGAAGCACTAAGTATGTGACCTTGACCCTGGGCTTGACGGGGGCAGAACGAACGTGGATTTGGCACAGGGCGGTAGAGGACCATTAGAGAGCAATGCGTATATGCGTGTTCGAGTTATGCTCTGGATACAAAATCAGAGCACGAAACAACAAAGGGAGATAAGTAAACAAGAATTCCGCGGAATCAGATGCCTCGCCTTGTCCGCCTTGACCTCGAGCCTGGGCCCGAAAGCAATTTTCACTGGCCCGAACATATTATACAATTATTGACTAGTGAACCATAGAATATCAGATTATATTCTATGGCTCACTAGTCAATAATTGTTTTATTATATGATAATAGTCTGTATATAGCACTTACGACCTTATGCTACTAGACAAAAATTGAAAAAGAATTTGAAAAAAAAAATGAAAAAAAAAATGGAAAAAATGTTTAAAAATTAAAAATAATAATGCTTGCTACTGGAGCCCAGAATTTTTTTTAATAGTCATATATTTATCTACATATATCTGCACAGGTCCACATAATGCCACAATATTTTCAACACAGTTTACGGAAATGTAATATAATCATTTACCTGTATAAATTACCTGTAAGTGGTCAGTGGTCAGTTGCACATGCTAGCACATGCACAGGTGAATAGTCTGTATATAGCACTTACGACCTTATGCTACTGGACAAAAATTGAAAAATAATTTGAAAAAAAAAAATGAAAAAAAAAATGAAAAAAAAAAATGAAAAAAAAAAAAAATGGAAAAAAAAAGTTTAAAAATAATAATGCTTGCTACTGGAGCCCAGATTTTTTTTCCAGTCAAATTGAAAAATAATTTGAAAAAAAAAATAAAAAAAAATGAATGAAAAAAAAAATAAGAAAAAAAAAAAAAAAAAAAATGACAAAAAAAAGTTTAAAAATAATAATGCTTGCTATTGGAGACCAGATTTTTTTTTAATAGTCCTATATTTATCTACATATATCTGCAGAGGTCCACATAATGCCACAATATTTTCAACACAGTACCCAATGTAGTGATTTACCTGTATAAATTACTTGGTCAGCAGTGGTCAAGCACTGGACATCTGCACATGCTAGCCCATGCTTAGCACATGGTTCTCCCAGTTTCTATTGTTCTCTCTACAGGTAAGGTGTACAGAGCACACGAGAAAAGGTATACAGAGCAGACGAGAAAACAGATCTTCATGCATTATTGTCCAGTTTGTAGAGTGCGCAAACAAAAAAAAAAGGGAGATAACTGAAAAATTAGCTACGCAAGAGTTGTCATTCTTATGCGCGACACACCTCCGGGTCGTGGTCTATGCATGTGTGAAGTTTCATGAAAATATTCCAAAGGGTGGTCGAGTTATGCTCCGGACAGGAAATCAGTGAGCGAAAACAAAAAAGGGAGATAACTCAAAAATTAGCTATGCAAGAGTTGTCATTCTTGTGCACGACACACCTTCGGTTCGTGGTCTAATTGAATGTGTTAAGTTTCATAAAAATATTCCAAAGGGTGGTCGAGTTATGGTCAATCAGTGCGAGCAACAAAAAAGGGAGATAACTAAAAAATTAGCTATGCAAGAGTTGTCATTCTTGTGCGCGACACACCTTCGGGTCATGGTCTATGCATGTGTGAAGTTTCATGAAAATATTCCAAAGGGTGGTGGAGTTATGCTCCGGACACGAAATCAGTGCGAGAAACAAAAAAGGGAGCTAACTCAAAAATTAGCTATGCAAGAGTTGTCATTCTTGTGCGCGACACACCTTCGGGTCGTGGTCTATGCATGTGTGAAGTTTCATGAAAATATTCCAAAGGGTGTTCGAGTTATGCTCCGGACAAGAAGTGTCTGCGGCGGACGCGGACGCGGACGCGGACGCGGACGCGGACGCGGCGCGCTGTCAAATCCATAGTATCCCCCGACGGAGTCCGGGGGATACAATTAAATAAATACTAGTAAATAACAAAAACAAATATATATATATATATAACCCATTTAGCAACACAAAATCAGCAATCACGGTTATCATGATAGGTTAATACAACATTCTGATGCAGCACACTAACATAGGGTGAGGGTGGCACGGCAAATACCATACCGTCAGAAATCACTTTCTTCTCTTCTCTTCTTGGTGGTGATTAGGTAGGATTCGGACTGAATGTAACTATACGTTATTACGTAGAGCACACTCGCTAGTCATTAGTGAATCAGATAGTACATTTGTACATTCGCCACTTAATTTCATTTGACCAGTCCGTAGAATGTCACTCAAAACGCACAATACATGTAAACAAGTCTGGGTTCCCCTCAATCATCTATAATCGATACCCAGCCATTATTACAAGTACACACCGATAAGCTGATGGGTGCTATAGGAGGCCTCAAATTATAGGTTACCATACCTGCATAGATTCTCCTATATTTGGCGCACATTTTTGGAGCCTGAATAAATAGAGGATATTCATACTGGCACGAGTGAAATATGGACATTTCACACCACGAGATGAACATAATTATATGTCATATTCGTTGCAAAAATGTGAATATTCTAATTATTATATACCGCTCCATGGAAATTAGCAGTTTTTAGACTGTATACTGTAATGAATGTGTATTTGCAGCCTATTTGTAGTCCGGCACTGCAGATGCGCGTTACGAATATTGATAGCGGAAGTAGTCGTATTTTCACCGGAAGTAGTTTATTTCATCGATGAGAACATATGACTTTTATTTACATTGTATAACTATGTATTTCATGGGTAGGTATATAATAAATGCAACATTTATCAAACTTCGGAAATATAAATCAGACAGACGACCATCGGCCTGCTTCTTTACTGGGCTATATATCCCGGCTATGGAAGGTGTTCGAGCCAATTCCCACCCTTAAATATAAGCCGAATGAATGAATGAACATCAAACAGGATAATGGGAAAGGGTCGCTCTAGGAAAGCGCGGTTTCCATGCAGAGGATGTAGGAGAGACTGCGAAACAGATTGTCTTCTTTGCGAGGTAAGCAGTAATAATTATGCAGTTACACACATATTATAAGTTATTGTGATTCTACACAGGCTATATGGTGTAATATTGCCCGTCTGGAGGTATGTTCACCCCGTCTGGAGGTATGTTCACCCGAGGCGATAGCCGAGGGTGAACATACCTTCAGACGGGCAATATTACACCATATAGCCTGTGTAGAATCACAATAACGTATTTGTCATACCGCAGATCCGTTATTTGGCCGTATAAACATATCTCTTCTTTTGATCTTTGCGTTTTTGCAGGAAGAAAAATAATCCGAGATTCGATTTTCTACCGTCAGTCTTAATATAAAGGCGTAAATGAACATTTAGTTTTTTTTATTAAACGAAAACAAACTAACTATGGAGTAAGAAATCCATCGAAAACGACTTTATGACAGTTTTTTTATATCGTGTAATTTAATTTATATTCCACTGCTCTATCGATCTGCTCTCCCTTTGGCGCCTCTAGAAGAATGCGACTGGTTCCCAAATGTTCGCTGTCATTGCTACACCGCGTTTCGTGCGTGGAACCCATAGTTTATGACCTAAATATAGCCGTGTCACGAAGCCAATTGTGTTGAGATTTGAAAACACTGAACGGGACAGTTTGTGGCATTTTTCGCTCATATTTTGATGAGCGAAGAATATTTATGTAAAAATAAACAATAAAGACTGGTTTTGAGTGTACAATTTGTTACTTTTATTGATCAATTCGGGGTTTTATTGTGCTTAGTGAGAAATACAATTCGCAGTCGGTAGACGCTTGCAAAATGTACGTGTATAAATGTATTAATTGGTGCACTTTCACATGCATCTGTAGCATGCGAAACAATCAACAGTGGTACACAGTGCCAGCTTCTAGCCCAGGTGAAGCTCCCACGTATCGGGTTCTCGGCGTCCGCATAACAAAGCATAATGTTTCACACGAAACATACATGCATACCTACATTTATATACCGCCCGTATACACGCACATTTAAATTAAGATTCTAAAAAAACATGAAATTCATATGTAATGCTATTTGGGAAAGGATAAGCACTAACTGCATTTTGTCAGTGTACATATATTGACGATATAGCATATATACAACCTATATGATATTACTTAATTATATCTGGGCGAAGCCTACACGGTCCAATGTAACATATGTCACTTAGTTGGACCACTTCGTTGACTGTATACCCTCTCTCATCCTCAGTTACTACCTATATATCTTGCTATTTAGGTTATCAATTCGAATTTATAACTATCTTGTTGTCTTTGGAGCAGCGGTATATAATTACATTTTACCCCAGTATCCTACTTTGTTTAGCTTACATAATAACTATGTATAATCTTTAAATTTATTATTTTTAATTCATATCTCTGAATGTATGAAAGTATACATGCTGAATGGGTGATCTCAGATATACAACACAAGGACCATGTGTCGTTTTGTTGTCCTTCTGCAATCGCCGAATTCATCGATTCGTGACTATTACCTATAGTGTGGATTGATATGTATACATCATTAATACAATAGTTGTTCCGGTACATGTTCATATATGTAAGCACATGCTTCTAGTATATCCATATATGGCTTTCACATGTTTTGACGACATCCTGTAACTATTGCTACTGGCTATTATCTTTGATCTTGATCGTATAGTGAATATTTACAATATTATTTAAAGATATGATCACACTAGCGGTTACCCTTTTTTACTCTTCTACGATCTCTCGTTGAAAGCGATGAACATCACGTACTATCATATTGCTTAGCGACATGATGTGCACTCACCTGCTTTCGAGTTTCAACCATCTGTGTGAGGACACGCCACATGTTACGTTACATCATTAGGTTGTACATCATTAGATGGGTTAATTAACTCGGTCTCGATCTCCATTTGTTTGGAGATCGAGTATAGTGGGTTGACATATCATCATGTTTTCATTCGACTTGATAATTTTTACAAAGAAAGAGATCTTAATTTATGTTTATAATGAAGTTTAATGAAGAACGTGAGCAGCACAACGCGTGGCATGTACGTGATATTCTCTATATGCACTAGTCTAAATTCTCGCGTATATCAAATGTTCATTTTGCAGTCCCTGTCTCGACGTATTAATGTTACCAGTATTGTCAATGCTCGAAATTTCTCCCAGGATATACTCCATTTTATTGAACATTTATACAATTACTAAAGTACCTCCAGTAATTGGTCAAGTAGAATCGATTCTGCAACCAACCTCGTGTCTTAAGCTACTGATAATGTATTATTGATGGTAAATACCAACGAATACTATTTAATGCATCTGTAATTGACAACCCCACTCATATACGTGTATGCCGTCCGTCATGTTGTTGAAAATACAATTTATTATATTTATACATGTATGCACTCATATACCACTGCGTGGTCTGAGATTGATGCCGTAATAAAGGATATGTTCTGTTCTGTTCTGTTCAGTAACATATGTATCTCGTCACGAGAAAAAAGAGGCTTATTGAGTTAGCGAACGTTGCATCTTCAGATCAGTCTGATCAAGGCCTACACTGTTTGCTATTACATTTCATTAATATTCTTGTAGCTTCCAGTGACCATTTCAGTTCCGCATCAGATTACATGTGTACACGAGTGCGCTATCTGACCAAATGCACAATTAGCACAATTTCTCGTGGCATAGCGCATAATGTGGGCCCTTATGTTGCATGTGCACGTCTGTATATTGTTGAGTCTGCTGAAACTCAGTTGAGTCTGCTGAGAAAAATGGCCTATGTTGTTAACATTTGTTAATTCACTATTACGCCGGTGTGAAGTTACGGACCCATTACGCCGGTGTGGAATTAGCCATTACGCCGTCGACTAAAGCAATACAAGTTGTCATATTTGGCGTATATGAACTACTTATGCATATGTTGTGTTATTAATATACTGAATATACATTAATTTGATTTTAAATATACCATTATCCACCATAATAATCACCATTACGCCCCATTTAATTACGCCGTTGTGAAATTACGGACCCATTACACGGGTGTGGAATTAGCCATTACGCTATCGCGTAAAGCATTACAAGTTGTCATATCTATCGTATATGAACTACTTATACATATATTGTGTTATTAATATACTGGATATACATTAATTTCCTTTTAAATATACCATTATCCACCACAATAATCACCATTACGCCCCAATTTCGCCATCATCCCCATTATCTAACCATTATCCCCATTAGTGAGACCCCAAACTTGGGACAATTTTCGATGACAGTGATGATAGTGAAGGTCCATTGTATGAAAATAATGAAGTACCTTTGGACAGTGTTGATAATGAGTTGGTTGTAAATAGTGCAACACATGTTATGTCATATGATCAGGGAGTTGTTGATAATATAGGTTTGGAAGCGAATGGTTATGATAATAAGATTACTATTCATAAAAATGTTTCTGATGAAAATTTCAGCAAACATTTTAATGAACCGTGTAAATGCAAGTATGTCCAATGTAAAGAGGATCGTACAAATAATGATATTGGTGAACGTATAGCTGCGGTTGTTGCTGCAAATTCTGAGACAGTTAAAGGTCACATTACAAACTATCACTTATGTTCTTTAAAATTCTCTAAAAACAACAAAGGTGACCCTAATAACCGATTTCCGGTTCGTTTGTATTTTTTTTGTGATATTGAAACTTCTCATATCGCACTGTATCTGACACATATACAGATCCAGACAATGAAGTGGCCATCGCTTATCTCTCCTGTTACTGCGACCTACTGGCGCGATGTGGCGCTGTAAAAATAACCGCTATGTTGTAGCAGTAGTACAGCTTACCTGATTGGTGGATAGATGTTTCCTATATAATATTGTTTGGATTTACGGACATCATTTATTTGTTGCATTATTTCTTCCTTGTTGTCGTTTAATATATATATACGGTACGTTAATCGTTATTTTTTACTTCGCCTAGTTATACTTGGATTATTTATAAGTTGGTTGCAATCGTCGGCAATGACTATCTGTGCGGAAGTCGGTTGTAATTCACGGTCAAACAGACAGCCGAGCCAGAATCAGAAATAAATGTGGAAGTAAATGTTAAATTTCGATTTTTTGTTTACAAAATGCTGATATGATCTCCGACATTTCGTAAATTGATTCTGCAATGCTTAGCAGATAGTCACTTCAGGCAAATAGGGAAATGGATTTTGGGACAGGTCTGAGGTCCGAGTTTCCAAATGCTGCAGGCTCTGACTGGCGTCGGCGATTTTGTCTTGTTTCCCCGTCAACCCACCACCGTCCCTGCGACTCTACACCCCCGGCAGTAAATCCACCACCCCTGTACTTTTCTTGGTCCCCGGCACACCACGAACATTAGGTTTTCTCATTACCTTTATTTAAACAAACGAATGCTCGTCTGCGCGTCAATGTAATACATAACCTATCTATTTGATTTAAACAAACGAATGCTCGTCTGTGCGTCAATGTAGTACATAACCTATCTATCTGATTTAAACAAACGAATGCTCGTCTGTGCGTCAATGTAGTACATAACCTATCTATTTGATTTAAACAAACGAATGCTCGTCTGTGCGTCAATGTAGTACATAACCTATCTATTTGATTTAAACAAACGAATGCTCGTCTGTGCGTCAACCTAGTACATAACCTATATGAGAAATAATTTTATATTGATATAACACTATTTTTAATTAACTCCGATTCATGTATTGAAATACTGTAAAGCAAATGCCGCCCTGTGTTCCCCTGTAATAACTTCTACGCCACAGCCGAACGCGCAGATTTGTTTTACTTATCTGCATAATGGATGTTTTAATGTATGTACATGTATAACACACCGACCGAGCGATTCATAAACACTATTTGTTAATAAAGATGCTGATGCAGATGGAACTATATCTCAACCAAACATATACAGACATGCAGATTTAGACTTAAAATGGAATTTCCACCCACCCACCGAAAATTGGAAAACGTGATTTTTATTTTATTTTATTTTTTTGGTGGGGTGAGGTGTGTGTGTTTGGGGAGGGGGGGGGGGGTATTTAGTTTGTACTGATGCCAGACACAGTCTGTTCTGTGTATATACATACGTGTATATATATATATACACGTAGGTTACCTGGTATACCTGGTATAGACACAGGTATTTGTCTATATGTGTATAGATAGTATTCATACTAATCACAAATACAAGAGTATATTATGTAGCCTGGGACGATGACGGATGATCCACACTGTTACTATAAACCTAAGTGTCGTTATTGGGGCTCCGGCCGGGAAAATGTACCTAGCGACACTGAATGGCGACAGCGTGGGCCCTGCGCAGACTGTGCCCTGAGCAAACTGTGCCAATGCGCAGGCTGGTCTGGGAGTACACTGGTCGCATGTGTCGTGTGGTTCCTTTTCGCAACCGAGGTCGCACTTGTTTTGTTATACGTATATAATTGTGTCTCGTATGCCACCTGTGAGTGGCCCGACACTATTTGTTTCTCAAAATAAAGTTCTGTTCTGTTCTGTTCCGATAAGTAATATCTGTCTGTTCAAATTACGCAAATATTGTGATTAAATCTGGTTTTAGCAGGTAGATATAGTACAATATGTAAATGTTTATAAATTTGTATTGAGGGTCATTAAAAAGTATTTGACCATACCATACTTGAATAAAATTAGTATCCACATTAAGCACGGTTTTTGTTGACATACATGTGGAAATGTGTCCAAATAACGATACAAATACAAAATAAGCTATTTTCTAAAAGTGTCATATTTTTTAACTGAATAAGTGGAATTACTCAATATTGCCAGGCTATACTGGTATTAACATTGTCTACAACCATGACAAGTTTGATAAATATCGATCAATAATGCGGTGCCTTAAAGGTTTATTTACAGTAAATCGAGTGTAGTCCTTAGTGTTCCAGTTGAAAGTAGTACACATTGAAGAGTAGTGCGAAACATGTTGCTTGCTTTGAGCTAACTGTTTGTGGTTACTGGTGAATTTCTGATTGGAATTAGTAGAAGTACATATACATTTACTCCTGCAACACAACTTTTGAGAGAATTTTCATTGTACTGCCTGTCACGTATTCGTACGTCACATGACCCTACCATTCGTTGATCCATTCTCGAGCGTCTGCTTTTTTAATCAAGCATGCCTTCCGAGTCATGGGAATTTCTTACATGATTGCCAACACCTTGTTTTCTCCTCATATGTTACTGTCCACAAGCTAATTCATTATGAAAATGCTAGTCTGACAGAAAGTATTCCATTATATACGTACGGTATTTGAAATAAATCTAGGTGACACAGGTTTCTGTTAAATTATATAGTAGCAATCAATGGTGGAATGTAACCTATAAAGAAGTTTGCACACCATATAAAGAAGTTTGTACATGATATAAAGAAATTTGTTCAATTCAAAATGGCGGACAAATTTCAAAATGGCCACCATCTTAAATTGCTTTTACCCAGACCTCTGTCTGTCATACTAATATGGTGTCTATATCTAAAAAATTAAGTTTGTCGGTTCTGGACCCATTTTTGAACTCTCAGACCGATTGAGATTTGAAAACTAGTCCTAAAAATCGGTCCGAGAAAAATTGCCAATCGGCTGCTATTTGACACCAAGTAATGTCCATTTGATGACACATATCCGGGTAATATCCGTGTTAAAACAGTGTCGGGTAACAAATAGACTCTATAACTATGTTTCCATAGTCAATCGATGCAATGGAAACAACACAAATATCATTGGCTCATTTGGTTTAGGCACCCTTTTTGAATTCCAAAATGGCCACCATCCTAACTTATATTGTCGATAGAACATGTGAAACCCATAGATGCATAATTCTGGTACGTAAATCCATGTGTTCAGGATCAATGAATACATACATAAGGAACAATATAAATATCATCAGATCATGTTGTTTAGGCTGCCGTCTTGAATTTGAAAATGGCCGTCAAAGATCGCAACCGTTCTAACTTATTTGGCTCATACGTTGGGCTGTTGGACACAGAGGCACCCTTATTGTGCCTATATACGCATGTATAGCTCATCTGAGCCGAAGGTTCACGTGAGCCATTGTTACCGCTTTTCCGTCATCTTCTTCTGAACAGCTGGACCGATATTTACCAAACTTCATGGGCATGGTATATATGCGTTAATCATCTTCAGATTTGTTATAATGGACGTTATCGCATAAGATGGCCGCCGTAGAAAAGTATGTCAAATTCTTAAAAAAACATTTTCTCACGAACTGCCTGACCGATTTCGACGATACTTGGCAGGAATGATCCATAGTCAAAAGTTCTTTCAGATTTGTTAAAATGATGGCCCTGGGAATAAAAAAATGGGTGGGGCCCGGGGGTGGGGTGAAGCAGTGGTCAAATTTCAAATGTTATATTTTATATCGAAGGTATCGAGGAGGCGATCACTGTGGAGCAGTTTTCACCGAAACCGGATGATTTCGTCATCCAAGATGGCCGCCGAGATGAACCGATTGTCCGTTGGTTATCAAACTTCACAGTTATAATCCGTGTGTGAAGCCTTTTCATATTTCTTAAAACTGAGTTCGTCGCATAATGCAAAATGGCCGCCATTGAAAAATAAGTTATATTCTTAAAACTGCGTATGATTCTCACGAACCGCCAGACCAATATCTACGAAACTTGGGAGGAATTATCGATAGTCAATGCTCTTTCAGATTTGTTAAAATGTTTACCCCGTGATAAAAAATGGGTGAGGCCAAATTTCACATTTGACCAAATATGGCCATGTTATATAGTTACGAGATTATGTCACTGTCATCAGTATAGCCTCTGACATATTTCTGCGAACAGTATAGATCCTGATCACCAAGACTAGTCTCAATAACAGAATGAATGAAGCCAGCAAACTTTTTACAATAAGTTTTATTGAAACAATAAATACACAAATTTACAAAGTACAAATAAAATATACGTTTGAATGTCCTGAATAAATCCACTAATATCATCTTAATGTCACAATTCCGATATATATCCAATTCTGTTTTAGCCACTTAAATCACAATTTTCACTTTTTCTGTGAATTTGCTTAATCCAAATTCAAAAGTATTAATTAAATCCACAGAGCATATATGTCCACTTTTTCACAAGTAAACTCCACAATAGAATACACTTTAATCCTTTTGAAAAGCTTTTGGTTACAACTCTCCCTAGCCTTGAATGTACAGCCCCTATATGCGGTTACGCTTTATAAAGTTCCGGAATGTTCTCCAAAATTCCCCAAATTCCAGAATTTTCTATTGAAACCTACTAGAACTATCATCTATCATGACTTCGCTAGAATGCCAAATATAGAATTATACAAATAATATCCAGTGACGCATAGGTCATTGACATTATAATGTTTCCAGAACAGTCATTCGTGTTTTATCATTAGAACAATAGTACATTTACACAAACAAAACAATACACATGCATATGAATGTCATTGAATACATGAAAACATACGGATGTACATGTAAAATATACACACATGTAACAATACTGATGGCATAAGAAGCGAGGCTATGCCGAGCTTATGCACATGCCAGATTCCATGCACTGCATAAACACAGCATCATGCATTGAAGCTTAACTGATTAGCAAATATCGGCAAATGTAACAATATATCAAATCTTAGGTATCGAGGAGACAACCACTCTGGGGCATTTGTTGTTGAAATCAGATGATTAGGTCGTCTAAGATGGCCACCGAAAGTCCAACAGGTCACCCATTTGATATAAATTTCAAACATTTTCTTCTCGTGAACCGCCTGTCCCATGGTGATCAAACTTCACTGTTATGGTATGTGGCTGAAGCCTTTTCATATTTTTTAAAATGTAGGTCGTCATATAATCCAAGATGGCCGCTATATAAAATTCTTAAGAAATCTTCTCACAAACTGTCAGACCGATTTCGATGACACTTGGCAGGAATGCTCTTTCAGGTTTCTTAATATTTAGGCCCCTGGATCAAAAATGAGCGGGGCCAGAGGGGTCAAATTCAAATTTGACCAAGTATGGTCTTGTCATAATTCTATCAAATCGAATGTATCGAGGAGACAATCACGCTGGAGCATTTTTTGCCGAAATTGGATGATTGCGTCATTCAAGATGGCCACCAAAAGATCGAAAGTTCCATATGCCTAATACCATCCACATCACATAAAGAAGTTTGCACATCATGTAATGAGCAATGCATATCATATAAAGATGTGTGCACATCATATAAGGAAGTTTGCACATCATATAATGAAGTTTGCACATCATATAATGAAGAATGCACATCATATAAAAAAGTTTGCACGTCATATAATGAAGTTTGCACATCATATAATGAAGAATGCACAGTATTAAAGAAGTTTGCACATCATACAAAGAAGTTTGCACATCATATAATGAACACTGTACATCAAAGAAAGAAGTTTGCTCATCATATAAGGAAGTTTGCACATCATGTAAAGAACACTGCACATCATAAAAGAAGTTTGCACATCATATAATGAACAATGCACATCATATAAAGATGTTTGCACATCATATAAAGAGGTTTGCACATCATGTTTGCACATCATATAAAGAGGTTTGCACATCATATAAAAAAGAGGTTTGCACATCATATAATGAATAATGCACAGCATATAAAGAAGTTTGCACATCAAATAATGAAGAATGCACATCATCAAAAGAAGTTTGCACATCATATAATGGAGTTTGCACATCATATAAAGAAGTTTGCACATCATATAAAGAAGTCTGCACATGATATAATCATATATGTGCATATAAGACAACTATGGCGTTCCATAGACAATGATAGTCCACCCAGTTTTTGTAGACCACGACATTCAAGCCATCTCGCAAGTTGTGTGTTGGAATCTTTGTCAACATATTCGAACACAAACCTAGCACCAGTCTCTCTCTCTCTCTCTCTCTCTTTCTGTCATTCTCTCTCTATCTTTCTATCGATATATCTATATCTCTCTGTCTCTCTTTCTCTATCATTACCTAGAAACCACAATATATCTCCGTCCGCCCCGTCCGTCCGTCCGTCCGTCCGTCCGTCCGTCTGTCTGTCTGTCCGTCCGTCCGTACGTCTGTCCGTCCGACGGACGTCCGTCCGTCCGTCCGTCCGTCCGTCACTTGGTAATGTGGTCCCGTCACTTGGTAATGAGTTGGTAATGTGCTAACTTTGTTCGGTGCTAACTTCATTCGGTGGTTCCGGATAAATTCCGGATACATTATACTGAAGGATTTGACATGTATCACCGGAAATATCAAGCATTTATATAGGTTAGACCACACCAAATAGTTTTACTATATAAGTTAACCGAATGCCATCCAATAAGGCCAGTCTCGCCTACTCACACTATTCGTATAGATGCTGTGGGACCTACTTGTACATGACATGCAGCCAGTATGTACTGGTTCTGCATGAATTAAACAATAGGTTCACTTACTCCTAAGAAAGAAAAATACAACCTCTTCATATCCACCAATATTGTTTACATTTTTTCGCCACGGAAACTCTGTTTACATCATGTGACAAACAGGTTCAGTTTTTTCTTATAAATGCTATACATATGCTGAAAACTGGTGTTAAAAGCACCCCAAAATGTCCATGGGTAGTAATCATGGTAATGGATCAAGATATGCAAGCAAACTGTGTCTGTGACCTCAAAACGCCCGCACTATTTGTGTATACCGGACTACTTATGCATACCCCCTGGGTCTAACCTATAACTGAAACAGTTCCCGCGAAGAGGGTCTAGTGTAAATGACGGGGGTAACAGTAGGTCGCGGGGTACCTATTGAAAATGTGTTTTTACAGAAATTAATTGGTATGCTGATAATTAAACCCTTTTTAAGTCAAATGTATGGAACTTCATGACTGTCTTATGTAGGCTTACATCAGTTGGTAATGTGGTCCTGTCATTCGGTAATGTGGTCCCGCCATTTGGTAATGTGGTCCCGCCATTTGGTAATGTGATCAAGTCATTTGGTAATGTGGTCCCGCCATTTGGTATTGTGGTCCTGTCATTTGGTATTGTGGTCCCGTTGTGGTATTGTAGTTCAGTGTGACATGTGTGAGCAATGGCAACATCGTTTATGCGATACATGTATGTCTTATACATGCATTTATTTTGTTTTTCTTGTGTGCCTTGCTGACATGTGATGTGTTATATTATGTCGGTTAATATTATGTCACACGTAAATAGATTTGTATTAACATATTGTATGTATTACTTGCAGGTATATCATTTGCCGACTATCGACAATTGGTCAAGGGAAACCTCACCATCGCATGGAGCTGCCACGGCTGCCAGACTCCACCACCTCCGGAACCAATGGACGTGGCCAACTCGACGAGGAATGACGTCGATATGCCGCCACCCGACTTCGAACTCTCGACAACCACCGATGTTCCCGTCCCACCACCCGAGGAGCCATCTAATGTCGACATCGCGGCCTGGAGTCTTCACATTCCACAAATCGCTATCGCCCTAACATCAACTTCTCAATTACTTACGAACGAGCCCCGGCCGACGGAAATCAACGGGAAGGCAGGACGGGTGGACTTGGGAGTCTACGTTCTTGTCCCACTACTACTCTGCGAAGCGGAGACGGTGGACATACAGATGCGACTAGTATCAGAAAACCTACTGACGAGGACGCACCGGAAGCAGTACCAACGAACACATGGGCGACTGTGCTTGTGGGACGCGTATGAAGACGACGACAAGACGAAACGGCATTTCTCCGCGCCTGCAGCAAGATCACTGGACTGTGACCATCAACGACATCGGCCAACAACTATCGCGACTAGAGTTTAATTATGACAATAACATTAGATGTGTGACAGTGACATTACATACTAGTATTTGTATTTAATATGAATGTGTTCATATTTCGTGTGCACCCGTATATATATGTGGCTGAGACTGGATAAATTTGGCTTATGGATATTGCGACCAGTATAGATCCAGATCAGCCTGCATCCGCACAGTCTGATCAGGATCTGCACTGCTCGCCATTCTATCAATGAAACATCTGTGATGCTTCCAGCGAGCAATTTATATAATTATCAGGCTATATGAGCTACACAAATCATATAAGCCCCATTTATTCAAAATAGTGTTTTGTTCTTCGAATGGCCGTGGAACCGGACTCCACAGGTATTACCTGTATATTCGAATTATAGAGGATCTGTCATAGGAAATGTTGCGATAATAAAAATGTACATATCACAAACTTGAAGGTCGTTTCCGATGGCCAAGAAGGGAAGACGACCTGTGGGTGAATAGTTCTGATGTGCTGAAAATTATCCCTGAACCTACGGCCACTGGGAAAAGTCGTCGAGTGTTTGAAGTTGAAATATTAGAATTGATGAAATAACTCTAAACGTAAACCAGCTACGTAGCTTCAACGTAGCTGTAGCGTTGTCAAAACGTACCTGATGTTGTTATGACATTACGTCTATCGTACTAGAACACTCTTGTTGACAACGTTGTTGTACAACGTAGTCAACAAGAGTTTTCTTGTACTATATATGTAATTTCATTACATTACATGTGTTGTCTCAGCTCTATATGACCTGAATTCCGAACGGATGTAAAACTCCAGACATCAGACTCAACATTAAAACATTAATTACTGCGATATGCGGCCATTACAAACAATCCAATCAATCAATATATTACATTGGTTAATTAGTCAACTCAATTAGTAGCTCAGTTCTCAAAAGTTAATTGCGATCTCAGCGTTACAGTTAGTCTCAATCATCATCAATCAATATTTATCCCACGTTCACAACAACTCAGAATCAGTTGTATATGAAACATCTTCAGTGATGTTGCATAGAAACGCTGATGTATTTAATGCTTATAATATTGATATATCCATCACTTGTCAAATATGTGCACACATAAGCTAACATTGGTACACTTTCATTCATAGTCAACGTAGTGAGAATAAGTTACATTCTCCTTACGTTTTGAATATATGTAACTTATGTGACAGTGTATATGCATCATGCATGTTAAGCTGCACCATCACACATCTTAAGGGTCACGAATAGAGGATTGGCGACCCTATGTTAATATACCTGTATTATCAGGTTATCTGGACCCGCACATCAGGTGACTTGTTAATTGGGGTAATTTAACCTCGGGTTTGCGAAATTTTCTTAGTTTTTTTTCTCACTGAAAACGGTTCTCAGATTCCCCGGAACTCATTAATTGAGATGCACCACATTAAAGGTGATATTCGTACCTTGATATATTGATGTGCATAATTGGTCATTGTGAAAAGTAGTTTAATGTGGACTGAAAATAGCACTTTGTCTGTTGCGGATTATAGACAGTAAAAATACAGCGACAATCCCCGGAACTCACGCAACCCTTAATAAATGACACATCCTTTTACATATTACAATATATTTTATGTTATATTAAAGATGAGTCGCATAGCTTTAATTTGATATATTGGTCGATATATTTGGAGATTTCTAAAATATGAAACTATTCGCATTAATAGTGCAATTTCCAAGGCCTTATTTATCGCCAATTGATCAACTGGTGGTCAACTGAGAAAAGGACTGGACTGCATTGATTCCCATGCCACGTGTGCTCTAAACATACATATGATGTAGTATTCTGGTAAGATATAAGGCATTTTTAAGGATTGTGATTGGGGATTATGTCCGGGGGGGGGGGGGGATTTTGTCCGTATCCCGTCATTGACTGGTATCTGTTTATATGGATGGAACGTAATCTCCTGTAGGCAACCATACGTCGGCTATATAAAGAGAAATGAAAATGTATACTTTTATCTAAATTTCATAATTTCATTATGGCAATTACAATTAATCAATTGATCTTATGTAAGATAGACTATGATGACTACGGTTTAACTAGGTTTGCTTCAAATTGCGTTACTTTCCATGTACGCCACTGTACATTTCAACTATCTCGGGGTGGTGTTCAACTATACAGGGTCGTTCGCGCTAAATCAACAGACGTTATCTGGAAAGGCGCTGAAAGCTATGAACATATTACTAGCAAATACAAGACAATATGATTTCAACCCAAAGACGATGTGCCAACTGTTCGACGCTTTCGTATCCGCAATTCTCTCCTATGGATGTGAAGTGTGGGGCCATACAAAATCGATAGAGATGGAGCGAATTCATCTCAAGTTTTGTAAAACTATTCTGGGCGTGAAAATATCGACGAGTAATGTAGGCGTTTATGGTGAACTCTGTCGTTATCCATTGTACATTAATAGATATACAAGAATCATAGAGTACTGGTTTAAGCTGATTAAAACGGATAACTGTATTTTGAAAGTGGTATACAATGGTACTCTATTAGATTGTACACGCGGGGTTAACAATTGGGCAACTAAAGTGAAGTGCTTATTAGATCATTTAGGTTTCACATATGTATAGAATGACCCTCACTGTGTTTCAGAAAATGCATTCATACCGCAGTTTAAACAAGCGTTGTTTGATTGTTTCGTGCAAAAATGGCATGCCGATGTACAAAGTAATAGAGTACTGACATTGTACAAGTACATAAAACCAGATTTTCAGTATTCGTGTTATTTGGACAAAGTTCGGAGCAGGTGGCTCAGAACTTCAATTAGCAAACTTGTGTTATCATCACATACGTTACGTATAGAGACTGGGAGATATGGACCGAACCGAATAGAGAGACATGAACGCGTGTGCCAGCTGTGCAATACAAACGATTTAGAGGACGAGTACCATCTTGTGTTCAAATGTCCTGTTTATGAGAACATTAGACGGTCCTATATTACACGGTACTACCTCAATCACACAAGTGTACATAAACTTGTATTATTATTGCAGTCGACTAACAGAAAAGAATTGATCAATCTATGTAAATTTTTTATCTGAAGCATTTGCAATAAGAAAACGTCTAATCATGCAAATTGCATAGTAAACGATTATAGGTTAGAGTGTGATATGCTATGACAAAATACGCCTAAATAGTTGTCGGCAGTGTAGCTCATAGTTGGATAATACTCTCATACACCATGTCCACCACCAATATCGATACCACAGACCGTTGAAGTCACATATAGAGTTGCGAGGCGTCCTGACAAAATGGGACCTGCTCCTGATCAGTTTACATCTTTGTCAGAGTGTGAATACGCAGGCTGGCCGGGGATGTATGCTGGTCGCGGTTGTGGCATGGCCCACTTTGTCAGAATACAACTCGCATTAAGTATATATTGCATGTATCTACCAAATAAGTGCTGGTCATTGTATATACCTATTCAACATTGACATTGACAACGGAAATAAAACTTGACCGGGGGTATGCCATATAGCTCTCGAGCTAAAAATGACAGACGGACGGACAGACAGACATGCACGAATCAATGATTATTGGATAGGGAGTCTGCGTCAGACAACTTGGCCAAACTTTTGGGACGAAAGATTACGGGCGAAAGCTGCCGGTTCGACTTAGCTGCAAAAATGGACATGTCAGAGAGAGGGGCGGATGGACCGGCAGATTATGATAGACAGACTGTAGAGAAACCTGCAGACAGACGGAGAGAAAGACTTAGAGAGGGACGGTGTAAATGCAACATTGTCATTTTTTATTCCTGAATATCTGTCAAAATTTGACACATAATTTGTTGGTCTAAAAACATTTTTTACGTGGTTTGCAATAGCCTTGATCATTGTGTTCATCGGTCACTAAGGATCGCTCGACTTTGTGTAGTTAGTTTACAAAATTTGTCAACGATCCAATTGCTCATTACTTTGGCACATTGAGATTTGCCTTATGATAAGGCAACATTTTATAACGATATTTGTTAACAAACACCAAGTTATCAACCAACTAGTTACTGTGTAACTTATACTGACTACACCGGTTACTGGTATGCACCGGTTACTGGATCATTCACCATAATTGCAAGGGAAAAGAGGGATCTAAAGTAAATTAAAAAAAATGGCTTGATCGATTTATGGTCTGACAATCTAGAAATATTAAAGAATTGGGAAAGACATCGACAACTAATACTTACTTATTTTAGGTGAAAAGAAGGCAGTCAGACAGAGGTGCCTGGTTTAAACGTGTTGATGCCATGTAACTTGTAATGTTGTTGTTGTTGTTGCTGTTGGTTAGTTTCCCTCCGTTATACATCGCACCCCATGATAATCTGGGTAGTTTCTAAATTCTTAATTTATTTTAAATTGTAGATTTTTTTGTTGTGTATTATTTTAAAGTGGTGATGGACATACATGTATATAGTAGGATTTGTTACGTAGACTTTAACAATTATATATTTACACTCACTGTACAGTTCATGTAATCATAAATGTTACTGATAGCCTTTTCTAATCTGAGTAAAAAAATCATTGCTTCGTCAAAAATAGGGGGCGTACGCCCCCCACGCCCCCCCCCCCCCCCCACCCCCCCCCCCCCTGGATCCGCCCTGAAAAATTTAACATGCAAGTTCTTTACCATTCCAAATGTGTATAATACTATTCATCTGTTTTTATCTCAATCAATCAATCAATCAATCAATCAATCAATCAACCAACCAACCAACCAACCTCAGCACATATATAGCTTTAAAATATGAACACGTCCGTAAATGTGAAGTGTCTATGCAGTACCTGTGGGGCCCGATATGCAGCAAGTTCTAGCCCATATTTTCAAGCTATATGTGCTTAATTTGATTGATTGATTGATTGATTGATTGATTGATTGATTGACATAAAAAAAAGATGAATAAACATTTGGAATGGTAAATAACTTGCATTTTTCAATTGACCAAAATGGGTCAAACAACATTTATCTCCTTGCATTTATCTCTTTTTCTTTGGATGATCTCCCTTGGCTGATAGAATGCCTAAGGTCTCACGGGACAGTGGTGGATTTCCTTCATATTTCACTACAGACCCTGCAAGTTACACCAGTGTGTCTAGAAAAATAGGTTTATGAATATTTCTGGACTTTGTGAGGCTTGACTAGGTGTATTTCTTAAGAGTATTTCATAATTCTACGAAACTCCAGGTGAGCTCTGCTTGATTTTGACATCTTGGAAAATGGCGCCCTCCATGGTGTTTCGAAGGTAGTGTTTTGAGCGGAACAGCTAAGCAGCGAAAGGAACCTTCCTTTCGCGAAAGGAAGATTTTCTACGAAAGGAAGGTTTTGATGTAGTTTAAATCAATTTTAGTTCAACTAAACTAATGCTTACAGTTAAATAAGTGTATTTCATATGTTTATGTATGATTTGATATTATGGGATGTAAAATTTATATGTTTAAAACGGGTTTAAAACCTTCCTTTCGTAGAACAATCTTCCTTTCGCGAAAGGAACTTCGCAACTTCGCGAAAGGAAGATTGTTCTACGAAAGGAATGTTTTGATGTAGTTTAAATCAATTTTAGTTCAACTAAACTAATACTTACATTTAAATCAGTGTATTGCATATGTTTATGTATAATTTGATGTTGTGGGATGTAAAATTTATATGTTTGGTGTTAGATGAAGGAGCATTCCTTTTGCGAAAGGAACAATTTTGTTTCTGAAATACGAATGTTTTTTTTCCTCCAAGTTAAATGTTTTTTTTAATATTCATTAATATTATGTTAATGCATTTTTCATCATAATGCATTAGACATAATTTTATATTATTATAAAACGTATTCCTTTTGGGGAATGCGTGATCCTTTTTGGGAAGGAATTGTCGGGAAAGGAAGCTTTTCTGGGTGTTACGAAACACCAAAATACACCCAAATCGGAACCCCACCCAAATATAGTCCAAATGCACCAAATGCACCAAATGCACCAAATGCACCGCAAATACATCCTACAACGTATCCCACAGTAGTGTACCGGTATTCGATGTATATGAAAGGAAAAGATCGTCGCAAAATGACGATTGTTCTACGAAAGGAAGGTTTTAATGCTGTTCAAATCAATAGTTTAGCTAAACTTATACTTATAAGTTAAATCTATTGATTAAGTCATTGTATTTATATAATAGGTTTATGTATAATTTTATATTATGTTGGCCAGCATTCAAAGGAACCTTCCTTTCTAGGAAGGATTGATTGATTGATTATTGGTGTTTAACGGCCTATCATCTGCCAGGGTCATTTAAGGCCGGGCCAACGGGATGGATTGTCCCGTATTCAACCTATCCACAATGAGGGAAATTCCCAAAATCAGAACTCAATATTTACAGAACTATATATTCAGTCCTGAAATCAGAATATCCTGACCTGGTGCCACACCACAGTCACTTAGCTCTGCCCCAAAGTAATAGGATTAGCTTTAAGCTTATTACTTCTTAATGGAGCATAACATGTTTTAGCTCTCAAGTACAGGGGGCAACTAAATGAGGGCCAAACCATGTAAGTCGGCATTCCGGAAAGGATGAATACTGATCGTTAAACTACCCTTCGTTGCTCCCAACCACCACCCAATTTCTAGGAAGGAAGACTGTTTTTCGATATGTGTTTTCCCAGATATTACCAATCAGAGTCTATACTGTTTTCCGTACCGGATAGTGTGTGGTCACCGACATAATATTAAATTCTTATATTTAACGACGGCACTGGCTCGATGCCATTGCATGTCGTCTCCCAAGAAGGGGGGAAAGGAAGGAGGTGGAAACAGAGGAAACCGGCCCCGCTAGATTCTACTACTTTACAACAAACATACCGTTATTTCAATATTTTATTTAAATACAAGTATATTCAATATTACATACAATCAATACTTTGGCGAATAATCCGTCGAATGGAATACAAATGTGTTTTCCGGTAAAGTCCCAAATTATGTCACAAATAGTTATGTCCCTGCAATATCAAGTACGGCAAACAGTATATACTGATTATAGGACCATATGTACCTGCAATATCCAGTACGGCAAACTGTATACATGTATACAGTGCAACCTATCTACAACAGCCATACATGGGAAGACTGAGAACTGGCTGTTGTAGAGGGGTGGCTGTTGAAGAGAGGTAAATCATATAGTAAATATCAGAGCTACAGCTAAGGTGCGTAATTTTATAAACTGTTTTTATTTCTTCACCAAAACTGGCAAGTTGGGAGTGCTCAATGAGACGATTCTAACGCTCTCCCAACTTGCCAGTTTTAGTGAAGAAGTAACAAAATTGATCAAATTACGCATACTAACTGTAGCTCTGATAATTCATAACAGTGGGTCTTAGAATTTTGGCTGTTAAATAGAGGTGGCTGTTGTAGAGAGGTGGCCGTTCGTGGAGGTTCGACTGTAGTATGATAATAGGACCATATGTACCTGCAATATCCAGTACGGCAAACCGTATAGACTATGATTATAGGACCGTGTTTCTGCAACAGGTGTCCTACGAACAGGTGGAAACCGGACCTCCATTGATTACAACTGTCAAACATTGTTATCACCTAATTATGATTAGACCTGGTCTGACAAAAACAAGAGACGAAAATTGTTATAATCCAATGGCAGAATGGATTGTTTGCCATGGATAGGTAGCTCATCTCAAAAATGTCAACCGCTAAATTCCATTAAATCTGGCAGGTGTGACATAATTACATTTCAATTTCAAATGTAGTCACCGGCTGCCGTTCTTGATAATTATCATCGGCGCATGAAATAATTATCGCATAGATGTGAGAAAAATAAAATTATTGGAAACAAAATCCAACAGCCGGGAATTAGACAGAAAAATTTCACATCAGTTGTCTCATAATATGCCCCCGCGTAGTCTGATCAGAAAATACGTTGTTCGTCTTTCAGATATTCAAGGTTACATCCCTATCATAGTATGGTGCTGGACGAATTATTTATCTAATTGTTAAAAGCTGTGTGGTTTATTTTGTCAGCCGGTGGCCCACATGTAAACACGTTCAAGTAGTATGTGTATATAATTAGTAATATATCTATCATCACATATTAAATTGTAAATAACGAAAACAAAACCATAAAATCATTGTTCACGGTTTTCATGATAGGCACCAAGCTAACAATGGGTGCGGGTGGCACGTCAAATGCCATACCGTCGGCAATCAACTATCTTTCTATTCTCTTATGTGTGAAATAAAATGAGTTAATTCCAAAGTCAGAACAGAACGACTGTGAAATTTACCGGAAAACACTCGCAGTTAAGAACGGACAGTACTAATAGTCTGTTCCTCACAAATAATAGATAATAATAGTATTTTAGGCATGGTATAATAATTATTATAATTACCATAATGATTAAATATTGTGTTTCAAATATGATGCTGTCGGATGTAGATAGTGTTATTATTCCAGATTAGCGTGATTATTATATATTACCGGAAAACACATTCGCTGACTCGATTTACCGGAAAACACCTTCGCTGACTCGATGTCCGTGATTTACCGGAAAACACGTCAGGGGAATATACCGAAAACCATTTTGTATAAAAATCTGTTTGTAACGAGATGTCAGTGATTTTACAGGAAAAACACATGTGTACAGTATATGTATGCAAGACGTCGTAATCGGCCAGTCAGACTCGTCAGGGGGATATACCAACAAACATTTTTAATATACTAGATGTTTGTGTATGGCATTATATCAGTGATTTACCGGAAAACACGTGCAATGCGCAGAATTTGTACTAGTTGTACCATTATAGATAATGATCAGTTTATGACCATTGTACATCCTGGTGCAATTTGTATAATGTATGCGATAATCTCAGTGTCTACATTGTTCACGAGTTAATCTCTGTGTAACCCTGAATTTGTTAACCAGGTACCACCTACTGTGAAATATTATTGGGCACGCGTCTTTGTGTACTTTTGCGAATATCGCCGCCTAAAGGCGTTAATCATGCCACTGTGTATTGTAGTGTAACTTCAAAGAATTTGTTAAACCAGTTGTACCATCTTTATCACCAGTTTAGATACTCTGTTAGCTAGAATAAGTTAAAAACCACTTGCAAACCAGATTATGACCAGTGTACAGTACGTACAGTATGACATTTTGCAACCACACATGCATGTGTCTTCTGTGCTGTGCAGTTCTGTGGCTCTTATGTGCTGTGCAGTTCTGTGGCTATGCTGGTACGAAGTGTCATATGGTATATTTTGTCAGCCAGCCGCCTCAGTAGATGATAGTCACATCCGTATTATCTTGGCACGCGTCTAGATCACGATCAGAGTGTGACCAGTGTTGATCATGATCAGTAATATAGATGTAGATGATCAGCTTGTGACCAGTGTAGATCATGATCAGTAATATAGTTGCGCATTTTTACAGACTCCAGACTGCACTTCACGATCATTGATCTACACTGTTCGTTAGCTGACCAGTAGTTTAAATAATGATCACCTTTTGACCAGTATAGATCAGTAATATAGATGTAGATCATGATCAGCTTGTGACCAATGTAGATCATGATCAGTAATATAGTTGCGCATTTTTACAGACTCCAGACTGCACTTCATTATCATTGATCACTTTATGACCAGTATAGGTCAGTAATATAGATTTGCGCATTTTTACAGACTCCAGACTGCACTTCTGTGAAGAAGAAGAACGAGATGACCAACACTGCCAAGTCGGAGAGAAAAGTAGTTAGTAACATACAGTGTATCGCCAAATTATACATCCCACGTACATCCCACTTCACAATTGGTTTGGAAGCAGATCAAATTTTGAAAGTATTCACCCCGCAAGCTGCGACAACAATAGCATGCCAGTCACAACAATTGGTGATGGTAATTGCCTATACAGGGTAAGAAAAATAAACGTAAGGACGACAACTGCTAAGCGTAGGAAAAATTCAAGAGTGAACAATTTCTATATTCTATGTATTTAATGCATGTTATACAGTATGCAATAATTTCTATATTACATGTGCTAGCTTAACAGCTTCATTGTATGTCATTTTATAATAGCTGCAATGCAAACGCCGCGAATCCATTATATGGAAGCCTCTTATGAGGTGGTATTGCA